>CM039680.1:87864477-87914477 GCA_022537955.1 Schmidtea mediterranea
ATACAGGGGTTTTATTTTATTTTTATTAATTGTATTAATCTTCTAAATTAAGATACCAGAATTCAGTATTGAATGGAATCAAACATTTTTAATAATCGATAGACTGTTCACAGAAACCTATGATTATTTATTACTATCAAAAATAAATAAGTCTTTTAAACATCACAACATTCAAATTCTCGTAGAATTATTCGGTTTCAAAAAGTCACTAATGAAATTATCTAGTTGTATATTATTTCTAAATAATATAAATCCTACAGAAATTAATATGCTTAATATATTCTGGGTATGCATGGATTTCAGGTTTGGCAAATATCGAGATGTTATTCAATCCTACATTGATAATGCAGATAAAATCGAAATAAAAATCAAGGATAAACTGGATGAAGTACAAAAAAAATATCTTACATGTTCAAGTTGTTTAATTAATAAAGTCAATATTTTATATTTACCATGTGGGCATATCATTATTTGTTCATCATGTTTTAAAAACTCTAATAGGTGTGAAAGTTGTGGTATAATTATTGATGAGTACCATTCTGTGTATATGTAATAAATGTTATTTTGTTTCTAAAGAAATATTATTCAAGTTACTTTTAACTATTGTGAACATGATCTCAAACCCTAAATTATAAAAGCAACTAATAATAAAATAATCAAAACATAATAAAATAAGTAAATGAAAATGTACAAGTTTAGTTTTCTATAATATACAAGTTTTATTACATAATTATTCGAAATCGTCTGATAAATCCTTTTATTGATGATGATCATTCAGAAGCCAAAATTTCATTGAAAATATCTTGAAATGGCTGAGATCTAATATAGTTAAAAACACAATAAAAATTTACGATAAGAGAGGACAATATGAAGTTTATGCTTAATTATTGACAGACCAAGTGAGGTCAAAAAGTACCTCGGCTTCATTGCACAAATTAGGCTTAGCTTTTCGAGTAATTGCACATTACACAACTTTCATGCGCGGACACTACAAAGTGTCATAGGCACTAAATTAATTAATTAATGTTTATTACTACCAAAATAATTATTTGCAGACTAGGGAGATTATAGCCGCCTACGACCAGCTTGTAAATAAAATATAATAAAGTGTAAAGATATTATTATATTTAAAAATACAAACAAATAATTCATCCAATTAAACTCATCGAAATCGAATGATGGGAGTCAAAATAATGTTATTATTTAGTCAAAACTTGATATATTAAAGGCGCGCGGGTATACTTTTAATTAATATAATTTGTAAAGTTTTTTTTTATAACTATATTCCTAAAATCAATTAATAAAACCATAGTTTTTAATATATATTCATTAGTCAAGTCTTTGTTAAACATTCACTTGTATTGCATCTACATTGTGAACTAACATAATCCACGTATATTGAAAATTTGATATATTCATATTTGCTATAAAGAGTTTTAAAATATGTTGAAATTAAAAGTGTGAAAACTGAAAATACTCAGAAAGCAGAAAAAATGATAATTGATATTAGTAATTCTGTGTTTATCCAATCTATTTGTATTAAGATATATTTTATAAGTAATATAACAACTGTAAAATAAAATATCTGTAATATTCAACAGATCTCTATTAATATTATTAATTAATACTATTATTATTATTATTATTATACTTTAACTTTTTATTATTATTACCATTTCATTAACATTATTTTCGTCTATTATAATTTTATTATCAAGCATTTCGTCATCATGTGTGTTATCAACATTTATATTTAAAGATCTAAAATTTATAATTGAAGAATATTAAAATGTTTACTATTAAATTATCAAAAGTGGATAACATAACTAATTAATGATAATATTAAGTTAATTTATAAAGTTTTTACTTAAATTTTGAACTCAAATATATTTTATAAGCTAATTTTAACTTAAAGTATATATTTTATGTGTAAATATCTAATTGTGATTTGAGTGAGTAAATTGATGCACTATGTGTATATTAGTAACAGATGGCTATCAGGTAGGTACAATATGAGTAAAGAGGGAGTTAACACATAATAAATCAATAAAAGGAAAACTAATTTACCCAATGAATCAATAAAAACAAAAGCATATGGAAACCAATCTACACAATAAAACCCCAGTTATTTTATGAAAATATTTATTAAAATGACATTCTAGCACTATTGACTTTCCAAATTGGAGTCATGACATCATCTGAATTGATCCTCTATCCTTGTATAATGATAATTGTATACCAATGAAAGTTTTCAATAAAATTTACTTCTTTATTAGCAATATAAAACTTTGCATTCTCGTGGCCAAGATATATGTTGTTATCGCTTCTTAACTTGATATTCATTGTATTTAGAATTTCGTTTACTAATTACAATCTGCATCCGATATTATTGGGTATTGATTAATGTGATTGGCATTGAAAATTTGTAAGTGATAGAAATCTGAGAAAATGTAAGGTATGGCTATAATTCTTCACTATCATAAATTCAGTTTGCATGTCAAAATAATGATTATAGTTGTCATCGTATTTATACTATGTATATAACCAATGCAATGATAATGTATAATTTTATTATAAAGATTCTAAAAATATTTTGAAATTAAAAATGTCAAAACTGAAGATACTCAGAAAGCTGAAAAATTAGCTATGATGTATATAACCATAATGTCTGCATAACCTCTTCATAATCTCGAAGTTTGAGTAATAAATTGCATCGATATTGCATTTTAAATGAATGGATATTGCAATAAAATATTATAAAAAATCATACGGAAACAAGTGATCAAAACTTATCTATATATATATATTTTTTTTTTATGATGGAATAATACCAGTTGAGGTTCTAAGGATCTATATAGAAATGTTTTGTAATCAAGTAATTCTAAAACAAATTGAATAGTTATACATGTTTTTGTTACAAATTAATAAATTTTATCATAATTCATTAAAATATTTAAGTAAAACAATATAAAAAGTTTTATGTAAATTGTTACATTGTTGTATTAACTTAATATTGAATCGAAGTAATGAACCAGCAAAATTTATTTAAATATTACCATCAAATTATTTATGATAATTATAGTAAAGATAATAACGTTTTAAGTAAATTATTACAAAATCATAAAATAACACAACTTGCAAATACTGCGATAAATTATTTTAATAAAATAGTTAACAAATAATAATAATAATAATAATAATAATAATAATAAAAATAATAATAATCATAAATTTTAATAATTTGACAGATAAAAAATTAGTTCTGATACTAGATGCTAACTAAATATTAACAAAATATTTTAATGGGGATACATAACTTGAGTACTTAATGTAATGTTCAGATGGATGAATAAGGTTTTGTTAATCATATACGATTCACGGCTTTTTATGTAAAAATAATTGAAAATGAGTCAATTATCATCAAATTAATACTGTCCAATAAAGATATCATAGCTTGTTTTAAATATCTGATTTAATCGAATTTCCATTGATTTGTCGTAGATTTTGAATCTAAAAAACATACATTCAAAGATTTACTCACTGTTCGATGAAGGGGTTACATATCATTGTGGTATTAAATAAATCGGGAACAAAATTACTTTAAAGGGTTGATAAATGTATCGATACAAAGTTGACATATATGCACATACAAGGTTGACACAACTGCATTCACATGATATAACATTCACACATCTATCAATCAAAATCATGCATTTGGGTCGCAGATGAGTAATAAAATCAATCAAATAACAAAAATGAGCAAATCACATATAAAACACGATAATTATACATTGAGGTTATCAATTTTAATCAATGTGAGGTATTTATCACATATAAAATCTAACCTATTTCATACAATTTAACAGTCTTAATATGTTTGTTATGAAAACATGGGTATATTTGGGGTACTTCATTGAAATATATCACTCACTGTTGAGAATTATTTTACGTTAGACATAAACCATCAAAACATTTATTTTAGAATTATTGGAAGTTGAACTTTGTTTTATAAAACTGTCGTAACTTTTATCAAATTCAATTGGTAAAACAGAAAAAATATTTTTACTACATTACATATATACAAAATGATATTCTTCAATAATTATACCACAACTTTCACATTTACGAGTAGTGGTTTTGAAACAAGAAAAACAAATAATTATATGTCCACAAGGTAAATATATGATGAATGCTTTGTTAATCTGAGAAATTGATCATGTCAGAAAATCTTTTCTTGCATCGGACAGTTTTTCGAATTTTTATATTTCTATTTTATCGACATTATCATCAATAATTTCATCAGTGATTTGTTGAATCCAAACAAGTCTACAAAACATTCAACTAATTCATGTTTAAAGGATTTATATTTCAATTTTACTAATATTAATTATATAATTGAGTATTTGTTACCAAATTGGAAGTCATACAGGCTTAGTCAACTTCTATATATATATGTTTAGAAATTATGTTTATTTTTATACATATTTATTGGATATTTTGGTAAGAAAACATATAAATTATGTAAAAGTATGGGGCCATTCTCAAATATTTTCCTTTGCAAATATTTTTCCGTCAAAACATTTAAAAATCTATTAAACCGGTTTCATAGACGAAATTTATAACCCAAAGAGAAATTTTCCAGTTAAACTGTTATATTATTGTTTTTAAAGCGACTTTGTCCAATCAGATTAATGTATGCTCGTTGCACCACAATTGCAATGTCTTTGTTTGGAAATCGAACATAATATTGTTTTACTTAGTTTTACTATGTATTTTACAGTATTTATTAATGTCATTATGGTTCTTTTTATGTGTGTATTTATAATGTGCAATTAAACACTCTTTGTGTTACTTTCATCCAAATATTTTATATATTTTCCTATGATACTTTCGAATTCATTTACGAAATGGTAAATTAAATATTTTATGTAGATTATTTAATTTTATTTTTTATTTTTAATTTTAATTTTAAATATTTAGATATATATTTGAGTATTAATTCATCATTTTTATTTGAAAAATAATTAACATTTATTTTCTACAAAATTTTGAGTGTACATTTGATTGATGATATCGAAAGTACGATCATCTTTTACGAAAATTTAAAAATAATCATTATTATTATTATTAATTCATATGATTTTGAATGTATTCCTAACATAACTAAATTTTGATTTTCTATGAATGAGTTTTCATCCAATAAATTATTTACAAACACAAATAAATACAAATAAAAGTAATAATAATCAAAAAGTTATAAATTCTATTTTAAAAACATTCGTTTTCTTCTTTATTCAATAGTTCTTTTAAATTTTCGTTTTCTCGTCTGAGTTTTTCTAACTTTATACACATTTTTCGATATTTATTAATAAGAACATCTTTTTCTGTGATATATTTTTCAAAGATTTTCATATACTCTTCTCTCTGCACTTTCAGATGTTCCTTTAAGAATGTTTCTTCAATCCTCTGTTTTTTAACTTTATCAATAGAGTCTCCTAATAATAATATATAACTTTATGAAAATAAAAATTTTATACTTATCGAGTTTTCCAGTTTCATTGAAGATATCAACTCCTTGTTCTCAGTGGTTTTATTTTCTTTATTCATAATGTAACAATAAATTATAATTAAATTATTGGAAGATATATTCTATCAGTCATTACGTTGTGGTATTTTATGATTATTTTACGTTGCAGTATTTTAAAATAACTTTAAAAATATTTATTTTACTTTATAAATCTAATATGATAATGTTGTATGATCAAATTGTATGACCATGTTGTATGATCAAATTGTATGACCATATTTTCATTAACAAAATATCAACATTGCCATGGATATTTTATCGTGAATATCAATGAATAACAAAATTTTATATTTTACTAAACATTTATTAAACATTCATTAATAAATTACCTTAGATTTTATTTTCATAAATGGTGATAAAGGATACAGAAGTTTGGTTTGATATTTATTGAATAAACTAACCATTTAAATTAGGTGTTATATGGGCTCAGACCTTTTTAATAATTGATAGGCTTTTGGCATCAAAATTTGATGATATATTTCTAGCAAAATTGAAATAAATCCTTTAAACATGAATTAGTTGAATGTTTTGTAGACTTGTTTGGATTCAACAAATCACTGATGAAATTATTGATGATAATGTCGATAAAATAGAAATATAAAAATTCGAAAAACTGTCCGATGCAAGAAAAGATTTTCTGACATGATCAATTTCTCAGATTAACAAAGCATTCATCATATATTTACCTTGTGGACATATAATTATTTGTTTTTCTTGTTTCAAAACCACTACTCGTAAATGTGAAAGTTGTGGTATAATTATTGAAGAATATCATTTGGATATATGTAATGTAGTAAAAATATTTTTTCTGTTTTACCAATTGAATTTGATAAAAGTTACGACAGTTTTATAAAACAAAGTTCAACTTCCAATAATTCTAAAATAAATGTTTTGATGGTTTATGTCTAACGTAAAATAATTCTCAACAGTGAGTGATATATTTCAATGAAGTACCCCAAATATACCCATGTTTTCATAACAAACATATTAAGACTGTTAAATTGTATGAAATAGGTTAGATTTTATATGTGATAAATACCTCACATTGATTAAAATTGATAACCTCAATGTATAATTATCGTGTTTTATATGTGATTTGCTCATTTTTGTTATTTGATTGATTTTATTACTCATCTGCGACCCAAATGCATGATTTTGATTGATAGATGTGTGAATGTTATATCATGTGAATGCAGTTGTGTCAACCTTGTATGTGCATATATGTCAACTTTGTATCGATACATTTATCAACCCTTTAAAGTAATTTTGTTCCCGATTTATTTAATACCACAATGATATGTAACCCCTTCATCGAACAGTGAGTAAATCTTTGAATGTATGTTTTTTAGATTCAAAATCTACGACAAATCAATGGAAATTCGATTAAATCAGATATTTAAAACAAGCTATGATATCTTTATTGGACAGTATTAATTTGATGATAATTGACTCATTTTCAATTATTTTTACATAAAAAGCCGTGAATCGTATATGATTAACAAAACCTTATTCATCCATCTGAACATTACATTAAGTACTCAAGTTATGTATCCCCATTAAAATATTTTGTTAATATTTAGTTAGCATCTAGTATCAGAACTAATTTTTTATCTGTCAAATTATTAAAATTTATGATTATTATTATTTTTATTATTATTATTATTATTATTATTATTATTATTATTTGTTAACTATTTTATTAAAATAATTTATCGCAGTATTTGCAAGTTGTGTTATTTTATGATTTTGTAATAATTTACTTAAAACGTTATTATCTTTACTATAATTATCATAAATAATTTGATGGTAATATTTAAATAAATTTTGCTGGTTCATTACTTCGATTCAATATTAAGTTAATACAACAATGTAACAATTTACATAAAACTTTTTATATTGTTTTACTTAAATATTTTAATGAATTATGATAAAATTTATTAATTTGTAACAAAAACATGTATAACTATTCAATTTGTTTTAGAATTACTTGATTACAAAACATTTCTATATAGATCCTTAGAACCTCAACTGGTATTATTCCATCATAAAAAAAAAATATATATATATAGATAAGTTTTGATCACTTGTTTCCGTATGATTTTTTATAATATTTTATTGCAATATCCATTCATTTAAAATGCAATATCGATGCAATTTATTACTCAAACTTCGAGATTATGAAGAGGTTATGCAGACATTATGGTTATATACATCATAGCTAATTTTTCAGCTTTCTGAGTATCTTCAGTTTTGACATTTTTAATTTCAAAATATTTTTAGAATCTTTATAATAAAATTATACATTATCATTGCATTGGTTATATACATAGTATAAATACGATGACAACTATAATCATTATTTTGACATGCAAACTGAATTTATGATAGTGAAGAATTATAGCCATACCTTACATTTTCTCAGATTTTCTATCACTTACAAATTTTCAATGCCAATCACATTAATCAATACCCAATAATATCGGATGCAGATTGTAATTAGTAAACGAAATTCTAAATACAATGAATATCAAGTTAAGAAGCGATAACAACATATATCTTGGCCACGAGAATGCAAAGTTTTATATTGCTAATAAAGAAGTAAATTTTATTGAAAACTTTCATTGGTATACAATTATCATTATACAAGGATAGAGGATCAATTCAGATGATGTCATGACTCCAATTTGGAAAGTCAATAGTGCTAGAATGTCATTTTAATAAATATTTTCATAAAATAACTGGGGTTTTATTGTGTAGATTGGTTTCCATATGCTTTTGTTTTTATTGATTCATTGGGTAAATTAGTTTTCCTTTTATTGATTTATTATGTGTTAACTCCCTCTTTACTCATATTGTACCTACCTGATAGCCATCTGTTACTAATATACACATAGTGCATCAATTTACTCACTCAAATCACAATTAGATATTTACACATAAAATATATATTTTAAGTTAAAATTAGCTTATAAAATATATTTGAGTTCAAAATTTAAGTAAAAACTTTATAAATTAACTTAATATTATCATTAATTAGTTATGTTATCCACTTTTGATAATTTAATAGTAAACATTTTAATATTCTTCAATTATAAATTTTAGATCTTTAAATATAAATGTTGATAACACACATGATGACGAAATGCTTGATAATAAAATTATAATAGACGAAAATAATGTTAATGAAATGGTAATAATAATAAAAAGTTAAAGTATAATAATAATAATAATAATAGTATTAATTAATAATATTAATAGAGATCTGTTGAATATTACAGATATTTTATTTTACAGTTGTTATATTACTTATAAAATATATCTTAATACAAATAGATTGGATAAACACAGAATTACTAATATCAATTATCATTTTTTCTGCTTTCTGAGTATTTTCAGTTTTCACACTTTTAATTTCAACATATTTTAAAACTCTTTATAGCAAATATGAATATATCAAATTTTCAATATACGTGGATTATGTTAGTTCACAATGTAGATGCAATACAAGTGAATGTTTAACAAAGACTTGACTAATGAATATATATTAAAAACTATGGTTTTATTAATTGATTTTAGGAATATAGTTATAAAAAAAAACTTTACAAATTATATTAATTAAAAGTATACCCGCGCGCCTTTAATATATCAAGTTTTGACTAAATAATAACATTATTTTGACTCCCATCATTCGATTTCGATGAGTTTAATTGGATGAATTATTTGTTTGTATTTTTAAATATAATAATATCTTTACACTTTATTATATTTTATTTACAAGCTGGTCGTAGGCGGCTATAATCTCCCTAGTCTGCAAATAATTATTTTGGTAGTAATAAACATTAATTAATTAATTTAGTGCCTATGACACTTTGTAGTGTCCGCGCATGAAAGTTGTGTAATGTGCAATTACTCGAAAAGCTAAGCCTAATTTGTGCAATGAAGCCGAGGTACTTTTTGACCTCACTTGGTCTGTCAATAATTAAGCATAAACTTCATATTGTCCTCTCTTATCGTAAATTTTTATTGTGTTTTTAACTATATTAGATCTCAGCCATTTCAAGATATTTTCAATGAAATTTTGGCTTCTGAATGATCATCATCAATAAAAGGATTTATCAGACGATTTCGAATAATTATGTAATAAAACTTGTATTATAGAAAACTAAACTTGTACATTTTCATTTACTTATTTTATTATGTTTTGATTATTTTATTATTAGTTGCTTTTATAATTTAGGGTTTGAGATCATGTTCACAATAGTTAAAAGTAACTTGAATAATATTTCTTTAGAAACAAAATAACATTTATTACATATACACAGAATGGTACTCATCAATAATTATACCACAACTTTCACACCTATTAGAGTTTTTAAAACATGATGAACAAATAATGATATGCCCACATGGTAAATATAAAATATTGACTTTATTAATTAAACAACTTGAACATGTAAGATATTTTTTTGTACTTCATCCAGTTTATCCTTGATTTTTATTTCGATTTTATCTGCATTATCAATGTAGGATTGAATAACATCTCGATATTTGCCAAACCTGAAATCCATGCATACCCAGAATATATTAAGCATATTAATTTCTGTAGGATTTATATTATTTAGAAATAATATACAACTAGATAATTTCATTAGTGACTTTTTGAAACCGAATAATTCTACGAGAATTTGAATGTTGTGATGTTTAAAAGACTTATTTATTTTTGATAGTAATAAATAATCATAGGTTTCTGTGAACAGTCTATCGATTATTAAAAATGTTTGATTCCATTCAATACTGAATTCTGGTATCTTAATTTAGAAGATTAATACAATTAATAAAAATAAAATAAAACCCCTGTATGATTTAAAAGTGATTCTGAAATATCTAATGTCATTTTATGAGAGTAAATATTATTTAACACTATATATATATATGTGTGTGTGTTTTCAATGTCTTTGTTACACATTAATAATATTATTAAACATTGCACGCACATGACTTATAAAGATATGGTCAATAGGAGCGCATGAATAATAAGGACATTATCAATATAAGAGCGTGAGTAACAAGCACATGAAACATAGGAAATTATTAATAAAATCTTTTAATAATAATAATATTAATATTAATAAAATAATAATAGAATAAAAATTACAAAATATATACTACTTATAAAAGTAAGTAGATAGATTATATTTAAACAATGATTATAAAATCCGGACCTTGAAAATTTTTTAAATGACCTTGACCTACTTTTGAATGACCTTGAAAAAAAAATAATATTTCAAAAAATAATAATAAAAATAATAATATTTATAAAAATAATAATAAAAATAATAATAAAATTATAATATTTATAAAAAATAATAATAAAATAGAATAAAATTTACAAAATATATACTACTTATAAAAGTAAGTAGACATATTATAATTGAAAAATGATTAAAAATTCCGTGACCTTGAAAAAATATGATGAGTCATCCAATGACCTTGACCTACTTTTGAGTGACCTTGACCTACTTTTGAATGACCTTGAAAAATTATGATGAGTCATCCAATGACCTTGACAATAATAATGATAATAATAATAAATAATAAAAATCATGATAATAATAATAATAATAACAATAATAATAATAATAATAATAATATTAATATTAATAATAATAATAATTATAATAAAATTAAAATCTTAATAATAATAATAATAATAATAATAATATTAATAATAGTAATAATAATAATAATAACAATAAAAATAATAATACTTATAATAATAAATAATAAAATCATGATAATAATAATAATAACAATAATAATAACAATAATAATAAGAATAATAAGAATAATAAAAATAATTATAATAATTATAATAATAATAATAATAATATTAATAATAGTAATAATAATAATAATAACAATAATGATAATAATACTTATAATAATAAATAATAAAAATCATGATAATAATATTAATAATAACAATAATAATAATAATAAAAATAATAATAAAAATAATAATATTTATAAAAAATAATAATAAAATTATAATATTTATAAAAAATAATAATAAAATAGAATAAAATTTACAAAATATATACTACTTATAAAATTAAGTAGACATATTATAATTGAAAAATGATTAAAAATTCCGTGACCTTAAAAATATGACGAGTCATCCAATGACCTTGAATGAGTCATGGTCTTTGTTTCAATGACCTTGAAAAAATATGATGAGTCATCCAATGACCTTGACAATAATAATAATAATAATAAAAATAATAATAATAATAATAATAATAATAAATAATAAAAATCATGATAATAATAATAATAATAATAACAATAATAATAATAATAATAATAATAATAATAATAATAATAATAATAATAATAATAATGATAATAATAATAAAATAATACTATTAAAAATAATAATAATAATAAAAATAATAATATTTATAATAATAATAATAAAACTAATACTATTAATAATAATAATAATAATAATAAAAATAATTATAATAATAATAATAATAATAATATTAATAGAATAAAATTTACAAATTTATAAGTATAATAATAAAAATAATAATAATAATAATAATATTAATAATAATAATAATAATAAAAATATTATAATAATAATATTAATAATAATAATAAAAATAATAATAATAATAATAAAAATAAAAATAATGAAAATAAAAATAATAATAACAATAATAATAATAATTATAGGAATAATTATAATAAAAATAATAATAATAAAAATAATAAAATAATTATAAAAAACATTAATAAAAAAAAAGTAATAATAATCATAATAATAATAATAATATTAATAATAATAAAAGTCATAATAATAATAATCATAATAATTATAATAACAACAGTAATAATAATAATAATAATAATAAATAAAAATTATAATAATAATAATATTAATAATAATAATAACAATAATAATAATAATAACAATAACAATAACAATAATAATAATAATATAATTTAAAAATAGTAAATAAATAATAAAAATAGTAATAATAATAATATTTATAAAAAATAATAATAAAAATAATAATATTTATAAAAAATAATAATAAAATTAAATTTATAAAATATATACTACTTATAAAAGTAAGTAGATATATTATAATTAAAAAATGATTAAAAAATCCGTGACCTTGAATGAGTCATGGTCTTTGTTTAAATGACCTTGAAAAAATATGATGAGTCATCCAATGACTTTGAATGAGTCATGGTCTTTGTTTCAATGACCTTGAAAAAATATGATGAGTCATCCAATGACCTTGAATGAGTCATGGTCTTTGTTTTAATGACCTTGAAAAAATATGATGAGTCATCCAATGAACTTGAATGAGTCATTGTCTTTGTTGTTAAAATTTTTTGTACTTTTGGACTTAGAAAAATTTTCTCTCAGCGGGGGGGGGGGTAATGAGCTGGATGTGACATGTGCTGGATGTGACACATCCCACTACTGATAACGAAGATGATAATGACGGGGAAGATAAATTTAAATATATATTAAATGTCGAAGATTTATGATTAATGTAAATTTAATGACGAAGATTAAAATGATTGTTGAGGAATTATATTAAACGCAAAGTATTGTAAGCATAAGGAATTCCACATCAACCCACAACATACATTCACTTAATTCTTTTTTTAATTAATATTTATTTAGTTATTTATTATATTAATTAATTTATTATATTCTCACAGTTAGAAAGAAAAATCTCCCATGATCTTGTAACTTTCATTATGTTGATAATTTCCAAAATATTGTTATGTTATTCTTCCTACTTTTTAATTTTCTATGTGATAGAACTTTAATACATTCAAATATGTTGTCAAGATCTTTAAAACAATGTTATACAGAAAAATATTCTATTTCCCTGTCACTTTCTTAATGTTGATATTTTCCCAAATATGTAAATCTGCAGATGATGACAATACTGAATAATTATTTTATAACGAAGACGATGAAGTAAAAAACTGACAAATTTTTGCAAACAACTTTAATAAAAACGAAGGTGATGAATAAAATGATAACAGATGAAGAAAACTATGAAAATTAAATAAAATTAAATGGTAAAGATATAAACGATGACAAAATGTTTGAGAAAATGGATGATGAAGACGACAGTGAAGAAGATTAAGAATTGGACTTAAAGACGATAAAGAAGAATAAAATGATAACTTATGAAAATATTTTTTATGAAATTAATTACAAAATGCTAATGATGAACATTGTAATAAAGATTAAATTAAAAGCAAATAGAATAAATTAAATTAATGTAATTATTTTAAATAATAAATGATTGATGTAAATAATGATAAATTTCAATATCTGATATAATAGATCCATGGGCGTAGCTACCATATAGCAAGAGTAGGCACCGCATCGCGACCCTTTCCCAGGGCTCCGCTTTTTGTTCCAAAAGCTATAAGCCTATTAATTTTAAATAAATTTTATAACTTTAATATTTTTGTTAAAAATTTTATTTAAATTTGTTAAAGTCTCAGTTTTGTATAATTTTAAAAAAATTAATTTTTTTTAACATTTTGTAGAATTTGTAATTTTAAAAAAAGAATTTTTTATGTTTGATAAAATGTTTTTGAGAATTTAAAAGCAGAAATTTGTTTAAATAGCAATGATTTACTCTAAATAGTTTCAAGTTCAAGACTACCTGACGAAGACTGTTATTCAGTCGAAATATATTGTAGATGAATATATATTTTGGATTGGTGTTGTTATTCTTTAATGTGAGAAAATGATATCATAAGAAAGGTATCTGGTAGAATAATTAGTTATATTGTTAAACGACGAAATGGTGAAAGAAAGCGCCAGATGTTTGTCAAACAGAGACAAGTTGTGCTGAGGATCATTAATAAAATTGAGTATAACCCTATATAAAGCAAGTCGAAATTTGAAACCACAGACACTTTGCCTCAGGTAAGTAAGAAGAAATCAACAATAGGATCCAGGGATAAATAAAAATTGTTGGAAGAATGGCAACGAAAATTTTAAGAGGAATTTGTGGAGTAGTAAGAAATCCAACAAGATTAGATTATTAAAGATGATTATTGTAACAATATGTACGGATTCAAATAGTTGAAGCGGGACTCATCGGGTGGTCATAGTGCATATTATTGATTGCTGTGATTTATAATATGTTTAATATTTATATATACAAGTGTAAATACAAATTAATGTTGTGCTTTGTTTTATTTTATAGGGGCGTGGAATCAGAACTACCGACTAATATTATTTATTTCATTTATTAGAGCGCAGCATATATTCTGTTGAGCCCAACATGATCAAAGTGGAGAAAACAAAATTAAAAGGGAAATAAAGTGTCTAAAAAGATTTCATAGAAGATTAATTTGTTGATTAAAAGTTCGAAAATCAATTATGTTAAAGGTTTGTGAATGATTATTTATCTGTTAAGATTTTAAATTGAAAAATTACAATTTAAGAAGCCAGAAAATATTAAAGATGTTCAAGAAAAATTGATTTTGCAAGTTGCCAGATATTATCTGTTAATAAATATGAAGGGGATCCGCAGAGACGTCTTAAGACCGTGGGCTACTAAAAATAATGCACCTCTCTTCGTAAGAAAATTCACGGAATAGCATACGGGAGCGGGCTGTCCGGCAAAGTTATACAAAAATGTCAGATTTATTACCTATATACATAACAAAAACAAAAAATTAAATTAAATTAAATTAAAAAACCCTTAAGAACAAAATCAAATCTTAATGAAAACAAGAAATAAAAGTAACTTATATATTTATTTTCCTAGCTTTATCTTTAGCACTGATCAATAGTATCCCTCGTATTTAAGTTATCAAATAAATCTCAATTGAAAAATACTTAAATCATTGAATTTGGGTATACAATGAGACTCGAATAAGTCAATTTGATGATATTTGACAGTTTCATTTGTAAAAATAATAACGTATACAATAAAACCTGAAAAGGTGAATTATTTCGAAATCCTCAATTGACTTTGCATTTTCACAACGATTCTATTAATTTGGACAAAAATGCTACTAAATTTCGATGCAGAAATTTGGCATTCAAAATTTTTTTTAAAGTTCTACTTACCTTTCTCATTAAACGACCAAATAAAAAACACTAGATTATAGAAACCCCACAAAAACTAGGTAATTGCAGTTAAAAAATTCAACAATTACAAAATATTAAAGTTTAACATAAAAAATATATTTGTTTTTAAATTAAAATAATGTTTTATATTATCAACTGATACAAAAATATATTGAAAAATATCTGAAAAAGTAACGAAATTTAATTATTAAAATGAAAAATAATATTTTGTTTTAAATGGAATTTTTTTCGTTATATTTATCATTGTCTATAGCATTTGCAAAATAAAATTCTAGTGTATTAATATTTTACAAGTTTCAGTATTTGAAAAATAAATTTTACGTTAGTTGAATTGAAAAATTCGGACTTAACGACAAAATTCGTTCTTAATATTTCATGGGATATATATAAATATGTATAATAAATAAAATTTTTAAAGATTTTAAATGTTTCAGAGTCATAATTTCTAATTTACTATTAAAATTAATAGAAATAGATCTACTTGTTATAGTTATCCATTAAACGAGGGGTCGACAACGTAATTTACACATGGGTCACTTTAAAACCTTGGGATTTGTAGATGTACTACATAATATTCTTATATGTACTGATGGATATTTATAGATACTAATTTATATAAATTTGTCATTTTGTGATAGAATATAATATTATTTTTTTAATGTAGCAAGGAAAGTAACCAAAAATCATCAGCTGTACACTTTTAAAAATTACAAAACGACTGATAAAACAATAAGCTTATTTGTAGATGTGGGAAAATCTCATTTTCGCTTTCGGTAATTATTTTTGAGTCAATGTCATTGATAATGATGATGATAATAACGACCAATAAAACGAAACTTCGAGAAAAATTGAAGATATTTTTCAATATAATTTATTTTTGAAACAATTACCTTTTCTTTGTTTATTTTTATTTTGTTAGTTTTGACCAGTAATAATTTTCAAGGTGTTTCTTTTTATGGTGTTAGGTATTATTATTTAAAATTTTATGAAACAACAATTATTTTTATATCGATTAGAAATTGCTTTACATGAAGTATGTAATTCATAGTGCAATCACAATAAAGAAACATTAAATCAAACGTTATTATGAAAGAATTTGTTCAATAAGTTTTTATTGCAATTGGTATCTTCTGAAATTTTTTACACTCATGGTGATGGAAATATTTATCGGCATGTTTATCCGGCTTTACAGTTTTCAACTTGAATTATTTCAGCTTGCAGTATTCAGCATCTGTAATTAATGCTACCTAATAGGCATTTGCGTTAATTAAAAATTTACAATTTTTCTCACAATTTTTCTCACTACAGTGAAAATTGCCTAAGACGGAAACTTATCTAAGACAGAAATATTTGAGGTTCCGCCTTAGACAATTTTTACTGTATATACAATTTATAAACATCAGAAATGGAAAAGTACAAAAGGATTAAAATATCTACATAAATATCCCAGATTTCAATGGTTATATTCTAATATGCATTTCAATTCTATTTACATTGTAATAATATTTTTAAATTGTTGAAGTCTGGTAGAGTGCCATGCACATGGTAGTTCCTTATTTTGGTAGAGTAAATGATATAGTACATTATTTAAGTAGACCTTTTGTTAATTTTTTAAATTGCAATTACACTGCAATCGTTTTCTGAAATCATAGTTAATAATTAAAATTAAAATTCCACAAATATTTATTTAATAACATGATTATTTAAACAATCTTTATTTGTCAGATTATTTAAATATATTTTAGAAGCTTCGATAATTCTTTTAATGAGCCATGATTCCGATCATACATTTCAACATACTATAAAATTTTATTTAAATTTAAATTCATACATTCTTAATATTAAAGATTACATAAAATTTTAAAATTTCAACTATCTTAAAATTACTTATTTTAATTAATTTTAAATTATTATACTTACATCTCACATCCCTTATTTTAAAAATCTTTCAACTTCTCGATATTTTCTTTATTATTATCTTTCCTGGTCTTTATTTCGAATTTCACGCTTTGTACCTTTTTTGAATGTTTCTTTCATTGGTCAACATATATCAATATATATATTTTCTCAAATGGTTATGTATTTATAGTTGTTTTTATTTCTTCTTTTGTCTTTTTGATAAGTGTTTTCTATTGTTGGCATGCAAAACAGTTTTCAATTACAGATTTCACTTCGTTTATCAGGTCTTCATGTCAAAATTCTGTTAGATAAATTTTTTACTTTTTGCACCTCCGCGTGACATAACAATGAGTGCATTTCCTTGATCATATCCCGTCTTTTCAATTTTGGTATCCATAGTTTTTTCTTATTTGTATATATAGTATTATTTTTAATGATAAATCTTCTGTCGTTACATTTTTCAATTTCATTCATTATTCGGTGTATTATTATTTTGCCACTTACATTCTCTTCAATGTTAAGAATTTAGTTTGGATTTTGATGGTCCATCAAACATTGTAAAAATTTTCACGTGTATTTCTAGACATCATATCTACATTTTTATGCGCTGTGCCTTGTTGGAATTCCATTTTTATGTCCAAACTGCTCAAATAAACATAAATTCATCCCAGCTGTCCCAAGACAGGTTTTTTTACAGGTGACTCTGCTGCGCACTACAATATATACTGAACAGCAAAACTACCATAAATTCACATAAAAAACATTTATTTATATTTTTTTATGATGACCTTAAATGTTTAGTAAGAGAATATTCAGCAATTTCTTCTACAACCAAATGTTTCGTGACTTTAGATGATTTCAGTCATGCGGTATTTTAAGCTTTTGTATAAATTTAAACTTGACCAATTTAACAATAAATGTTGAAAACAAAATATTTCTTTCCCATATTCTTACTCAAAACTTTACATGCCAATACGAAAAGAATTTTTAATCGCCTCAGTTTACGATAATAAAAATGACTATAATTGTGTTCAACAAAACAATCTAATCTTGATTAATTTTGATTAGATTTTCCACTAAATTTATCAAATTTATCAAGAATAGAACGCTGTTTGATTCATTTTTATCACTACTCTAAAAGCGACCCAGTATGTGTCTTTCTGTTTTTTTATTTTCTCTAGGCTTCCTTAATTTATGTACGGATAATCTTATTTTCATTAGAAGTATCTCATGTGCATCCTATCATTTACAAAAGTTGAAAACTTATATCATAATGAAAAAAAGTTGTAAAATAATATATTCTTACTTTTTTATTAATGAACTATAATGTCCTAATTAAGTGAAAGCCTTTATATTAACAATTTTATTTTTGTTCAAATGAAGTTAAATTAAGTGATATCACAGTGATTGGTTTGCTATACGTGCGTGAAAATGAATGATTTTGATATAATTATTGTGTAAGAATGCCGGCAAATTTAATTGATTATTCTTGATTTTCTGAGTCCTCTAATTTTATGATTGTTTATTTCTGTGTGCTGTCAACAAACATGTTATATATTTTATATATATTCAGAGGTGGCTCAAGAAATGTTTTCCAAGAGTGCACCCTAGGCAAACTTTTACGAGGCGCGCCTATCTTAAAGAATGTCAACTGAAATATTATATTTTAATCATTTAATTAATTTTTTAAACCTTCATATTTTGTGATGTTTGAATAAAAATATTATTTTCAACTCTGTTAAATGACACGCTACGCATTATCAAAATTTACATGACCAAATAGTTTTGCATAACACGAATTCTTTTTAGGTCGGTACCATTCTACCGTGCTAAAATGCTTTCCTCTTAAATTTAAGTTGTTAAATATAATATATAATTTAATATAATATATAATTTATTTCATATTTTACAATTTTGAAATTCAAATTTTAATGAAAGTTTTTTTAATATCAGATGACCTTGAAAATAGTTAATTAAAACAAATTTACTACATTACCGAAATGAATAAAATTAATTCAACTTTCATTTTAACAACAAGATGAAATAGTAACCAAAGTTAACAAAAATTACCAATAATTTTTATTTATTAATTTATTTCAACCTTATGCTGGTTTTTTATTAAGTGGGAAAATAATGAATAAACAAGTAAATATATGAAAATGCTTAACAAAGATTATTTCCGAATAATTTTTCTGCAGTCAACGCTTATATAGTTCCTATTTTCTCTTTAACATGAACTCATTTAACCATAATTTCACTGTCTGAAAGTAAATGTAAATGTATTTTTTTAAATTAAATTTCAAATATTTCGAAAATTGTTCTATAGAAACGCATTTTTTGTCATAGAGAAGAAAATAATTAAATTGAAAATAGAGTCAAATAAAGTCTGAACTATCTTTCAATTGCAATGTTAACTGACATACGGTTCATTGAATCATGAAAAATGATAAAAATAATTGCGTAGAGTTATTTTATATGAGCTATTAATTTTGACAAATGTGAAAATTACATTAAAATTAAAATTATAAAAATAACACAAACTTTTTAACAATTTATTAGTTCTTTTATATATTTACAAATCTATTAAAATTAGTTTTTAAAAATGCCAATTACTTTTTTTTAAATAATAAAATAAATGTTTTCAGTAAATTAAATAAAATCACTGAAATTCATATTAAATTTTCTTCATTTGAGTTATTTTATTTTAATTACATTTTATTTTTATAAGAACTTCTCTTAATTTTCATCCCTGATTTCTTTTCATTTTCAAATCACATTTATTAAAAAATATTTGACTATGAATCAGTAAAGATATCGATGTTTTTTGATATTTTTACTGATTCATAGTCAAATATTTTTTAATATATGTCATTTTATTTTTATTTTTTATTTATGAATCTAAATTTGTCTGATATTTATGTGCTAAATAAACATTTCAAATTAAAACTTCTTTGATTACAAAAATTCAAATAAGAACATCATTTTATATTAAGTTTTTCTCAATTATAAAACCTTCATGAAATAAAAATCAAACTTTTTAATTCTTTGCAATTTTTTTTTGAAAAACAGAATTTACAAATTTTTTTTAAAACTGTTCTTTATATAAAAAACAATCCTAATTTGAGAAGTAAATAACATGATTCGTGATTAGATAAAAAATCTACGAAAGTCAGCTCTTGTCAATTTTCTAAATAAAATTACTAGAAATTTTCAAATTATTCTAATAACAAATTTTTTTTATTAATATAAATATAAACAGTAATAATAATAATAATAATAATTATTATTATTAAATTAAAATAATAATTAAATAATATCAATTAAATTTGAAAGGCAAAACAAAGTTCAAAATAAAAGATGGTGTAATTCTAAGTTATAATAATAAGATATGGATACCAGATAGTCGAAGAATAGATTTTGTTACAAAATACCATATAAAACTATGTCACGTGGGACCAATTACAGTAGAGAAATATGTATCAAATAATTTTGAAATGAGAATTATGAGACAAACAATACAAGACGTGATTATTTTAGAATTGATCAATTATTGTCATTATTTTTGAAATTTTATGATAAAAGTTATTTCCATTGACTAAAGAAGCTTCATCACAATCTTCCTTTCGCCACAAATCGCACAAACTTTGCCAGAAACTTTCATCTTTATCATTAGATGCATTTAGGAGACTTTCTTGAGAAAATAAATTTGAATCACTACTGTCTTTCTGAATATTATGGCTAGACGAAGAATTTTTACCCTTTTTATTAGGATTTTCATCAAGACCAAAAGAGTTTTTGCGCAAATCTTTCAGTTGATTGTAAACATTTCGCGATAAATCAATCCATTGTCTTTGTTTATCTTTGTCAGAATATCTTAATCCGAAATTTCTTGTATGTCTCCTAAACGTTCACAAACTTCATCTAATAACCACATTTTATGATCATGAGTAAATTTTATAAAATTATTCATAAATCCTCAATTTACTAAATATTTATTAAATTTAAATTTACAAATTCTGATATACTTCAAACTAGCATTAATTAATTTCAAAATTCACATAAAGTGTTGGCGAATGGGGTTGGTTTTTATTTATTTTTTCTAGGGTTTTTGTGTATCTACCCCCTAAACGCCAGCAAGATTATTATTCTATCCCTCCTATGTACCCATGGTGATTGCCATGTTGGTACTGTACATAGAGGTTGAAAATTCATGAGCAGGTGAGCTCCATTTCTAGAACTACTCCTCATGATATTTTCACTTTCGGGTTCTGGACTGCCGATGGAAGGTCTTACGTCTTTCTCTTTCTATATCCTGGTCCTTACTCGTCTATTCCTACAATTTCCATACTTATTCATCATCTTTACCCATTATTTATAAATGTATCTTTCAAAAATTTGGGCAGCGTTCCTCCCTTATTTTTTGGTAAATTGCCTGTTTCATTTGTCTAATCACGGAATCGACTACATTTGTCCTAGTTTACCTTTATCTTTCCATATATTAAAAATTTGATCAACAATTCCTTGATTTCCCGGAACGTTTCCCATGATTTTAAGTAATTAACACCCTCTGCGATCACTTCAATAAACATTCCTCTCTTCTGTCAGATTAGATCATTCAACTTTTGGAAAACTACTTTCAAATTTACATTCTTAACCTATCCTATCCTTTCCTATTTGATTTTCTGATTTATTTTCTAACAAAGTTTTAAATTTTCCCTACAAAACTTTATTCCCGCTTAACTAAAGTCGCACTTCCCGAATTTTATTCCGATTCGTTCCGGCCACTTTTCAGTAGCCGCCCCGAGTATACAACGGCGCCCTGCGTAGCGGTCCTGTGCATTATCGCCAGACCCGACTGCGGACTGCCGAGGGATCCACGAAGCATGACCCACGAGCTCAACTAAGGGTTTTCACCCACTAGCCGGCCCGAGATCCGTCCCATGGACCATCTATTGAAATACTTATTATAAATAAGATTTTAGGGGGATTTGTCAGTGGCACCAAAAGATTCCACGACCATCCAGAATAAAATCAAAGTAACAAGACTTCGAAATATATATTTACACAAAAATAACAGTACTTACAATCCACAATCGTGCAACCAGATTTGAAAAATTGGCATAAATTGGCATAAAAATTTTGACTACAAGTGATTCACGGTTTATCTAAGAATGTCTAAAAATTCTGTAAGTCTGTAAGTCTGTTAAAATTCTGTCTAAATTTTGGTTAGAAATTATGAAAATGACTGCCGTATATATAGTATTTTCGTGCCTGTGTGCGACCAATGGGCGATTTTTCGCCATTTTTAGGGTTTTTTAATTATTTTATTTATTTCACAATATTTTTGTAATTTTTTATATATTTTTCCTTATTTTTTGATATATTAATATTACAATGTTGAATTTTATTTTTATTATTATTTTATTACAATATTATTTCTTAACCCCAATATTTTGTTTTCTGGTCGCCTCTTCTGCCTGTGTTTTTTCTAAACCTTATTTTGCAAGGTTTTGGCAGTTTATTTTATTTTTCATATGTTTCTTTTTGCATCTGTAGGCATTTTTCCGAATTTTAATTAATTATTTGTTTTATTTAATTTTTGTTATATTTTTAATTTGTTTTAATTAATGTTTTATTTTATTTTTGGTCTCTTCTTGCGGTGCGTGTTTATGTTACGGCAGCCATATTGACAATTTCAAAATACATTAATCCTTTTGTTCTAACTTATACAATTTTCACCTTTTTGTTTAAATTGGTTTTGTAAATTTGTTTTAATTTTGGCTCTAAGCCCAACAAAAGCGCACTTTGAGTTAGATCGAAAATTGAAGATTAAAAGAAAAGTGTTTTTACATGGTTCATTTTTGATTAATAGTTTTTAAAAATTAAATTTTCATTTTCTTTTATTAAATTATTGTTGTTACTTAGAGAAAAGACTCAAATTTTGAATCCATTCTCCAAGTTACTAAACTACATGGGGGCTAAGGGAACAAACTAACCAAATTCTCAACACCCTTGCTGCGAAATAATAATTATCTTCACTTTCTTGCAGAATTCGTATCATTAATGAGAAATTACCAAAATACATTCCGATTTTCATTAAAATTCACTTTATGTTTTATGATTGGTTTAAACTTAAATTTTAAATTTTTTTCTTCTTCTTTTTACAATTCTATTATATTAATTAAACATTTTGAAATATGAAATATGAAATTTTACATTTTCTATTTTTTTATATATCGAATTGAACATTTTTTTATTTATTAATTTCATTTTTAAATTTTTTGTCAAATAACTTCTATTGTTTTTTAGCTATCTATCCTTCTTTAAATCTCTTTCTTTCTCCAGATTTTAATATAAAAATATATTTTCTATATTCTGTGTAGATATTTCTACAGAATGTACTCAGCTCGGTTTTGTAATATTTTGAGAGAATAAATCTATATGTCTATTGGTAACCTCTGATCATCTAGCATCTTCATCTTTAATATTTATAACTTTATTATTTCTTTTTAGATTTTCAAGCAAATTAAAGTAATACAATAAATTATGAATTTTTTATTTTAGTAATTTTTTTAGTATTGTAACATTCAACTTTTACAACGTACCACCTTGAAAAATTAGGCACTTAATAAATATTTATAAACATATAAAACATATCTCTTTATTCATTTTCCATATATTTTCTTAAATTGGCAAAATCGCTCAATATAATATGTTTTACTTAATTATTTTTATTAGATTTTAAAGTAATTAAAATTAACTAAAATCACTTTGCAATTTAGTATTAATTTAATTGATAAAATTTAATTATCCAATCAAAATTGAAATAATTAAAATAAATTATAGTTAATAGAAAAAGATCAGGGACAGATTAAAGCTACTAGAAAATTATGCAAAAGTCTATCATGAAATTTTTTGTTTGCGTTGTTAATTAATTATTTCTTATTAATTAATTATAAAAATACAAATGATAACATTAATGATTAATTATTTTTGCTAATGAATATAAAATTAAAATTTTCTTTTTTTCTAGTTCATAAAGTATATTTCTTAAAAATAAATTTGTTTACAATTTTCTTTATCAAGATTTTTGAACAACATTTATCATTCTTACAATAATATTTATAAATCTTTGACTTAGTTTTCTCTCGACAATACCGATAAAAACTGTGACAAAACTTAAACAGATTATTTCCCATAAATTATCGAGGAAAATTCATCAAATCACAAGATTATGTCATTTTTCCCTACAGCATAGAAACTTGGATTTCCATTTTATTTATGTAGTTAATTTGTTAATTAACTTGCTTAGAAATTCCTCTTGCAGAAAATCTTTAACTTGTTTTAATTAAGTAATGCAAAATAACAATAAATGTTTTAATTATTCAAATATAATTTAAATTTGTTTTTGGTGAATAAAAATAGCAGCACAAATTTTGAAAAGCTCGCCTAACAAATCTTGCACACAAACTGAATAAAGAGGAACTGCAGAAATTTCTAATTTTCCATGCAGTAGAAGATAATGAAATGAAGAAAGATCTTAGAATGAACGAATTTAAGACTGGAAGAAATGAAAGAAAGAATCAAGAAACATGAAAAAGTAAATAATGAAATTTACCAGATCAACAATCAAGTTGCAGCAATGAAAGCAAATATTAAATATACAGATGTGTTAAAAAATTCGAGGAACTTTCAAATGAAACCAGTTAGAAGAAATGAACCTCCAGTTAAAAGAGAAGTCAATGATCCGAGATTCAAAAATTTTTTTTTCAAAGACTCGACCAAGATTTAATGATTTTAGATTCCAGGAAAATAATAGACGAACTTTAAAATGTTGGGCTTGTCAAAAAGAAGGGCATAAGAGATCAGAATGCCCGAATGTAAAATGCAATCGTTGCTGTAAATCAGGATACTTTCGACACCAGTGCTTCGAACTTCGCTAAAACAAAGATCGACAATATCGAGAAAAAGTGGCAGCAATCAAGGAAGCTGATGATGAAAATAAAAGTCAATGCCCAAGCGAATATGCTTCACCACAAGAGGAGGTGATCGGAGCTCTACAGAAAATGTAAGTAATGTATTGCATAAGGAATGTATGAATGGGATGATTGATGATTGTTTGAATGCTGTGAATGATAAAAAAATTAAACTTTTAGATAATAATTGTGATTGTTGGTTAGACTCGAACGAGCATAGTCATTGGTGTGTTGATAAATGGAGAATGGATGATTTAGGATGTAGTAATGAGGAAAATTTAAATTTCGATGAATATTTTTGTATAATTAATGATAATAATAATTTAAATAATAAAATAATTAAATACGATAAATTAAATGGGAGACCTAGTGTTTCTATTTTTATTAATAATAATGATTTTCGGTGTTTATTAGACACGGGCGCAAAAATAAGTGTGATTGATAAAAGTTTGCTACAAAAGTTTGGAATTAGAAATTTAGAGAAATGTTATGTACAAATGAATCACCTATTGAAATATTGGGGAAAATTAACATGGGAGTGAAAATTATTGGAATATCGAAAAGGAAAATTGTCGAATTTATTGTAGCTAAAGAGATATCTCCTAAAGTTATTGGAGGAATAGATTTTTTGAAAACTTTTAATATTATAGTAAAAATTAGAAGCGCTACTAGTAATAATAAAAGTAAAATAAATAAATTGACAGATATCACGGTAGTAAAAAGTATAGATGAAAAAAAAATGATCTGCTGAAAGATAATTTTATTAAAAAAATGTTGGATAAATATGATTGCATTTTTATGAAACATAAATGGGACGAAGGAAAACCAACTTTGTTAACCCATGAAATTTTGACTTCAGGTAAACCTATAATCATTAACCCTAGGCGACAGGAAAAATTGATGAACAGATTAATGAAATGGAAAGATTTGGCATAATAAAAGAATTTAAATCCCCGTGGAACACACCGTTAGTATGTATCAAAAAGAAAGATAAAAAGGACTTAAGAATATGTCTAGATTTTCGGGCAAATGAATGGCAAAATAATTCGACTGAAATTCAAGAGATTATACAAAGCTTAAATTTGAAAGACAAAACCAAGTTCAAAATAAAAGATGGGGTAATTCTAAGTTATAATAATAAGATATGGATACCAGATAGTCGAAGAATAGATTTTGTTACAAAATACCATATAAAACTATGTCATGTGGGACCAATTAAAGTAGAGAAATATGTATCAAATAATTTTGAAATGAGAATTATGAGACAAACAATACAAGACGTGATTCAAAGTTGTGAAAATTGTCAGAAGCGCAAAGTTACAACAACTCCAACAAAAGAAAAAAATGTAAAACCCCAGAACCCAGATTATTTGAAACTATATTTATTGATTTTTGTGGACCATTGAATTTTATCAAAAATTAAAAATTTTTGCTTTTTTTTTAAAATCACAAATTTTACAAAATTTTAAAAACTTTAATTTTCTAAATCTTACAAAATAAAGACTTTAACAAAATTTAAATAAAATTTTCAATGAAATATTTAAAAAAAATTTTTACCAAAACTATTTTACATTTAGTTTCATCCTGCATTAAAAAATTGCGCTTAATAATATCAATCAATTTCATCAGTCGACTGTAATCGAAACCTTGAGAGCGTAAATGACGGGCAGTCATTCCAATGTATGTGGTATTACACCCATGACATATAAATTGAAAACCAAGATCCGAACAAAATCTAAGTAGAACTTGAAATCCACTTATAAATACAAAATTCAGACAATTGTATTCACTGACATTAATCAATTCTTTCTGTCGACAGTTATCAAGAACTTGAAAACGGAGATGACGGGTAGTCATTTCAATGTATGTGGCATTACATCCATGACATTAAATATTCATAACCAAAATCAGAATACCATCTAAGTAAGACTTGAAATCTATCAATAAACTCAATGACAATCCTATAATGCAAAATACAAACCTTTTTCAAGGAGAGGCAAAGACTTTTTTAAAATTTATGGATGTGTCAATCATTAAAAAGATTAAGAAAAACTTATTTATAGATGTATAAATAAGTTATTTTTAAATTATTTTATTTTATTTTATTTTATTTAGATTAAACAAAACTGATTCATTCATTGACAGTTTTTCATTATTGATAAAACATAATCACACAAAATTGGCAAAAGAACTAAATTAAAGAGAACACCAATCCAAAATATATATTAAGCTACAATATATTTATTGTCACCTTGTTATATCTATTAAGAACATATATTGACCAAAAATATTTATTAATGAAAATATATTATTCTTACGATATTCAAATAACTTTATTTTGAGAATTCTGCATTATCAATTTAATTATTTTAAATAAATTATATTTTAACATTTATTCATACACTAATAAAAAAAGACAATCTTATGGAAAATTAAAAAAAAAAATTTTTTGGGATGTATTGTAATTCTCCGTGGTGTCCGTATTTTATTTGCATCTATTTTATGAAATAAATATCATTTATAAATAATAAAAGAATTATTGATTGATAGTCTAAACATAAGAAAATAAATAAGAAAATGAAAAAATAAAATAATTAAGAAAATAAAATTTTCATTATCGTGACAGTAAGTAATTAGAAGTGCCAAATTCATCTTTTTAATAATAGAATAAAGTTAAAAAAACTTAATTATAAAATGAAAAATATGAGATTAACATACTTTAGTAACTTTTGATAAACATATTTCTACGAATTAGGCAAAATCGAATTAATAATTTACAAAATTTATTATTAATGCATATAATTATTTATTAAAACAATTAATTTTCATAAACAGTTATTAAAGGAAAAATAATAATAAAAAAGTTTTTACTATTTTCATCATTAAAAATAATATTTTCATCGTTTCTTTCATTAAAATAAATATATTCGAATTCTCCTTACAAATATTTTGTATTCCTATACATTAAAGATTAACGCTTCCTCTTTTTTCTCATTTTTTCTGTGTCGAATGAAATTTTAAATTTATAAAATTAAGATTTATAAAATACGCCAAACAAAATCAAGTATACATAGATAAATCAAGATTAAAATGTTAAATTAAAATATTGAAATTTTCTATTTATATAAAAATTCACGCATTACTGTAATATTCAGTAATTACGCAGAATTATTTTTCTTTTATTTTTGAAACAAATTAGAATTAGAAGAATTGTTTATTCATTTTAGTGACTTTACTCCAACATTCATAAATTATTTACATCAAGAAGAAGTTGATAGTTTAAAATTTGTATTTTTCATTAAATTTTCGTTTTTAAAAGATTTACTAAATATTTATAAATTTTCCGAAAAAACTAGATTTATTAAATTTTTATTTATGCCCATATTTTTAAATATTTCCTAAAGTGACTTCGTTTAATAATTTTTAAGATAATTTTTTATGTGATGGTAGCAATTTAATCCTGGATTCACGAGTTTGATCAAGTTTTTTAATCAATTTTTAAATAACTTTCCAATTATAACTTAAGTTTTTCAATGCTTTTTTTTATCAATTTTCCTTAATTTTCGACAATCTATCATTGTCTTTCAAATATCTCAAAAGGATTTAAATTATAATTTAATAAATAAATTGTATTATTGACATTAAAAGGTGGCATGTGATAAAGCACCTAAAAACCTCCTGAAATTGCATAATTTCGTATTAAACCAGCCCAAAATTTATTCTTTGTACGTTTTTTCTGCCAGACCAAAGCGCAATGATAAAGACCTTAATAATATAAAACAGAACTGACCAATAACAAAATTGAAATTAGTTAGGCGAATATAATATCCAAAGTTAGCAAAAGTTAATGCGAGAAGAAATATAAATTTATACATACGAATACAGTTCGCAAAATTTCTATATTATAAAATACAATAAGTTTGATAATAAATAAGAGCCTCATTTTAAATATCAAATAAAATATTATGAATCTTTTCGAATAAAGTTTGATGTTTCCATATCACTAATTATTCCATACAAACAAACATGTATGTATTTTACATTAACTTTTGAAGGAATTTGTTCCAAAAATTACTGATTTCTAATAAGAAATGTTAATACGTAAAATTCTAAGAATTAAGAAAATCAACAAAATATTGAGTTAGTTACAAGATTGTTTACTTTCACAAATACATATCTTCTGTTTATAATGATTTAATTCATCAGAAATTCTGAAAAGATTTTTAAAAATTCAAACTAAATCGAAAGCATGGAAATTTATTAAATAATTTAACAGTTTATATTTAAATTTATTGTTACACTGAAAAATAACTACAATAAATTAAATAAATAAAACCTTCCGATTAACGCAAATGATAAGCTATAATTTATTGTCATGAATACCCTTTTCAATTGCTCTTTCTGTATATCTTTGTTGTGTGTTGCGTCTGTGTATGGTTGCATTTTATTTTTCTTACCAAAATAATTTTTCTAATTACCCATAATTTATAACTGTCGCCCATGTTTTATCTTTACTTTAAATAATTGTTTTAATTTTTTATTTTGTGGCTTATTCTGCGATTACTTTATGTGTTTTGGTATAAATAGATTTGTTTTAATAGTTTTGTTTATATAATTAATTTTATTATTCTTAGATTCAATGAGTAAATAAAATCGGTCTAAAACGTTGTTAAATTATTTTATTAAGGTAATATTTTATTATTACTGAAATGCAAATGATTTGCAAAAATATGATCGCAAATTAAATATTTAATAAAAAAATTGTCCCTCAAAAAAGGCGGGGGTTAATTTTTTACCTGATCCCAATTTCCTCCGATAACCACCTGAAAACTATTAAACTGAGAATCAACCTCAAGATTGATTTTACGTGGTACGCGCATTAAGTCCCCGGATTAAGCAAGAAATAATGAGTAGAAGTTAATGAGATTTTATATTTAATATATTATGTATATATAGGTTAATAATATAACATTTGTTTTAATATTTCATTGTTTGTATTGTTTCAGCTCACGCATATTCAAAATCTCGTCAAAATTGCTATGAATCCAGTCGAGTACCGCTGCGTCATAAAGTTTTTAGTGCTACGCCAAACTGAGACCTCCGAAATTTTCAGTCAACTCTCAGCAACTTACGGAACAACTGCGCCTTCCAAAACGACAGTCTACCACTGGATTGCTCAGTATCGTGGAGGACGTACATTGAGGAAGGCCACTTGAATATTTTCTTTGAATATTATTTGACACAAGTCTGTATGCGACAAAGTGGATTTTTTTGAAGGCTTATGGGTTTGTATCACATATGTGTGGTTGATATCTTCTGGGTATTCTTGCAGTAACAGTTCAACACCTCTTTGGAGTTCTACCTTTAATAATTTAAGATCGGCAAGAAAAGAAAATATTTTCACTACATCATCATAAACAAAAGCTCTTCTTGTTAAATTTGAGGAATAAATTCTAAAAATAAACTCTAGAAATAAATGATTTGATCCTAAATTTATATCTTAGAGAGAGTTCGTCTAAAGCATCAGGATCAGATGAATTTGAATAGAGTTTACAAACAAAGCAAAAAACGTGGCTTTTTTGTAGGAGAGTACACACACTCTTAGCTATAATTTTCTCCATTAGCTTTTCTTGAATAAAAAATTGCTTTTATACAAAATATGAACTGGATTCTTATATTCTCACTTAGAATTTAAAGATGGCCCACAGTAATACTGAACTTGAGAAGGCCCCTTCATCAAAAATTGTAAAAGACAACGCAGAAAATTTGTTTTAAATATAGAAAAAAATATTTGATTTTTATATTTTTTCTATTGAAACAATTCGATCACTTTCTATTAAACACATTTACAAAGAATTTATTAATGCATTATTTATTTATTTTTATTTATTTATTTATTATACTCTAACATTGAAATCCCAGTCATGAATAAATCATTGTTTTAGTTAAGTGGGTTCCAAATTTCTAAATTATAAAAAATAATTTTCTTTTTACAATTTAAAAAGTGAGAGTATATTTTGTTTAAATAAATGTACTAAAAAATGTAGCAAAATCAGACATAGCTATCCACATTAACGGACGGTTTACCAAGCCACTTTAGATGATGGGCAATATATGATAAAGGATTTAAGATATGAATCTGTAGACATTAAAAGTGACAAATAATAATTAAAATAATGTAAAAATCATATATAAAAATAATCATTGCCACTGGAAAAGTAAATAGAAAATATATTTCAAATTTATATTTTTCTATTTTCTTTCATTGAATGACTTTGTAATTTATTTTCTTTCAATAAATTTCACATATTTTATTGTTATCTCTAAATATGGAGAATTTTTTTTATTTTTTTTGTTGAAAAACTTTAACGAAAATTCACGAAATACAACCGATAAAACAAACAAAAAAACACTGGTAAAATTTCCATTGCCAATGAAATGTTCATTTCGAAACACAGACCAATTTTCGAAACGCCAGAGCATATTCTTTATTATAAAACGCATAAATGAACGGATTGAAAATGCTGTTGACGTATCCCAACCAGGTGACAAATGCGACAAAATGAGGATTGATTATGCAACCACAGAACGGTTCCACTAGATAAACACAGAAAAACGGAATCCAACAAACCGAAAAACATCCGACGACCAATGCGAGAGTTTTCGCTGTTTTGTGTTCTTTTCGAAAAGCCGCTCGTTCTCGTTTTTTCTTGTCGTTTTCATTGAATCTCACCTTCTTTTTCAACGGAGGAAATTGCAAACTGTGTCCCACACAGACCAGTTGTACGGTCACGGTTTCAGTAATTGAATTCGAATCTGCAAGAATTCTTTGAAGGAAATTCATTTTCTTTGGCATTTTTATCACAGAGTTAATCTGAAATCGAAAATAGTTTTGTTCGACAATATTCACTGAAACTTCACTCGAATTGTAATTTGGGGATTTCAGCAAACAAACCGATTTCTTTTCTGATTTTTCCGGATATCCTTGATTGGCAATATTGGAAATGCTGTTCGAATACGAATGGAAATCGGATTTGATTCGATTGAAACATTTTGACGGTTCCGGAGAACTGAGGAGTTTTCTTTTGTAGGCCACCCAAAATATTCGAATGTAGACAAAAATTATTATAAGAAAAGGTATAATAAAAGAACAGAAGGCAGAAAATAATCTATAACCTCTATGAAAGGTTATGAAACAATAGCCAGTAGAGGAAATGTGTTTTGACCAACCGAAAATTCCGGGAATTGTAACTGAAAGTGCTAAAATCCAAACCGCAAGTATCATACAACGGGCCAGCTTTTTCGATCTTCGTGTGGCATACTTTAATGGTTGGGTGATTGCCATGTACCTATCAATTGATATGCAGCATAGATTTAAAATGGAGGAAGTACATAAACATATATCACTGGACAGCCATAACTTACACGCCAAAGGTGTCAGTGGCCAATGTTTCATGATTTGGGTTACAATTGCCAATGGTAAGACAAATATTGATACAAATACATCAGAGAATGCCAACGAAATCACATAGAGATTCGTCACGGTTTGCAAACGTTTAGTTGTCATTACTGCTAGAATTACCATGCTATTTCCAATAAAAATCGTCCCTTCGATTCCAATCAGAATTGTTCCGGATAAAATATCTATAATAATTTGATTAAAAGATGAAATCTCATTAGTTTGATTATTGTTTTCTGTATAATTCATTGTAAAAAAATTGATAGAGAGAGAGAGCTCTGATTGCGATCAGCCAGTTGTAATAGTTATATAATGACCAAATTCGAATCTGATTGGACAATGAATTTATATGGAAATATTCGATTAATTATCGGTAAATTTGTTTACATTTTTCACCATTGATCTATTTTCAATTTCATTTTATCGCTACTTCTTTTCAAATATATTGAGTTTAATCACAAAAAGATCCAACATTATCAGGTTTAATTTTCACTTTTCGATTTTACGACTAATAATGTAATTTATTTTTCCCTAGTCAACATTTATTTGATTGACTTTAAAGCCTTTATTTATAAACCTGACGAATAATTTGATGGTTTTACATGATTATATATTTACTGAAATAAAAATTTGAGTAATGGTTTTGGGATGTATCATTATTTTATTTTAATTTATTAATTTATCAAAAATTTTAGTTCACGACCTTCTTTCGCACTAGACGGTTTCAAGAACCCCCGAGTCGAATGTACATGTTTGAAAAAACATCTCGGGGTAAATTTGATTTCAGAAGGATCAAATTTCTTTGTTTAATTTCTTTGAAACCTTCATAATTTTGTTAAATAACAGAATTATCTTTAGTACTAAATTTCCTCAGCGCCATGAAGGTTAAGCAACATTGTCACTTTTACAACTCTTCAATTAAATTTGATGAATATTTATTAACCTTTCCATTTCCAATCAATGAAATATTCAATGTAAAGGGATAAGGTGAATTTAATAATATATTACTAGTTTCAGTACTTAAATCTAGTTCTACCGCCCCAATTCTAATGAAGATAGAAATTCATTATCAAATTCTGCGCGGTTATTGGTAAGTTTTAGTTTTCATTTTCTAAAATCAGTTTTTTGTATTTTGGCTTTTCCATTTAATTGTTCACTATAACCTGAACCCAACGCTGCCATCAAATATCCCAAAACTAGACCATCAAACAGAAAGTTATGATATTCATCTATAGAGTATTCTTGAATATTTTTGTTGGGATTTTTTCAAGTGCAGCTTTAATATGACTTGGAACTGTAGCATTTAACATTTCAATCCAACGAAGAGTTTTTCCTGCTTCACTTTTATCGAATTGTGCAGCTTGAGGAGAAATAATATGAGATGTAATTTCAGTTTGTGGTTTAAGAGTAGATAAAGCTTCTCGAGCTTTCTTAGCCTCCTTAGTTAGACGAGTCACAACTCTACATGAAACATCGTATTGATAAAGAGCGTGAGACAATTCACGTTTAAGAGCCTGGTTCTTTTGCCTCATCGTAAATTGTTGAAGCATCAAAGCATCCCATTCGCCCTGAAAAGATTTCAATAAAGCTGGAATGTATGTAAAACTGGGTGGTTTCGATTTCACGTGCATTAGAACTCTAATTTCAATATAAATCATCTCCAGAAAACTGTACACCTGTGACTGGATTTAGATCACTGGTTGTTGAGTATTTATCAATTAACTTTTTTTCATAAACATGCCCTGATAATCTATTAAGAACTGGAACTTCAGGCATTTCATTAGAAATCGAACATATTAACGACATTTTAAGAATATTTAAGCTATTTATTTAATATATTACAAATTCAAATTACAAATCTATTTTCAAAATTTCTATCATTTACATTTACATTTTAAACACAACTTTTTTAAATTACAAAATTACAAAAAATATCACAAATTCCAAAAATGAATAAAGTGTTTCTATTCTTTTTCATTCACTTTAAACCATAAATTCTATTTTTACTTTTCTGTCATTAATTTTAATTTTAATTATTGTTGTTACTTGGAGAAAAGATTCAAATTTTGAATCCATTCTCCAAGTTACTAAACAACATTGGCTAAGGGAACAGAATAACCAAATTCTCAACATCCTCCCCCTTTACCACGTCAACACCAACAACTTTATCTTCGAGCGGGAATATTTTCGAGATGGGTCTGCATTTTACCTTTCCATCTACTCGAATTTTCACAACTCTGACTCTACCATCATGGCCATGAATAACTAGAATAACCAGAAATAAATAAAATAAAATAATATAATTTCTCAATATAAAATGAATTTAATTTATTTAAATTTTTTTCCAATGATTTTTTAAATAAATAAAATAAAACTCAATTTGAGGTAAATTACATTTATATTTTAATTATTATCTAACATTATATTAAGTAAATAAAATATATTTGTTTATTTAAACACATTAATATGCTCTTTTCGACATTCAAAATTGAATTTAAACAGTTCCAACGTAATCAGTGAAGTTGATGAAGAAGTTGAGTCAGTAAAGTAAAAGAGACCGAAGAAAACGATCAAATTCAATCAACAGATTTTATAAATAAATTTTGCATTTTAATATCCAATTACCGTATATATTTGCGTATAGGCCGAAAAATTTAAGATTAATTATGGTTCTTAGTGAATTGCATAATTTGAAATATATTATATATTACCCAAAATATAATTTTAATAGGTTGCTTATACGTGGGTCATCTATTTTGGACATTTTTTTCAACCAAATTTTTGGTAACGGCTTATACGAGAGTATATACGGTGTATCTTAGTACATATTGCTAAGTCGAGATTGCTGTTTTGTTTTGATATTCATCATCATATAAATCAGGTATGTCCAAATTGCGGCCCACTATCGACACATTAAATTATTTTTTATATTTGTAGCAACTTTATCAAATAGTGAGCACAAGAGTCTTCATGAAATTTAATCAAAATACTTCACATTTAATAAATTTTAATAATTTAAATAAATAGTTTAAAAAACAATATAATTAGATGAAATTTACGACTGAGCATTCATACTAAGTTATAATATTGTCAAATTCTTACATATGTAATTAGCGGAAGTAGATTAACTAAAACCTAAATCACTTCATTTATATTTTTAAAAATGTTAATTAGTTTATAGATTATTTTTGAGGATTTCTTAGATTGGTTTTTGCTGTATTGAAATAACATTAAATTATGATTTCCTTGTGAAATACATGGAGACATATAAAGGTTACAATATTTGGAATGTTGTAGTGTTGGAAATAAACTATATTCACATGATTTTGTTTTATATTGCAATTTTTTCATTAAATTTTAGTCGATATTTCACAAAAAAATCAACTTTTTAAAGAATCCACACTCTTACCTGCGAACTTTGAGCTTCGTGGCCTTGAAAAAAATCTGCTACATTTAAAAAAGCTTTACTGCCCTCAAAAATCTTTTAAAAAATGAGATCAATCCCTAGGATTAAGATATTCTGGTTGTTTTGCGGCCCAGTTAAATATTAAAGTTTTCAATGCGGCCCATTAACCTTAAAGTTTGGACATCCCCGATATAAATAGTAACTTGGCAATTGATTTATTATTTCAAATTCACCAAGTTCTGTTTTCACACAAAGCCAAAATTGAATTCAATTTTTGTTTGCTAAACAAAAATGTTTTACTTGTTTCACTTTTACAACGAATGGTTTTTACATTTAGAAAAACTGCTTAGTATTTAAATTAGTTAGAAAAGTTTTTTTAAATTATTTTTCAATATATGATAAATTATCAATTATGACTTTCTTAATGAAAGTATTATCCAAATTATCTACGATAAAATCATTAGTACTTGAAAACATTACAAATGTGCAATTTTTCACACTTGATTTCCATAAGCTTATCTTTTTAATAAACGTACGAATTTTATAATACAAAATTAATATGTTACTTACTCGCTATTGCACGCCAGAACAAACACCAGTACACTTATTTCAGTCCAATTCTTCATATTTGAAAATATCATTACAGGTATACCTCGCTCATTCGGCGGTCACAAAAAAAATACATGAAACTGCGCATGACTTAATGCACCACCGCCGAAAAATATTTTATAGCGTTTCGGTAATGTGGACACAAAAATAACAACACGAGCGTCGTTCTACACTTCAAAAAATATTTATTAAATTTTTTAAGCTAAATTATTTTATTTACCTATCAGTACGTATTTTATTTTTAAATTGAATCTGGTAGCCTGTTACATTCATAAAAGGGCAAATTTAGAAGTCAAGAGTAGGTAGTTAGTGGCTTTCTGGGAAAACACCCCTCCCCCACTTTGCGACGGATTAAATTATGTAATTACGTAATTAATCTCTAATTATCTTGATTACATAATTATCCAATCAAGATAATTAATTTTTGTGTGCGCACACTTTTTTGTTGGTCAGTAACCTATCATTAATATTTATTGGTTCAGTAACTAGTTATTGGTAACATATTGGGTTTATATTCAATAACCATGTATTTTAAGGAGAAATTATCTATGAATATCAAGTTTACTGATATTTTTAAGGGGTTGAGTTGGTATAATATTAGTGTTCAAGGGGTAAATATTATCTAAATAGGGATTTTATGAAAAATAACGTTTAATAGAAGAATAATTGTTCAACATTGGATAAATTTAAAAAAAATAGTTGAAAAGTGTTTAACGAAACGTATTGAATTTTACAAAATAATTTCAATAAAATACAATAATCAAATACAAAACTTTATTCAAAAAAGATAATCTTTCTTGCTAACTACTCAGTAACTAAACAACCAAGTGATTTACTGATATAGAGGCATTAATGATGTGAAAGAGAGTGAAAAAGATTTTATTAATAAATTTGTATTTTTATTTGTATTTATTGTTATTGTTTAACTTTTTATTTAAAGTTTTGTTGGTAAGTAACCAAATATTTATTTGTTCAGTAACTAGTTATCGGTTACCTAATATGTATACAAATAGACGGAATGAAGTTCCAAACCGGAAAACCTCAACATGTAGTAGATAGAAAATGTCCAATCTTATTCTTCAACAGTGGTAAATGCAGGATAATAGGTTGCAAGAGACCATTACAGGAAGGGGATCTCAAATATCAGATTTGTGATTTACAAATTCAATCATTATCTTTAAACATTGGCAGGGGTGTTCGAATCAATTTGTATGATTTGTCTACCAAAACAGAAAACATTTACGAGCCAGAACTATTAAGACTTGTCAAGTATAATCCGTTATGTGCGAATGTATTTGAGAGCGGAAAAGTCGTTGTCATGGGGATAAAAACACAGGAATACAACACTCTAGTACAAGTAATATGCAAACAGGTGTAAAACTCAACAGTTTATGTATTTTCTGAATTAAGTTACGACTCATACAAATTTTTTCGTAGTTATTACATGTTTGAAGTTTTATTACACGACTACAGTTACGTACGTTTTAGTGTTGTACATACTTTTACTATTGCGTACTGCAATTGTTAGAAAAATTGAACTACACATCATAGTTCAGGGATTCCCCAATAACGCGCAAAATTATTTGAAAGTTATAATCAGCCCTGTATTAGAATATTTACTTATATTGTTTTTATTTTTTATATGTGCAATTTTTAGAAGTAAAAATTATTTTATATATTTTTTTATTTAAATTTATAAAATATTTTTAAAAAAATTACCTTGAATCAATTTTTCGGGATACCCGCTTGGAAAATTACTGGTGCAAACCACTCACTTTAACTTTTCAAAAATTCAACCTTTGATTCGTTTTCAGCTAAAATAATGTATTTTAAAAAATACAAAATTTATGAGTAAAAGAAAATTGAATGTTTAAAATTGTTTTTCGTAAATTTACGTTGATGATTTAGTCGGTTTAATTATTTTGATCATTTTCTGATATTTTTAAAAATATTGTTGTTATTCATGTTCGGTTTATCCTAATTGACGTCGAAGAAAAATAATTACACTTTCATTATATTTTTGTTTAAATCAATGAATTGTTTTAGTTAATGAGAAATGAAGATTAATTAAAAAATAAAATTAATGAGGAAATTTAAGAATGTATGTTATTCGATGGATTTGGATTTATATATAGGTTTGAGTATGTAGGCAAGCATTCAAATTAAATAGAAACACTTGTTTAAACTTGTTTAATTGTTTGGTTCAAGTTATGTCAAGGAGTCAAATCTTGGCGGACATCATGTTCTTTATTAGAGAAAGTTTTGATTTTATGACATTTTGTAGAACATTTCCAATTTTTGAAGCTGGAACCTGTTCAAAACAACTGCTCAACTTCATATGAACTAGATTAGGATTTCGACTAAAAGATTAATTTTAAATATATTTGGTAGTATTTATTATTAAATGTGTTGTTAATTCGTGAGGTGAAATATTAACAAATAGAAAATTTAAGAATCACCTTTTCATACTTTATAAGTGACATAATATTTTCTACAAAATTTGACTGAATACCTGAAATAAATCTGATTTATAATCAAATTTTGTAGAAAATATTATGATTATTATTGCTATTATTATTATTATTATTATTATTATTATTATATTATCCTTTAAATATGTTTAATGATCCAAATTTATTACCCATTAATGATAGTTAAACCCGATATACCCCATTTTCACTTTTAAATCTCATGACACAAGCCAGACGTATTTATATGCATATTTGACCATGAATTCATAGATTTTGACACTAATTATTGGCTTTTTTAAATCTAAAATTAGACTAACAATAATTTTATTTGACCGAAATTTGACGTGAATCCTAGTAGAAAAATATGTTATACGAAAAAATAAGCTATAACACCCCTAAACCATGCTTTTCATGATTTAGAACCCCTAATTTCTAAAACTGATGTTGTTTGACCGAATTCTAACACCGGCCTAACCAATTTCAACCCAGCCCGACACTGGTAGACACATATTTGACCATTTGTTCATGACCTCTGACCCAAAATATGGCTTTTTCATCCAAAATTAAAATGAGATTGTTTGACTGAAAACCGATAACTTAAACAAAAACTTTAAAAGAAAACTTCCTTGAAACAAAAATTCAAATCGCGATTACATTAAATGATCTTTCCTTCAAATGAAAATTACCTATTACGCAACATTTTTTTGGTCTTTATATTGAAGGGATAATTAATCAGTTTCAAGAAAAAGCAAATATATGAAACACAGTTTGTTAGTGCTGAAAGTTAGAAAATACATATATTTTGTAAATAGCCTTTTTTTTGTTCTTTGACTAATTAGATCCTAGTACTATGATATGAGTAAAATTGACACACATATTCAATCAAATTTAAAATCCCAAGTATATTTAAATATTTATGTCCTAATACTATCTTAAGTCACTACTATTATATTTTATTAATATATTTTACTGTAGTAGTCATTTCTCTCTAAGAACAAATTATAAAAATTGTACAAAATCTTTCCATAAATTGTATCATAGTAGTTATAAGTATATATTTAAAAATTAAATAATAACTGCAAATATTAATTTTGTAAAATATTATTAAAATAGTATTTTCAAATTAACACATTAAATGTTAAACGTAAAATATCGAATGTTTTATAAATTAAAAAAAAAAATTAGTATGTTAACATGAATGAATAATGAAATCTGCTCTTCTGAAAATATCAGTATTTTACACTTAAGAAAAAATCGTCAAAAATATTGTGTGTTTTAATAATATTGGAAAAGATCAGTTTTTTGAATTTTAGTGAAATAAATTATTTTCGAAATGTGCTTAATGGATGTTATAAATACAAAAGCCACCATAGCTAATAGTAAATAAAGTATTTAAGACCTTATTTTAATTTAAAAATTACTAAGACAAAATGTATGTATTTCATTGAAATCCTAATGCAGACATTACTTAAAGAATATTATTTTATCAATGAAATGTAATTAATATATTTCTAAAGAGTATGGAGCTTAAATCCAAAAATGAAAAAATATTTTTTTAAAACTAAACAATCGAATATTCTAAATTTTGACTATTAAAATATTTTAAAATTTATTTAATATTAAAAATGTTTTTTTAAAGTTCAAGAGCCTTATCCATTTTGCTAACTGTGCTTAGCACAGGGACGTGAGTAATATTAAGGAATCTCCGAATACAATAAAAACTCATTTTTGTTTTAAAAAATCTTTAAAAGTTTTCAATTGTTTTAACTTTTTTATATTTATTTTTGTTTTTAAATTTTTTTTATTTTTGTAAATAAAAAATCTAACAACATCTTTAACGACGATCTATAATTTAATAATTAATGGGCTTCAAATTTCATAAGAAATCTATTATAAAAAAGATTCAAAAAGTAAAAATTAATTAAAAATACATAAATTAAGTAGCTTTATTGGAAACCCGAGATTAATCGTTCATCAAAATGAGATTAAATTTTCATTATCAATTAGGGAACAAAAAGAAGGTCATATCAGTAAACGATATAAAAGTATGTGAAATTATTAATCAGAAAAGATGATTGCCATAAGCTTACCTTCCTTATCGTTTTGAGAGAAAAGTGATGAAGAAGAGCTTGTTATAAGATGATTAAATAAATTTTTGATAGTTTTATGTGTTTATTTTTATACGCTTATTTTTATGTGTTTATTTGTCGAGAATCAATTTTTTATTAAGTTTTTAATTGGTTGAATTATTATTATTATTATTATTATTATTATTATTATTATTATTATTATTATTATTATCATTATTATTTTGTTAACACTAAATTGCTTTGAAAAATTATATTATAAAATTTACTTTATAATTTGACTATTTAGTGTATTCGGATAAAATAAATTTATTGGTTTTGTTTCTTTATTGATTTATAAAGTTAGAACGAGGAGCCAGATTATACTACCAACTAACCGTTCATAACAGAACACAACGAAATACTTTTTTAAAGATTAAAAGAAATGATTAATCAATCAATTATATTTGTAAATTTCATTTGTCCTTATTTATTTATGCGCATAAAAATTGTTTTGTATATTTATCAAATCAACTAATTTTAGATCTAAATCCGTATAGATGTCAGATTTTTTGAAAATATAAATAATTTTGTCATTATTTACAATGATAAAAATATTGAATTTTTATAAATATAAAATATAAATGTAAACATCCTAAAACGGCAGTCGTTGGAGATCCTTCACATTTTATCATCGATTATAAAAATTATTTATTGACAATTTGATTGATTATTGTGCAAGTTTTATTTATCTATTAATTAAAAAGAATTGAAAATAATATAAATTATCTAATCTATTATTATTTTCATAGATATCGAGTAAATTGTCAAAATTATTTTCCGTTTTTAAAATTTATTAATTATGTTTATATTATGATATATTTCCAATAATAGTTAAAAAATTATAAATTAATCAGCTTAAATAATAGTCGACGGTTTCACTTGGACTCCATTTCCTTGATCTGGAAGATTCGTGTAATACATAGAGATTTAAACTAAAAGCTTCTAGCAAAGTGGACTTAGAGACTAAATAAAGTGTTCCTTGCCTTTTCTGCCTGGTGTCTTCATAAATCCAAGGCTGGACCTTCGAATCGAAGGGAAAGTATCTTACCCAGGTAGTTAGAAGCTCCTAACAGCTGAGTCTTTAGTTTGAATTCATCAGCCTATTTAAGACATCTCCATCTCCAGAGTATTATGGAAAAATATCGATATTTTTCAGTAAAGCTGCTCGAGTGAAATTTTTTTGCACCCAAAAATTTTCATCCCAAAGAATTTTTTTGTTCTCTAAGAATTTTTTCAATCCCTAATATTTATAAATTCATCGAGGAAAAACGTGCTAGATGAATAAACTAAATTATGTTATAGATGAATATTGTGCTGGAGATAGTAATCATGCTCGAGTTAATTTTTCATCTTAAATAAAAACTATTTATATTTTAATATTTTCAACATCAATTATACTTAGATCTATATCTGTATAATTGGTGTTATATTTCTAATTTAACTTCTCCATTTTTTCTATATATTCAATCCTATAATTATTATAAGGAAGAGTTCTAATTCCATCACTTAATACGTAGCGTTTATCATCATAATTATGTAATCCTACTCTTGAATATTCCTGTATGAACATTTTATGATGATCTGATTTTAATGTCCATCCTCCAACATCTTCCTGTTCTTTCCCGAGGAGATATTCTTTCACTTCTTTATATCCTAGGTTTAAGATAAAAGGTTTTGAATATCCCTTCACTCTCTTATGTTTAAAGTGCTTCTCAAAATTTAGATATTTAATGTCTAAGAAGTTCACTTTAGACTTCAAACCGCAAAAACCTAGGATCTTTTTATTAGATCCCATTTCATCCTTGAAATATCCTAGTTTTGTATCATGGATATGTTTTTGGATCTTTTCTATTTTTCCTGATTCACTAATTCTAATATTATAGAATCAGTGTCTACGAAATGGATCCTAAAGTTTTTACCGTATGTTTTGAACAAAACATCATAGATGAATTTGTACATACCTAACTTTGACAGTTCTAGTATTACAAATCCTATGTAATTGAACTTATCAAATTTAATTGTTGTTTTTTTAAAGTGCACTGCAGCACAATCTTCAGAGAAGATCTTAAATCTCTGAAATCCTACATTTGAGGCAACCGTCTTGAATCTTTCTTTACAGGAAACTATTTCAATTTCCTGACGATTCCTCACATTCTCCAAGGTTTTACCATAGAAGGAGTTATTCATTAATTCATATAAGAAATCTCCAAACTTATCCTCCATTACTTTTGATTCCAATTGTTTCTTAATATTGAAATCAATATAAGGTTTTAACCGTTTGGATTTCTTATAAATTAATTTCATATGGACTTTCTCTAGAACCATTCCTAATTCTAGATACCAATCCAGCATTCTTCCTTCTATAATATTATATTTTTTATCATCTGGGTTTGTATTAGTTTTTTGTTGTCTTATACCCAGTAGGATTATTTTCCTGTTGCCATTCAGAAAGTGATTCTGAAACCAACACTTTTTCTGGGCAACATGGAAAGTATCGGGTCTTATCATGCAATGATTGTGGATATTTTAGATCCCCTTCATACACAAAACCTTCAGGGAAATTTTCTTTCGTTTTTTCATATGATGTGTTTTTACATCATTTAATTTCCCTGTCGGTAACTCCTCAATCATTGCTGTCGGGTACAGGGAATTGCAGTCATAATAATATAATGAATTCCCTAGTTCTGAAAATACTTCAACAAGTCTATCCCCAAAAACTCCCGACACCCCACCTCTGACACCTTGTTCAAAAATAGTAGCATGTCATAAGTGGAATTTTAAAATATTTCAATTTCACCCGGGTGAATTTCAGTCCCGCCAAAAATGTTAATCCTGAAACCGAATAATGGTAACAAGGATCAAACCCATAATCTTTCAAGAAAGTATCCCTGAAATTGTCAATAGTGTCTCAAGTAGTGGGATGTGTCACATCCAGCACATGTCACATCCAGCACAGTACCCCCTCCCCCCCGCTGAGAGAAAATTTTTCTAAGTCCAAAAGACAAAGACCATGACTCATTCAAGGTCATTGGATGACTCATCATATTTTTCAAGGTCATTTAAACAAAGACCATGACTCATTCAAGGTCATTTAAACAAAGACCATGACTCATTCAAGGTCATTGGATGACTCATCATATTTTTTCAAGGTCATTTAAACAAAGACCATGACTCATTCAAGGTCATTGGATGACTCATCATATTTTTTTCAAGGTCATTTAAACAAAGACCATGACTCATTCAAGGTCATTAGATGACTCATCATATTTTTTCAAGGTCATTTAAACAAAGACCATGACTCATTCAAGGTCATTTAAACAAAGACCATGACTCATTCAAGGTCATTGGATGACTCATCATATTTTATAATATTTTTAATTTTAAACAAAGACCATGACTCATTCAAGGTCATTGGATGACTCATCATATTTTTTCAAGGTCATTTAAACAAAGACCATGACTCATTCAAGGTCATTGGATGACTCATCATATTTTTTCAAGGTCATTTAAACAAAGACCATGACTCATTCAAGGTCATTGGATGACTCATCATATTTTTTCAAGGTCATTCAAAAGTAGGTCAAGGTCATTCAAAAGTAGGTCAAGGTCATTGGATGACTCATCATATTTTATAATATTTTTAATTTTAAACAAAGACCATGACTCATTCAAGGTCATTGGATGACTCATCATATTTTATAATATTTTTAATTTTAAACAAAGACCATGACTCATTCAAGGTCATTGGATGACTCATCATATTTTATAATATTTTTAATTTTAAACAAAGACCATGACTCATTCAAGGTCATTGGATGACTCATCATATTTTATAATATTTTTAATTTTAAACAAAGACCATGACTCATTCAAGGTCATTGGATGACTCATCAAATTTTATAATATATATTTTTAATTTAATTTATATTTATTTAATATACTTTAATTATTTGTTTTAATCAAGTCAATAATATTATTTATTTATTTTTAAATTATATTATTATTATTAAATTGTTTGTTTTAATGAAGTGAATATTGTTTTAATCAAGTCAATAATATTATTTATTTATAAATTATATTATTTTATTAAATTGTTTGTTTTAATGAAGTGAATATTGTTTTAATCAAGTCAATAATATTATTTATTTTTATTTTATTTATTTTATATACTATAATTTTTGTTTTAATCAAGTCAATAATATTATTATTATATTGTCTGTTTTAATGAAGTGAATATTGTTTTAATCAAGTCAATAATATTATTTATTTATTTTATTTTATTTTATTTATTTTATATACTATAATTTTTTGTTTTAATCAAGTCAATAATATTATTTATTGATTTTTATTTTATTTATGTAATATACTTTAATTTTTTTTTTGTTTAAATTAAGTCAATATTTTATTATTTATTTACTATTTTTAAATTATATTATTATTATTATTGTTATTGTTATTATTATTATTATTATTATTATTATTATTATTATTATTATTATTATTACTATAATTAATATTTTTATTATTATTATTAATATTATTATTAATATTGTTATTATTATTATTATTATTAATATTGTTGTTAATATTATTATTATTTTTATTATTATACTTATAAATTTGTAAATTTTATTCTATTTATTATTAATTTTTATAAATATTATTATTATTATTTATATACTTATAAATTTGTAAATTTTATTCTATTTTATTATTAATTTTATTATAATATATTATTATTATTATTATTATTATTATTATTAATTTTTTTATTATTATTATTAATATTATTATTATTATATATTTTTTATTATTATTATTATTATTATTATTATTATTATTATTACTATAATAATATTTTATTATTATTATTATTATTATTTTTATTATTATTATTATTATTATTAATATTTTTTATTATTATTATTATTATATTATTATTAATATTTTTATTATTATTATTATTAATATTATTATTAATATTTTTATTATTATTATTAATATTATTATTAATATTGTTTTATTATTATTATTATTATTATTATTATTATTATTATTATTACTATAATTAATATTTTTATTATTATTATTAATATTATTATTAATATTTTTATTATTATTATTAATATTATTATTAATATTGTTGTTATTATTATTATTATTATTATTATTATTATTATTAATTAATATTTTATTATTATTATTAATATTATTATTAATATTTTTATTATTATTATTAATATTATTATTAATATTTTTATTATTATTATTATTATTATTATTATTATTATTATTATTATTATTAATATTTTTATTATTATTATATTATTATTAATATTTTTTATTATTTATTATTATTATTTTTATTATTATTATTATTATTATTATTATTATTATTATTATTATTATTATTATTATTATTATTATTATTATTATTATTATTATTATTATTATTATTATTATTATTATTATTATTATTATTATTATTATTATTATTATTATTATTATTATTATTGTCAAGGTTATTGGATGACTCATCATAATTTTTCAAGGTCATTGAAAAGTAGGTCAAGGTCATTCAAAATTTCTCGAGGTCATATTATTTTTAAACAATTTATAATTTTAATTTACTACTTATTTTTTATAAGTAGTATATATTTTGTAAATTTATTTTATTATTATTATTATTTTTATTATTATTATTAATATTATTATTAATATTATTATTACTTTTTATTATTCTATTATTACTTATAAAAAAAATTTATAAAAATTTCTAATATCTCAGTATTTGATGTATATTCGCCGAATTAGTATACGCGCACGGTTATTGTTTTTAATAACTATTCTTCCGCGCATAAGTATCCATCAAAAATATATATCCCTATTTAAATATAATTAACCGATGAAATCTACTCAATTGTTAAAAAGTTTTAATTTAATATAATAGTAATTAATACACTCTTAAAGTACAATTGATTTTCAGTAAATATTTTCATCTTTTATGTATATTTGTTGATCATTGAATAATTCAGACCATTTATTTCAAGTATTTCACAATATTTAATTGATATTTCATCTCATCATTGAGAAATTTTACCGACTAATTTATTATAAGCAATTCTCGATTCACTGAATATTTGTTAGCTTCAATTCATATTTTCTCACTTTAATGATTGCTTTCCTCTTTAATGAATATTTTCTCTCTTCAATTAATGTTTTCCTTATTCAATGAATGTTTTTTCCTCGTCAACGAATATTTTTCTCTTCGATGTATATTTTCTCCATTCAAAGTATATTACCCTTGTAAGTTATTAAGATATCAATTGATATTTCATCTATTTAGTAGATATCTTTAGCTATCCCACTGTTTTCAGTAATTTCAACGATTTTAGTCACTTAATGTACTATCTCACCAATATTACTTCTTCACTGAAAATTTTCTTTATAGAATATAATCTTTACTAATTAAAATTCCATTTGTTGACTTGTTATTTTCAATGAAAATTTAACTAAATAAATTACATCTTTCAATAGATTAGGTTGTACTCGACAAAAATAAAATAATTTTAGGCTATGTAAATCAATTAGAGCTTTTAGGGAAATTTTATTATAATTTAAGTAATATCTAGTTTTACGAGGTATTTATTTTAGTAAATTTTAATCATCTTTGTGAATTTTATGGTTTTCTTTTGAATTTTAACGGATTTAAGGTTTGATTATGTTTTTAATGATATTATTGAAGAAATTAGGGTAAATCTATAATTTTAGAAACAATTAATTTCTTCCTAATTTATTAGATTAGACTTGATTTTAGGATTATTTTAAATAAAAATAAATAAATAAATAAATAAATTTAGGATCAAAATGTTTATGAAACATCTATTTAAGATAATTATTTACCAATTAGAATCCAATTTGACTGATAGATTTTGAATAGTAAATGATATTTTAATTATAATTTTATGTTCTATTTAAATAGTTGATTAAATCAGTTAATTTTTAAAAATATTTTAGTGAAACCTAAAATTTTAATTGATTTTACAGTGTAAATAAAGGGGTCAATAATTACTTTCATTTTCAAATCTAATATTGATTTCATGGATATCAATCACAAAAGTAGTATAATTTAGAGATTTTTAAGGGGATGCTCAGTGTGGTTATCAGTATAGTTATGAAAATCATTGATATATCTCTAATGGTTGACTGGTAATTTTTATTGAATTTATACTTGATTTACTGATTAATTTTAATGAGCAATATGATATATATTTTACAATAATTTAATTTATGTGGGAAACATAGACTTTATTCGATTTTAGTCATTTTTGATGAATTTTTTAATTGCTTGAAATTGTTGCCAGAACAAAATTGTGGTGATTTTCGATGGAAAATGATGATAACAATTTTGTAATACTTTAAAGAAAATTTATTTTTATTGGTAAAATTCAAATTTTTATGATAATTTTAAGGGAATTTGATTGGTTGAATACATATAGTAAATATGATTCGAATGATGAATTTTTAAGGAGTAGAGTCGGTTAAACATAGATTTCTAAAGAAATTTTACCTTGTAGGTTTTTAAAAAATATGTATATTATTGGTGCAGTTGGGGGAAATGTTATTTCAATGGAAATGATAGGTTAAGAGTAAATTTTATGATATTTTAAGGAAATAATCGATTAAGAACAAGTTTGTTGATATTTTTAAGGGGTTAAGTTGGTTGAATATCTGTGTTCAAAGGTAAATATTTTCTAAATGGAGAATATAGAGGAGGAATTTATAATATTTTTAGGGGGATTTGTTCAGATAGATATCAATATGTGTGTAAATCTTTTGAGAGAGTGGAAATATTGTCATTTAAAGAGAAATGATTTGTTAAGAAGAGAATTTATGATCTTTTAAGGGGGAAAGGATTGGTCACGAGATGAATTCTATTTTAAGGGGATTTCAAGAAATTTATTCGGTTGAATATCGATATAAGTCGGTGATTTTTTATGAAAATAATGAATATAGCTTAGATTAATGTCATTTAAAGAGAATTTTATTTTATTTTAGTGAGAAACAATTGGCTAAGAACAAAATTTATAATATTTTAAGGGGAAATAATCGATTAAGAACAGATTTGTTGATATTTTTAAGGTACTGAGTCGGTTAAATATCGTTATTTAAAGGGTGATTTCTATAAAAAATAATGAATATAGTTGGTAGGGTAAGAGTAAGTGTTATTTGATGGGAAATGATTGGTCTAGAGTGGAATTTACTTTAGTGAGAAATAGTCAATTAACAAGTTTATTGTCATTTTTAA
>CM039680.1:87919477-88397395 GCA_022537955.1 Schmidtea mediterranea
GACCTTGAATGAGTCATGGTCTTTGTTTAAATGACCTTGAATGAGTCATTGTCTTTGTCTTAAAAATTTTTTGGACTTTTGGACTTAGAAAAATTTTCTCTCAGCCGGGGGGGGAGGGGGTACTGTGCTGGATGTGACATGTGCTGGATGTGACACATCCCACTACTGTCTCATAATAAGTAAACATTCATTTTCAAATATTTCAAGGTATATTCCTTGATAGATTTACATCCTAGTAAATCCCATGATTCTTTCGCACATTTATAATCATTTAAAGAAAATTCTGATTGTTTTAAACGATTATAAAATAGTTGAATCTCTGGCAATTCAGTTTCATTCATAATCTCCATCACTTGATCCCACTCTTGTCCGTTAATATATTCATATGGATAAATTCCTTTCCTCACCAGGATATTAAAATATTTATTGTAAACCTTACACTCTTCCGGTTTTAAAAGAGATGCAAGGTAATCTAGAGATGATGGCATCATTTTATACGAATCCAAGAATCTCATAGTCCCTACATTGAAGGAAATATATGTTTCATCAGTACTAGGGATTATTTTTGTTAGTTTAGGAGCTAAATGGAGGAATATTATATGATTATCATATCCAGATCATTATGAAAATAAATAGGTACAAAATTTATTTTCTTTGCTTTTAGATTTCACGAATTATGTGCTGCTCCTCGGAAATTATTCATCTCCAAGTGATGATCATGATTCATCACTTTTTCATGACCCTTTACAAATTCCTTTTCACAATAATAACACAGACTAACTTTTTTAAAGTCCTCTTTCTGTTCCTTAGAAATATCTATAGGAAATTCCGTATTGAGTAAGAGACGGAATTCCTCAGATAATTCATTGATGGTTTCTGCAAAGTTTGATGTCGCATCCTCTCCAAAATATTCCATATAATGAGATTTCATTAAATTAGGATAATTGCTTTTTATAAATATACCATAGCAAAATCCTTTTTGCTCAATTTCATTATTACAATTTAAATGATCCACGATTCAAAGTCTGCAGAACATACAAATGGGACTTTATTCTTATGATGGAAGTTTGTAAATTCCTTATACTCATCACAATGGAATGTCGCAACTGCTTCTTCATGATGAACATATAATCTCTGATGATTCTTTAACGCATTCTCAACACTAAACGAAGCAAAACAGTTGAGACATGGAAAGCTGTCATGGGATTTATTATTACTTAAAAATACAGCTATATTCTTACAAAGAACATAATGTTCTTTATACAATAATAAGTTACAACCCTTAGGATCTAAATTGATTTTTACTCTATCAATATTTTGTTTGCTGAATTTCTTGATTCCAATGAAATTAATAGGGAAATCAATTCCCTCAAGATTTAATTCAGACTCGTATTTATAATATTGACCTGGTCTGTATGGATGTTGAGTTGTAGTTACTGGATGTAAATACACTAATATAGAATATACAAAACATTTATAATCTTTGTTTTGAATATTTAAAATCACGTTGGATTTAAATGGGAGCTTTATATACGTCCCTCCAACCGGTGATTTATATTGACAGATATTCAAAGATATTTTAGTAAATTCTTAAAACACCCAATCACTACCTTCTAATTGTTCGTCAAACACTCTACCTTTCAAGTATCTTAATTGTTTCGTGTTTTGTTCTTTATTATTTTTCTTCTCCACGATATGTGAAATTGGAGCAGTATAATATTTAGTTGTAGTATCAAATGCATCATCAACATCAACTTCTCTTGGTTCATAGAATATTTTCCTGATATATTGTTTTCTTTTCTTTGGAAAGATTTCTTTAACTAATTTATCTATTTTTTCCTTTTTTTGTTTTATTAATTTTAATGTTTTTCTTATTCTTTTTTCTCTCTTTTTATTAATCTCTTTTTATTTCATCTACTATTTCTGATCCAGGTAAGAAAGAGAATTGATCATCGTTATTATCAACTATATTTAAAATATTAAAATATGATTGCTTAGATTTTGGTTTTATATATAATGCAGAAACCCTAATTGTGAATTTAATTGTTAGATTTATTGAAATGATTAAAATAATTAGATAATATCTTTTCAAATCCATTAGTATTTATTTTAACCATTTTCTTATATTTTTGTTTATTCCTTACAAATTTAACTGCAGTAGAATTTTTATAACTTGCTTCTTGAATTATTCCTGGATACCTATATACGAATTCTTGATCATTGAAACTATCTCTTATTAGTTTTTTTGGGATTGGATATTTCTTTCCTTTACCTACATTTACTTGATGGATTTTCGTTATTAAATGAAAATCATAATAAGTGTTTTTAGACCAACTGTTACACCACTCACAGAAAATATCTCTTTGGCTTAACATTTTTTGGCTTTATTTTTTTTAAATTTAAAATGATATTAATCAAAACTCAAAACTATGACAAGGCTTGTATGTTAATTTTGAATTTAATTAATAAAATAAATTATTTAAATAAAAATATTAAATGTAATACAGCACTTCTTTTCCTGGTTTTACTGCTAAACTTGGGGATTTTTGTTTATTATTATTTCTACTCGATATTTTGCCTTCAGAAACAAAATCTTCAATCATTTCCGAGTTTTGATCATAATTATAATTTTGCCCAGAATTATAATTTTGATCATAATTTTGAGGATTATTTTGAGGAATATAACCAGATATAAATAAATCTTTACATTTATGGTTATTAAATGTTCTCTGAGTCTTAAATTCACTCGAACATTTTTGACAATGAAGTAATTCAAAATTATCTAAATGAGGTTTTACAACATCTACTACTTTAGGTTGACTAGATTTCTTAATTTTCTTAGTTTCTGATCGGTATGGGGATTATATATTTAAATCTTTTCGTATTCTTGTTATTGAGGATACGGATACCCTCATTATTTTACATATTTCTTTTTGTGTTAACTTTGGATTTTCTGATTGTTCAACCAAAAAATCCATAGATTTATCAGCCTTTACATTTTTATTTAGATTTTTTAACTCAACCGTCTTTTAATTGTTGATAAAAATTGTGTTTCTACATCTATTTTTTAATGAATAAATTTGAGAAATCTAAGAAATATTTATAATTCGTGATTTATATTCTTCTTTGAATTCTTTAATTAATTCTTTTTTTATTTGTTTTTCATCTTGTTTATTATTTAATAATTTTATTTTATCAATATTACGATTTATTTCGTGAATTATTTCATTTGATTCTTCGATTTCATTCGCTGTTTAAATCCCATTTGCTAATGCTTTTTGTTGATATAAATAAAGTTTATTTATTCCCATCGATAATTCTTGACATACTTCACGATAAATTTTTTCCTTTTGTACTGTGAATTCTATTGAATGAGTTTCAGATAAAAATAAATATAAAGCATTAAATCCACCTAAAACACATCCTATAGTTATTAAAATACCTCCAACTATTCCAGCTGTTGCAAGACCAGATAATACTGCAGTTGAAACCGCTAAAACTCCAGTTATTGAAACACATGTTACTTTAATTACTGAATCTGCTTTTGTCCATCGATCTTTAATTTTTTGGTAATGTAATAATTGTTGGACGCACAGGAGTTATTAAATTTCAGAAATTGCTCGTCATATGGATGTGGCCTTCACTAGTAGGGACTAGGGAGAATCACCTGATGCGCCGCACGATTTTAGTAACCATTATGTACCCGTGACCGAAATCACGTTGGTACTGTACACAATGGCCGAATGCCATTCGAGCAGGTGAGCGCCATTACTAGCACTACTCCTCAAAGGACCTTCGTCTTTCCCGAGTTGTTCGCTGCCGTTAGAAGGGCTTACGCTTTCATACATGGGTTTTCACTACGTTTCACCCCTCGGAAAGAAAATTATGGATGATCATCCCACCCCGGTATTAGTTCCCCACAGTTTATCCCTCTTATTCGCGTCACACTCCTCATGGAACAAGTCACTTAACTCAACGTGAGGACAAAATAAAAGGAACACATTATATTAATAACGAATTAATCCATAAGGACGACAAGACCAAATTATCAGTTAATGTTTGTCACGCCAAGTTGTCGAGAAAAGAAAAAAAAAATCCACGTCGGCTCTTTGATCACACTAATATCAATTTCGATGTGTGGTTAATCGTCTTCATCGATATCGGTCGGGAAATATTTCCTCTTCATTGGCCTGTATGGCGGAGGACTCGCTAATTGGTTTTCCTCTCTCCGTGTCGAGGGACCCGCGATCTCTGGTGCAACGGTATTATTAGGCACCTAGCCCGTGAGAACGGCGATGTCCTCGGTTTCGAGCCCAAGTCCATCGAGGATTTGAGAAACTGGGAGGAGGTTCGATTCCTCATCCACCAGATTGATGTGGATGGATGGGACGGGAGATCTGACTACTACGTTCGGAGCGTAGCATATGTCCGGGTCGAATACCGGAAATTCAAATTCCTCGTAAGGGGGTGGTAGATCCTCCCTTTGGCACGAGATTGTGGTGTTTCCTCCCGCCGACGTCGTCGCCGGTTCCGGTTCGGTCGCCTCCGAGTGGCATTTATTATACGGGTCTCCCTGACCTCGATTGGTTGTTGAAAAGTTACTGGCGTTTCTGAAGGAGTTCGGGCCTCTGGGGCTAGTGAATTAGAGCCAGGGAGTGACGAGAGAATGTCAGAAACAGGGAGATGGTGAGCCGGAATTATCTCCAGATGACTGGCCCTGACACTCCCCGGGACGTGAGCCCGGAGCTCAACATCCGTGAACGCACGTCGTAATGCCGTCGACTGCTCCTTGATTAGCAGCCGCTGAGCACAAGATTCCGTGATCAGTTCATCTCGCGCTCGGGTGAGCCGTTCTATCTTCCGCCTCAGGACTTTGATGGCCTCGGGCGGAGCCCATGTACCTTTTATCCGATCGTACTTGGCCTGGAGTGCATCGTACTTCTGCTTCAACTCCTCATGTTGATGGCGAACGGCCACGATTGAAGGTGGAAATCGGGGTATTCTCGGCAACCCATTTAATCCAGAATTATCATTATTGTTCATTCTGAAAAATGGAAACAAGAAAACATGAAACAAAGTTCTCTGAGAGGCGAAGTAGTAATAAAATACTGGGACATTGAGGAGGGGTCGAATAGCGATTTTATGGATTAGCTCCTGATTTCGTTAAATACCCCCTGTATTTCATTGAGACGTAACTATTCATTATTATTAAATGGGATTGCTATGTTCCCTATGCACTCTATTTTGACTCAATTGTCGATAATTATTGGATTAACTATCCTTAGTTAAGTATTTTATTATAAATTATCCATTAATCATCAGTAACTTTTATTTTAATGTAACCCCTCATTATTAGACGGGATTATTATCTCTTCTATTCATTCTATTAAGATTCAATTGTCGGTTATTATTGGGACGAATTAATATTAGGGTTTTCGTATTTTATCGTAAGATAACCAATAATTATTAGTAATCCACCATTTATTATTTTATTTATTTCGCTATAGTTCACCCCACAATTATTATTGGATTCCATCATTATTACCCTTAAACCTATTATTATAAATCAACTATTAATTGTTGTCACATTAGCCATTATTATTTTATTTATTTCCTCCTGATTTAATTGCTACTTATTATAAGATTTAATTATTACCCTTTCTGTGTATAATATTGTGAGTCGACTACTAATTATTATTAAATTAACTACGGTTATTTTACTTGTTTTCATTATAATTTAAGCAATAATTATTAGTTGGTTGAATTCTTATCGTCGCTATGCATTTTATTACTAAAATTGATTCTCTACGGGTACTTCTATGGATTCCCAGATGGGGAATGTATACAAATATTACGAGTAATTAATTGTCAACGTCCCTTCGGTTTAAAACGGCAAACAGACTTAGGCCCAATATTATTTAATGCTAACGTCTACACTCATCTTCTATCATCATAGTTGGGCGTATTCAACTGAATTAAGGGTTCTGATTTAATTTAATCGAAATTCGACCTTAGTTGACATTAAGAGGTGGATCTCAGTGGAATTAAGTGTGTTGACTTATCTGGGCGGGCGTAACTTCTCTGTAGCGGATCCAATTTTACTTAGCTAACTAGTGTTTAACATCGGAGCTAAATATCTAAAGTGCGTTCAAGCGTGACTCTCATTGGTTTGTGTAGCGTTGTCGTTATCGATCTAATTTTTTTGATATTGAAACAGTGTGATATTTATGTTCATATTATTGATATCTTCTCAGTCTGGGGCTCACAATTTAAATACACTGGTTAAATAGTCTGCGTTTTTAGCGTTGACACTCCCATAGGCTACATTTTCCGTATTCCCAATTTCTATGACATACCAGTTGGTTCAACTAATTTATAGGTTTTCTCTTCCTTTGGATCCTACTTACATGGCACTCATTATATTTGACTGTTCTTATACCTAGCCCTGCTACCCATTTCCTTACAAATTTGTCCGAAAAGAAAAATGATTCATATGATCTATTTAGATCATTCCTAAATTCCCCTTAACTCTGCTACCGCATCTTCCCTGATTTTAATTCGACTCGTTCCGGCCACATATTTCAGTAGCCGCCCCGAGTATACAACGGCGCCCTGCGTAGCGGTCCTGTGCATTATCGCCAGACCCGACTGCGGACTGCCGAGGGGTCCACGAGGCATGACCCACGAGCTCAACTAAGGGTTTTCACCCACTAGCCGGCCCGAGATCCGTCCCATGGACCATCTATTGCTATACGATATATATAGAAATTTTAAAGGGTCGGACAATAGATAAAAATATAATGAATTATCGTAGAATGAGACATTTATTGAGAATGAATTTACATTATAAGGAAAACATATAAAAATTACAATACGGTTTATAAAAAATCAAATTCCTTACGCTTGAAGAATATTTTCTAATCAAAAATTGTAAAGATCGAATGGCATAAAAGTTTGACCAAATTTTTTGAAGTTTAGTTTTAGTTAAAAATTATGAAATTCATCACTGTATTTATACTATTTGTATGCATGTGTGCGACCAATAGGCGATTTTTCGCCATTTTAAGGGCTTTTTAATCATTTTATTACTTAAAAATTATTTTTATTATTTTTTGTATATTTTTCTTAATTTTTTGATATATACTTTATTTTATGTTTGGATTTTATTTTTATTATTATTTTCTGATAATATTATTTTTAGCCCTTTTTGTTTAATTTTCTGGTCGCCACTTCTGCCTATGTTTTTTCTAAACCTTATTTTGCAAGGTTTTGGCAGTTTATTTTATTTTTAATATATTTCTTTCTGCAGCTGTCTTGCTTTTTCATGATTTTTATTAATTATTTGTTTTTATTTAATTTTGTTATATATTTATTTTGTTTCAATTAATATGTTTTTCATTAATTTTTAATATCTTGGTGCTGTGCATGTTTATGTGCAGTGATTCCTTCCATCTTTTTTATTTTTATTTTTGTTTAAATTGTGGCTCTGAGCCCAACATAATCTTTCATCCAACTTTTTCTTTTCAAGTAAAAATTAATTTATTCGATTATTTGATTTTTATTTGATTTTTAAGTTCAATTATTATTTTAGGTTTTTTAGATTCAATAGGTGTTTATAAATATCTTCTTGATTATTAGATTCAATATCTTCAAGTATTGGATATTTGTCTTTACAAAAACTGGAAAAATATCTTTTTCTAAAATTTATCATTTATTTTTATTAGATTTTTTTAATAAATTTCTGGATATTTCGAACACTAGTTATTCCTAGATATCCCTATAAATTGTTTTTTTCTTTCATCATCATTAGAACTATTTCTTAATCCACCATTATGAACAACCACAATAAAATAGTTTTTCCCATTAGAATTATAAAACAACTCTGAATTTTCAATTAGAAAACAATAATCACCTAATAGATATTTTCCCGACAATCATATTTTTTTTCATTAGTTGTATTTAATTTTCTAAGTTAACGATATCTTCTGATTTCTGAACGTTGAGGATTTTATATCCATTCATATCATTAAATGATTCATTCAAGAAAGAAATCAAATGTCTTTCTCAAGAATTTGAGATATTACCAATACCCATTTATTGCTTATATTTTTAACATCCATTATTACTTCATCAATATTATCAAAACTATATATTTCTAAAAATAATTTTATAACACGCCAAACCTTTTCATCACTTTTTTTTCTTTTACAACAACAAACTCATAAACAACTTTTCCATTTTATCAGGATCGGAATAAATCATCGAAATATTATTAGGGAAATATTTTTTAGGACATACCGTATTATATTTCCCTCCGCCTCTACTAATAACTTCACATGGTTTTATTAGGAATCTTTATAAAAATTTATTTGATTTTAAGTGGTTTAGTGAATCAAAATTAAACCTATCATACCCTAAAAAAGATTATGAACTAGCACAATAAAATATTTGTTTTCTCTATAGTGAATTATATCTCGTGCGCAAAAAAGAACATGTTTATTTTCAATTAGAAAACAATTATTTCCTAATATTTCTTTGATTTCTTGATATTTTAATAAAGTTGAAATAAATTCATCTATATTTATTTTCTATATAATCATATTTTTAAATTTCTCTATTTTTTCATTAGTTGTATTTAATTTATCCCTAAAATTTTTTATTTGTTTATTAACATCATTCAAATAATTATTTATTATATCATTCATATTCTTCTGTATAATATTTATTTGTCTTTAGAATTCCCTCTTTTAATTTTTTTATTTCACTTTCTAATTTAATGACTTCTTCTGATTTCTGAACGTTGAGGATTTTATGTCCATTAATATCAATATCTCCTCTCATTCGATCTCCTGATTCATTAAAGAAATTAACTTCGACTTTCTCGAGAATTTGAGATGCATTTACTGCTAATGTTCCTCCAGCTATATTAACTATAACCATATATTAAACAAAGAATTTTTTCAAATTTCATATTATTATTTTCTAATGAATTTAGGACATAGATACATAATTGTCCACAAATACTAGTTTGAGGATTTTGGACTTGTTGAGTATTATATATATATATATTGATCATCACCATTTCTCTCACAGGAATAATTCCATATTAATCAAAATACACACGATATTTCTTAGTGCATAAAATCCAATGAATTTCAGATTCATTTGTAGATTTGTCAATTGAAAATAATATTATTTTTATCGATGTAGTTTTTGATTTCATCACGCATAATTACTTTACAATCCCTTATTTTATAATAATGTAAAATATCTCGTAAATAAAAATTTTTAGTTGTTTCATTCCCCCATTTATTTAAAAAATCATCAATTTTATACTTGTCGTAAATGTAAACAGAATAAAATAGTTTCTTTAGTGAAATCAAGAGTATTATTATTTTGATCAACAATTCTGAAATTAATATTTGAAATGGTTTAAGTTTTTATTATATGAACATAATAATAACCCATGAGGAACAGTTCTATAAGGTAAACTATATATGCAATTATCTTGTTTCCCATCTTCATAAGTTCCTTCAATTAAATCACAAAGGAGATTTATAGATGTAATACTCGTGATATTTATATTCTATTCACCAGAACAACTTGTGGAATATTCTTGATTTGTAAATCCTAGAAGATCATTTAATTTACCCACGAATATAAAAGAATATCCCTCTTTGATTTTTATTAAAACTTTAGCTGTAGGTAAATTAACTTTGAATTCAATTGGACTTTCATCTATCTTGAATTACTTTTTAAATAATTTCGTTATTGTTGTAAATAAAACATCAAGCTCATATGCTCCAGGAGGAATTTTCATTAAAACAATAAATTTATCAGGAACTTTAACTCCAATATCATTATTTTGTGATGTTATATTAAAAATAATATTGTAGACGGAAAACCAAACCATTCACATTTCATAATTATATTCTAAATTTAATTCAAGAGGGTTAGGAAATGATGTTGTAAAAACTGAGGTGATGGAATTAAATCTTAAATATGTCGAATATTTTGTCGATAAAATATTTACAAGTTTTTCAAATTGTTGTTCCATTTTTATTAAGAAACATTAATCTTACCACTTTTCAATTGGATTTGTAATTGTTTCTCAACTAAAATAACACAATAACTGTTGAGAATTTGGTTAGTCTGTTCCCTTAGCCCCATGTAGTTTAGTAACTTGGAGAGTGGATTCAAAATTTGAGTCTTTTCTCCTAGTAACAACAATAATTAAAATTAAGTCCCGGAAAAATAAAAATAGAATTTGGGAATTAAAATGAAATAAAAAAAAGACTTTTATTTGGAAATTTGTTTTTTTTTAATTGAGTGATAGTAGTTTAAAAATAATTGTAAATTTTAAATGATCGTTTAAATGTAAATGGTAAATGTAGAATTTTTAAAAATATGAATTTGTAATAAAATTTATTTGAATCAAAAGTGAATTCATTTTAGATCCATTTTTTTATTTAGTCATGAAGAACAATTTGTCCATAATATATTAATTTAGCATTGCCGATTCTTTATCAATTCGTAAAAGATGAACTCAAAATTGTCAGTGGTTTTGGTAACTATTCAAAGATCACCAACTCTTTCTGAAGGAATCAAAATGGCAGATTCATTAGATAATTTATTCGATGCAACTGATAATACTAATGAGGACTTTTTTGCTGGAAAAGGAATTGTCATATTACAAAATCAAGTTGGTAGACGTCGTTCCAGTATAATAAAAGAAGAAGAAACTGTTCAGTGTTTTTTTAAAAGGATTTTAAAATTTATCAGACACGGAGACAAATTAAAATTGGATGAATGGGATGCTTTGATGTTTCAACAATTTACGATGAAGCGAGAGAACCAGGCTCTTAAACATGAATTGTGTTGGGCCAGCACACAAATAGCATTGAGAATTGTTTAAATGCATCAGTAATACAGCACGAAAACCCAGCACCAAGATAACTTAAAATACAATACACAACACCAATTAAACACTTTAAAATATGAGAGAATATAAATAAATATAAAATCAAAAACATAAAAGTAAAATAAAATAAATACAAAATGCATCAAGAACCGCACGAAATTTACATAAAAAATAACATAATAACAAGAAAATTCGACCGTAAAATGACCATTTATATAAAAGTAAAAATTAATGAATTAAATGAATAAAAATAAAATATTTTTTTGTTGAATAAATTTATTTAAAAAATGTTAAAAATAAATTACTAATTTAAATTAAGAAATAAATAAAAATTTAATTTAGATAACACAAATAATTTCAAAGTCGAATTTTGTTTAATCGCAATAAAACTAACACGCAAGGTTAAGGCCAAATTATAGGTATAAATACCGATGTGTTTTCCCAAATTTTCAACTACTACTTTGTAGTATTAATTTCAACCAAATTTCAGATGCACATTTTTTATAAATCTTACTTTGTTGTGTGATTTTTTTCAGATATTTTCAGATCATTAATCTACAGTTATCAATATTTTCAGATTATTAATCTACAGTTATGTTTTGTAGCAATATTTTCAGGTTATTAATCTACAGTTATGTTTTGTAGCAATATTTTCAGGTTATTAATCTACAGTTATGTTTTGTAGCAATATTTTCAGGTTATTAATCTACAGTTATGTTTTACAGCAATATTTTCAGATTGTTAATCTACAGTTATGTTATTTTGGTTTATGTACATCGATGCCCGATTTAAAATTTGTTTATATGAATGCAAAATATACAGTTTATGCGTCGAGACTTTTGCCTAATTCATGTGGTAATTTATTTTTTCTATTATTTTATTTTTGGTGGCCCACAGCCAAAACATAACGCAAGATAGAAAAATAAAACACACTATCGAACTGTGTAAGTGCGTGTAAAATTGCCAATAGTTCGTGCCCGTGAAGGCTCCGGCGTGCGGAACGCAGGAGCTGGAACGTCAATATTATCCGTACATAGGGGAAATTGGAGGGTAAATGAGTAGTTTATTGGCTGCTCCTTCATCATCCGTTTCCTGTAAAATTGACATAAATTTTTAACAACAATCGGCTAAAAATCTCTAACACCGAGTAGTCCAGTGGGCACTCATTAACTATGAAATGAACATACATAGATCTTAAGGACACAGAGAGGGAACGGGTAGCGGGAAAAATTGTGAAATCGTTGCAACAGTTAAAATGAATAGCCATCGGAAAAAGATTAATCCGAACGACCAAAATCATGAAAAATAATGTTTTTAAATAAGAATTAAATTAATTAATTTGAGTTGAGGCGGAAAATATGGGAGGGACGCTGCTCAAATTTTCCGAATTAATTCAAATACTTAACAAAAATAGTAACGTAAAAATGGAACACGTAAAATAAGGGCGGAACGCTGCTAAAATTTTCGAATTTACAAAAATACTTTATCGAAAACCGAAAAATACAGATGGATTACGGCTAATATTGTATATCAATAAAAAAAATTTTTAACGCTGAGGAATAAGGACGGATCCCTACAAAATCTTAATAATAATAACGATAATGATAAGGGTAATGGTAATTATAATAATAATAATAATAATAATAATAATAATAATAATAATAATAATAATAATAATAATAATAATAATAATAATAATAATAATAATAATAATAATAATAATAATAATAATAATAATAATAATAATAATAATAATAATAATAATAATAATAATAATAATAATGATAATAATAATAATAATAATAATCATGGTATTTGTAGTAATGATGATAATAATTATGATAATAATAATAGTAGTAATAATCATAGTAGTAATAACAATAAATATAATGGTAGTTATAGTAATAAAAATAATAATAAAGGTAATAGTAGTAACAATTAAGAAAGGTAATATATATAATAGTAACAATGATGATGCTAGTAATAATAATATGGAACATTATAGTTATGATAGGGATAAGAGTAAGAGAACTAGTGTGTGAATACTTAACATAACCAAGGGTGTACCGACCAAAGAATAATCTTCGACATGGACAACGATAAGAAGGACTATGGGAATGGACATAACAATGAATGATATGAGAGTATAGGTTAACATTTGACAGAGATAGGAGAATAATGGGACCTAAAAATTGAAATCGAGCACAGACCTTCTATCGACAGCTCGTTGGACCCAAGGATCGTTCGGTCAATTATAGCATTAGCAGTGGCGCTCACTTTTTGCCGACGATCTACCCACTCGAACACAGTTCCAACGTTGCTTAGCAACGGGTGCCGAGTGGTAAGCGAAAGAATATTTGTATGGGGTTGTCTGGGTAACAACTATATAGTTTCAAAATATCAAAAACCCAGAAACCCACCAATTGTCTCACGCTCTTTATCAATACGATGTTTCGTGTAGAGCTGTGACTCGTTTAACCAAAGAGGCTACCACAGCTCGAGAAGTTCTATCTACTCTTAAACCACAATTTGGAATTACATCTCATATTATTTCTCCTCAAGCTGCACAATTCGATAAAAGTGAAGCAGGAAAAACTCTTCGTTGGATTGAAATGCTAAATGTTACAGTTCCAAGTCGTATTAAAACTGCACTTGATAAAATCCCAACAAATATTCAAGAATGCTCTATGGATGAATATCATAACTTTCTGTTTGATGGTCTAGTTTTGGGATATTTGATGGCAGCGTTGGGTTCAGGTCATAGTGAACAATTAAATGGAAAAGCCTGGGTAAATTCTGACGCAAACATTTTCATCCTCAATCAACTAGCATCAACCCATCTGAATCAGTTTAATAAAAAATCACAACTGGATCTGTCGATCGGGGTTCTTCCACATCTGCGGTGTCTCTGCCTCCTCATGGGCTTCGTAGCAATCGATAATAAATTAATTAAAAATATGATGGAATTCAACAATAATATTTCCCTTTGAAATCATTATGGTTTTCTATATCTATTGTAATATTCACACCATTAATATATAATTTCTCCAAAAGCTTTACATGCATTTATATATGCAGTATAAGGATATCTTTGGTAATTATCTTTAGTACTAAATGTCATTGGATCTAAAGGATAACATATCACTTTTTTCATCTTTAAATTCAATAAAAATATATCGAGGTCGAGAATTTAAAATTGTTGGTTTCCAACTGAATTTCGTTCCAAGTGGGATTTCAATACTTGCTGATATTCTTTGAAGGTAACTCACATCTATTGGTTTTTCTTCATTCATTCTATCCATTATACTTGATTCTCATTTTGGATTACAAGTAATTGATGGAACTAAAAGTCAAATTGCTTCAATTTCAACTTTGATTTTTGATTGATCAGTAAATTTTATTCCATGAACACATGATTTGAAATGATTGTTGTTTGTTAATGAAAGTTCAAAAGGAAACATGTATAATATTCTTTTATAATTATGTAAAAATCCAAAAATAGTTTTAAGAGGATATGATCCTTCAAATTTTTTTTGATATAAATTTTTTCGAATTTTATATCCCCCATCATCATATCTATCAGGAACCCAACCACTAATTTCTCCAAATTGATTCTTGAAATTTGAATCTGTCATTACAAAATTTAATAATGATGAAATTGGACTTGGAGTTTCAACTCTCTCGACTTCTGAAGGACCTATTTTTATAGTAATATCATTAAACAGATTCAAGAACCAATTATGTTCCACTTCAAATAGATCAGGATCAACAGTACTTATTTGATATCCTAAAATTTTTACTTTATAATATATTTCCGAATTATAAATATCTAAAGGATTTGATGATTGATTTATATTGAAATATATTTTTCATACAGTATTAACAGCTTGAGCACTTGCACTTGATGGAAAGAATTCAAGAATATCTTTCTTTCGAATATCATGATTAAAATTATTATGTTTATCGAAATTAAATGATGTCATTTATTTACGAATTTTTTAATAATATTTTTTGAGGATTTTATCATATTTTTCTTGAGTTATTAATTTCAAATCTAAAAGTTTATTTAAAATAGAATTCACTTGATTCCATGTATTATTATGTCCTTTTTTAGCAGCTAATAATTTTGTTAAGAATTCAAATAATGAAATTGGATTTATTCCAGATCCTTCTTTTTCTTAATTTCTTACGTCTTTCTTCTTTTAATTTTTTTGTTCTAGATTCTAGTTTATCATGTCTTATCTTATACATTAGTGTTCTTTCAATCTCATCGAGGTTGTTTTTCAAAAATTGATGGTTTAGGTATTTCTTTAGATCTTTTTAATTTTTCTTTTATTAATTCTACAAGTTTTTCTAATTCTTTTTTTAATGCTCCAAGGTTTTTTCAAGCTCATGCAAGGGTTGAGAAGATATTCCAGAGTCAATATTTTTTAAACTTAATACTTTAGAAATTTCTATAGATATATATTTTGTTGGGCCAGGACACAAATAGCCTTGAAAATTGTTTAAATGTATCAGTAATACAACACGAAAACCTAGCACCAAGATAACTTAAAATATAATATACAACACCAATTAAATATTTTAAAATCTGAGAGAATATAAATAAATATAAAATCAAAAACATAAAAAGTAAAATAAAATAAATACAAAATGCATCAAGAACCGCACGAAATTTACATAAAAAATAACATAATAACAAGAAAATTTGACCGTAAAATGACCATTTATATAAAAGTAAAAATTAATGAATTAAATGAATAAAAATAAAATATTTTTAACTGAATAAATTTAATTAAAAATGTTAAAAATAAATTACCAATTTAAATTAAGAAATAAATTAAAATTTAATTTAGATAACACAAATAATTTCAAGGTCGAATTTTGTTTAATCGCAATAAAAAATAACACGCAAGGTTAAGGCCAAATTATAAGTATATATACTGATATGATTTGACAAATCTTAATCTTAATTTTCAGTATTGATTTTCCGTCGTACTTTGACACTTGATTTCAACAGTTTTACTTTGGATTAATATATTTACCTGTGAATAATGGATTCATTGATCGATGTTTTATGGATTATTACGAAGATATATTTATGAATTTTAATTTGATGGATGTCTCTGGTAATTTAATTTTGGTTTTAATAAATTATTATAATGCATAAAATAATTTTTCAAATTGTCGAAACTTTTCCGGCCCACAGCCAAAGACACATCACAAGTTATTAAAATCAAACATATTGTTCGAACCATGTAAGTGCGTGGAATATCGCCAATGATTCGTGCCCGTGAAGGCTCCGGCGTGCGGAACGCAGGAGTTGGAACGTCATTATTATCCATAGATAGGGAAACTTGGAGTGTAAATGAGTAGTCCTTTGGCTGCTCCTTCATCATCCGTTTCCTGTAAAATTAACATAAATTTTTAACAACAATCGGCTCAAAATATCTAACACCGAGTAGTCCAGTGGGCACTCATTAACTATGAAATGAACATACATAGACCTTAAAGACAAAGAGAGGGAATGGGTAGTGGGGAAAATTGCGAAATCGTTGCAACAGTTAAAATGAATAGCCATCGGAAAAAGATTAATCCGAACGACCAAAATCATGAAAAATAATGTTTTTAAATAAGAATTAAATAAATTATGTCAATTGAAACGGAAAATATGGGCAGATCGCTGCTCAAAATTTCCGAAGTAATTAAAATACTTATTGAAAATAGTAAAGTAAAAGTGGAACGCGTAAAATAAGGGCGGAACGCTGCTCAAATTTTCCGAATTGATGAAAATGCTTATTGAAAATAGTAAAGTAAAGGTGGAACGCGTAAAATAAGGGCGGAACGCTGCAAAGATTTTCGAATTAACATAAATACTTTATCGAAAACCGGAAAGATACAGATGGATTACAACTAAACTTTTATACAAGAAAAATATTTTATAAAGCTGAGGAATAATGAAGGATCCCTAGTAAAAACTTGATAATAATAATGATAATAGTAAGGATAATGGTAATTATAATAATAATAATAATAATAATAATAATAATAATAATAATAATGATCATAATCAGGATAATAATAATAGTAATAATAATGATAATAATAATAGTAATAATGATAATAGTAGTAATATAATAAATGTAATGATAATTATATAGTAATAAAAATAATAATTAAGGTAATAGTAGTAACAATTAATAAAGGTAATATATATAATAGTATCAATGATAAGGCAAGCAATAATACGTAATAGGGAACATTGTGGTTATAATAGGGATAAGAGTAAGAGAGATACTGTGTGAATATTTAACATAACAAAGGATGCACAGGCCAAAGAATAATCATCAACACGGACAACGATAAGAAGGACCATGGGAATGGACATAACAATGAATGATATGAGAGTATAGGTTAACATTTGACAGAGATAGGAGAATAATGGGACCTAAAAATTGAAATCGAGCACAGACCTTCTATCGACAGCTCGTTGGACCCAAGGATCGTTCGGTCAATTATAGCATTAGCAATAGCGCTCACTTTTTGCGGACGATCTACCCACTCGAACACAGTTCCAACGTTGCTTAGCAACGGGTGCCGAGTGGTAAGCGAAGAAGATTTGTATGGAGTTGTCTGGGTAACAACCATATAGTTTCAAAATATCAACACCCAGAAACCCACCAATTTCAATACTTTAAAATACTCAAGTTGTTGACTCATAGCATTAGACATTAATTCCACAAAGATTTTTACAGTAGGTATGTCCACAATTAGATTTTCTTTTTTAAATGCTTCCGCTCCAAAAGCATTATCTTCAATACATATTTTAAGATCTTGAGTCATTTCATATTTCTTACCAGAAATTGGATTGAAAATATAAAACTTATTATGATTTCTTGGTTTTTATCATTAACACAATCATCAAATACAATTAAATTCTTTTGAGATTTATTAAGATTTTTACATGGAATTATATCTGAGAATTTATTACTCATTATTAAATTTATTTCATTTTTAGTATCATGAGGAAAAGATTCACATAAATCAGAAATTTTGATGTATTCAGGGATTTTTTTGATTCTTGAAAATGTTGAGGATGGTTGTTTTCGATAAATGATTTTTAAATCCATGATACAATAATTGAAATTCTGGTTGATGAATAGTTTTACTGAATATTATAAGATTATTATAATCCAAGTAATTCGGATATAATAACATTTTCAATAACAAAACACTTTTCTCACATCCAGATGATCCAATAATCAACATTCGAAATGATCTTGGTAAAATTTATTATGATTGAATTTTGTTAGATTATAATTCCAAATTGTTAGAATATCATCCATTTTTCGCATAAGGATTTAAGAATATTCCATTCCCAGATTTTTCAATATTAAGAAAATGTTTCCCTATCATTTTCAAATGATTATTTAAATCAGAATTTCCTAATGCTCGTAAATATTTCGTAAGAGGTTTTGATTATAATTTATCCAAACTTGAACCTGTTTTTGATTTAATCTGTTTTTTTTCCTTTTTCTTTATCTTGATCTAGTATTTGAGCTTCTTTTGTATTTTTAATTGTAGTTGAAATTCCAGCAGAAGTTCCTGCAGCTGCAGTAATTCCTCCGAAAATTAATGGTAAAAATACGGCTAAAGGAAGAATTCCTTCTTATTTAGATTCTAAATCTTTTATTTGTTTTATTTTTTCTTTTGTAACAAATACTTTTTTATATTTATATTTAACAGCTTTTGGTTTATTCGAATAAATAATAGATTTTAATTTCATTTGAAAATCTTCATCATCATTTACCATTTTTTAATATTAGAAAATGGTCATTGAATTCGAATTCGAAAATAAAAAGAAAAAGAAAGGAAATGGAATTTTTCTATATCCAAAAGGTTAGAAAGTATATTATAATCGTGATTATTACGATAGTGATGAGTATGAAGGAGGAGAATTAGTTGATACTTTATTAAAACCAGAAGATGATGGGAGTTTATTTCTAAGAGCTATTAATACAAAACCTGAGGAAATGCCTAAAAACTAGTTTTCTGTAATTCTCTTTGATACATTCGTCCTAGGATTTCTTCTCCTTTTAAATCATATATCTTATAGGTAATATGTTTAGTATCATAGAAATTTTTTATTATAAAGATTTCTTTACTCCATGAATGTGTTATTCCTTTCACAAACTTGTTTTTCTATTTGAATATTCCTACTTGATCTCCAATATTAAATTTTTGTTTTTCCATTAAATTATCATTTGCATTATTATTTTCATTTGTAATTTCTCTAATTAAATCCGGATTATTACTTGCTTCCGTTGGAATTTTTTTTATCGTTCAGTTGATTTATTATTATAAAAATAAATTAGACTATCCAGAACATCAATCAAAATTCTATTTCCTCTTTCTGTAAATTTTTTATACATTAGGTTTTTAAGTGTTCTATTAAATCGCTCGATAATAGTATTATGTTATGGTCCTTGTGTTCTTTCATCTGGTTGATTGAATTTTGAAAAAATTTTTATATCATTTTCATCTAAAAACTCTTGGAATAATTTATGGTAGAATTCTTTACCATTATCAACATATAATTTATTAGGGAGACTATTCGGATTGGATTCAAATAAACTATGGAAAGTCTCTTTAATTGTTTCACTGTTTTTATTTAGTAATGGGATAGCCCAGACATATCTAGTATATAAATCTATAATAGTTAAAATATATCTAAAGTTTTTATTATTTTTAGAATTAACAGTTTCAATTAAATCTGCAGACCAAATATCATATTTATTAAAAAATTTAACTTTTAAATATTTTTTATTATTTCGATATCTTTTATGTAGTTCATTCGCTAGAGTAGTATTTTGAGGTATTTCTCCACCCAGCAGAATCTTCGCTTTCATCGCTCCTTTCGCAATAGCTCTTGAAAAAATGTTCTTCGAATGTTGGATCTTGAATTTCATTCAAATCTTGGATTAAATCAATACCTAATTTTTGTCTTGAACGGATATCTTCTTGACGGTATGCAATATTATGTTTTAAAGCAGCTTCATTAACTCGACTTAATGGTTATTCTCCAGGTTTTGGATTATCATTTTCATCAAGTCGAATATCTAAACGAGTCCCGGGTCCTAATTATTGCATTTTTGGAAGATGATGCTCTCCTGGATATTTAGACCATGGAAAATCAGGTAATTTAGAACTTAATTGTTGTAAATCTCCTCATTTTTTTCTTAGATGTTTATTAGTTTTAAGATGTCTACCCTATTCATGACAATTTTTGGATTTTCCATTTCATTAGATAAATTTAAAAATTTTAAAAAATATGTTTCATAATTTTTTTAAACAATCTTTTGAAAATTTATCGAGGAGTTTACGACTAGAGAAATTTTTGAAAGATTTTTTAAATACAAAGAGATAAATATTATTCATAATAAAAATAATATTTACAGTGTTTTTTACCTTGATAACGACTAGTTTCAGGTGAAGGGTCTAAATAGCTTACACGGCTGGATCTTATACTATTTTTGTATACACATAAATATTTTTCTAAATTATTCTCAATATTTTTATTAATTTATTTTTAAAAATTACTAATAAAAATATAGAAAAATTAGTTACCACAAATTTATGTATTCCAATATTGTTTGTAAATTATTAATAATTTGATTATAATTATCATTATTTTTGAATATTTTTCCCAAGCACTTAAATCAAGATTTTTTCTGAAAAGTGATTAAGATAATTGTTCCAATTCAATAGTTTTGATTTTGTTCTTTTCTTTGTAAATTCATTTAATGATCGCTTACATTTCCCCCCCTTATTTTCCAACTCAACAAATGCAATTTTGAATATATTATAATTTTTTAAAATTTATTTCAAAATGAAATTTTATTTTCACCGTTATATTTAATTTTTAAAAATGTAATTTTAAATTTTGATTGACAATAAAAATATATTTTTATTATATTTTCAAATGCACGGAAATAAAAGTAATTTTGAACAAATATCCTTTTAAATTTCATTTTATATTTATTTTTAATTTTTATAGTAATTGTAAGACAATTTCTAGAATATCAAAGACAAGTTTATTTCGTTCACAAACATACACATTATTACATGCTATTTTATAGATAGCTATATTACTGCAACGTAATATGTTGCGCTGAAAACTTAATCAAAACTGTTGCAAAATAGTCTCACGGTTCAACACTATCAAAGCAACATTGTCAAAGTAGACACAAAATATTGCAGTAATGAAAAGTATCAGTAATATTTTAATTTTGGTTCACCTTTGATCGAGCAAAATAAAATTTGTTTTTTTCAATAATAATTGAATAATTAATAATAAGTTAAATCAAAGTGTAAAATATAATAAAATGGGGCAATAACAATTTACTTAGTAAATTATATAATGTAATTTATTTCCAATTGATTAAGATTTACGTCTTTCTAGAACAAGTATATAGATGTGAGCTTGTCAAATATAGGTCAAACCCTCTAGAAACTAAGTTTTTTACGTTTTCAAATGAATAAGTTTTTGTTTATCAAGAAAACCATAAAATAGGTCAATTTAAAATCAATCTAAGGTCAGATTTAAATAAATTAGGTCATAATTAACTACCTAATAATAATTATACCTATTTATCTTAATATTTTTAATTAATTTTATAAATAATTATTATAATGATTTATTATTGTTTTATAAACAGTAAAATATAAAATTCAGTAAGTCAAAATTTCTTTTGCCTTTTTTGATTTACACGGATAACAATATAATGAATATGACTTATGATGGAAAAAATGCTAAGTTTAATAAAATAAATGAAAGTGATTTGCCTGTCGGCGTTTTTCCTGTTATTGTTTTGCCGTTTTCTGAGTATTGGAAGTACTGATGGTAAAACCATTTCAAAGTCTTGAAAAGTTTGTGATATGTTTAGTAATGTACTAGTAACACCATCTGGTCTATGTTCTGATTTCGTATATTGCAATAGATGTAACGCTACACCTGAGCTGTTGAAAATATATTAAAAAAAAAATAATATATTAAAAAAACTGTTAAATTATATATATAATAATTTAAATTTAATATATTGCGTTCATTAAAATAGTTCAAATATGTAAAGTAGTATTAATAGTGGGTAGTAATGTGTTTTACAAATCCAATGTAAAATCGTCAATCTTTGGATCCCCTTACATTTTCAAAAATATTTCCAAAGACCTCTTTCATTTTTTGCGATACTCGCCCCAACTTTTTTTAAAAGCAAGTGTGTAACCAATCAAAATTCGAGCATTACATACATGTATGTGTGTGACCTTTATGACTCATGCACATGTATTGCACATATCTTGATTTTGTATTACAATTTATTAAAATATTATTATTTTTTTTATTATTATTACTATTTATTAAAATATTACTAATAAACATTACCAACAAATAAAATATTATCAAAAAATATTACCAATATCACAAATAAAAATCAAGACGAATCATTAAAATTTAATAAAATCTCAACACGCTTTCCTGAAAAAATATCAATAAATTTTAATTTTTAAATGAATCATGTCAAAATCTATAAGCCAAATTTGATCATAAATAGTAAATAATTATTTTAAAATATGTTTCATTTGACTAAATAATCATCAAATAATACATGAAATTGACATGTCTTCCCATATCATAAAATTGTTTAAAATTCTCTAATTATCAACTTATTTTATGAAAATTAACTTTTATTTAAAATAATCCAAAATCAATTCAAATCTATTTAATTATCAAGAAATTAATTGCTTCTGAATTACTCACATTTCTTCCTTTCATTAGATTTTATTCTTGAATTACAATAATTCATTAAATTTTCTTATTAATAATCAACAGTAAATTTGAAGATTATCAAAAACCGATTAAAATTTAATAAAATATAAAATATTTTTCTGCAAGTAAAATTGGCCATCAAATTCCTTAAAATTTCCCTTAAAAGCTCTTATTTAGATACCAACATCAATCAAACTGATCAGCTGAAAGATTCATAAGATTTTATTACAGCGACATTTATAGGTGGGTGTGAAGAGAAGAACTAGAATAAACTCTTACCTAGAATAGAATTCACCATAAATAGCAGTCGGCAGAGCGCAACGGTATCTTCACCATTTGAGATAATTTATGGGTGAAGCGTCAATTTACACTCAAACTTGAAGCAAGCAGATATATCAAGAGGAGAATTGATGAAAGATGCGAGATGTCACTCAGATAAAGTAGCAGATAATATGAAAATTTTCGGCGTGGTTCTCAGTTACATCTAACTAATTTTTAAGCCAATTAAATTCTATCATAAGATTTACTTCATAATAAGTGCAAAATAATCAATTATTAAAACACGATAATGTATTTATCTTAACTATTGTAATTTAATATAAAAACGCATCGAATATGAAATATGTTTTAAAGTTTTAAATTAGAAAACTCAGTAATGTTTGGATTTTTCTGATACCCTTTAGAATTTTTAACAAATATTGTACAAATTTATGATAAAATTATAAGTTTAAAGTTATAATATTTTCTACACAATTTGACTATGAATCAGATTTATTTAAGGTATTCATCGAAATCCCTCGAAAATGGCTGTGCCGAAAATTCGTGAATACCTTAAATAAATCTGATTCATAGTCAAATTGTGTAGAAAATATTATGTCACTTATAAAGAAATCAGAGGTGAAAAACAAAAAACGTCCTTAAAGTTATAAGTTTAAATAAAGAGTTAAACTTCAATTCAAGCAAAATTTACATGTGAATTTACAAAATATTTTATCATGTGTTTACTTGCGTTTTTTTAAAGAAAATCATGCATGCTGCAAATGTATACTTTATATTTTTTTCTATTCCATAAAAAATTTTGATCAATTAACCATGCAAATTTGAGTTAATTTTTCTACATTTTGTGTTTATAAGTGAAATATAGTATAATCGAGATTGAAGTGTCAATATTCAGTAACTTTATTCCAGAATGAAAGATGAAAGTTAAATCCGTTCAAATTAAGTTTGATTTATGAATAAGTGAAAATAAAAATGAAATGAATTTGAAAGTGATATTTTTTCGGCATAAGTTATTATTTATTTAGAAAATATAATTTTGTAATGTAATAAATTTAGAAAGCCAAGCTATGATGATCTGGCTCTAAAAACATCAATAAAAACGATTAAACTTACAGGTTTATTAGTAATTACATAATTATATGTGAGGAAAATTATTTAATCTAAAAGTCAACATAAAAATGCATTAACCAAGTATGCTTTCGGAGTGTTAAATTAATTTTATTAAGAATTATAATTTTTTTTGGATTCCGAACAAAATATAATTTAAAAATGATTTAAAATGTTATTTTGTGTTTTCTATGTTTTAATACCTGTTAGGTTTGTAGGTGGGTTCTACTCCTTACACAAATCTTTGTGACTCCAAATATAGTTTTATGTGCTCAACAATTTATTTAAAACAATGTTTATTAAATAAATAAATTTACAATATGTTTTGAAAAATGAAAGAATGGTGAATAGTAATAAATAATTGAAAACCCAAAAAAGATACGTGGCGAAAATTTTGTTTTCTAAAGAAAAGATATTGTTTATGTTCAACCGCCACAAGTTTATGTTCGAGCTCCACAACTTCTCTTTTTTCGGAATTTTAGCTTTTCTTTTTTATCCTAATTTTCTCGATTGCAGGTTTTATTCTTTCAACGAACGGATTGCGCTAAAATAAATATACAATGGTAAAAATTCCATCTTTCTTTCAATCATTAATTTCTCACTAATCACTGTTGAAAGTTTTCGTCAATCAAATTTCGATTTTCACTTAAGTCTCTCCAATTATGATTCTCGATCAAGGTCGAATTATATTTCAAATTTTATCTTCCTTCTACATTAAATTTTATCACTATTTTTATTAAATTTTGTTATGTAAAATTAATTATAAATTATTTTAATTTTAATTATTATTTCAGCCTATTATTTACTATTTATAATATAATTTAATATAATTATTATAAATATTAAATTTAAATATGTTGTAATATATATTTTTTTGTTATATATATTTTTAGATTTTTTATCTAATTTAATTCCATAATTATACATATTTTTCTAAAATAGGGAATCTCCAAGTAAGCTTAACCCTATTACTCTCGTAAATAAATGAACTCAATGAGCCAATCTATTGGTAATTAGAGGTTCTTGAAATGAGTTAATACAATGGGGGTCATTTTATAATAATCATTTAATTGAGCATTCAATTTTTAATTTCTTCAAATTTTAAATTTAATAACTAGATCCAAATTAACAAATTTAAAGCCATTCTATAGACAAATAGTCGAAAAACTGATTCGAAAATTTGATTTGTGCTTCTCTTTGATTTTTTAAAAATATTTATTAACCTACCACTATTTTGAATTTTTAGTGTACAAATATATAAATTGAATTTATTGTTTGATTATAATTTTGATAAATTTTAAAATCAAAAACATGACCAATTATAAAAATAATAAATTTAGAAAGCCAAGCTATGATGATCTGGCTCTAAAAACATCAATAAAAACGATTAAACTTACAGGTTTATTAGTAATTACATAATTATATGTGAGGAAAATTATTTAATCTAAAAGTCACATCAAAAACAAAGACAAAAAATGAGTCAAACATAGACAAATAAATAGAATCATTACAATAATTTTCGTAGAAAGCACCACTCAAACACACGTTTTATGATATATTTCGACAGTTTTCATGTTATAATCAGGTAGAATATAAAAACTATAGATTTTATAAATTAATTAGTTAAATTACAAAATTATTATCATTATTATGTAAAAAAATATTAATTTAATTTTAATATTCAAATACTTTTAAAATTAAAAAATAATTTTCAAAATGTTTTTTAAAAATATATAATTGACACACAAAATAATTTTAATCTTAGTTTTAACAATAAATTTTGAAATGATTTTAAAAAATGATATATATTAATAATTTAACCATTCATTACATTAAGTGATATGCTTTTCAAAATAAAATAATCGTTTTTTTTCATTTACAAAGTATCTTATTTAACACTTGTTAACTAAGCCTGTCCATGATAGTCAGCGAAGAATTATAAAATTTAAAAGATAGATTTTGCATAGCATACTAGCATCAATTTGTTTAATGACGTTTTTCGAAATTATTAGATTGAATTTAATAAAATATCATTTCACCTATACAACTTGCAAAAGGTACTTTTATATTTCGCAACTCGATTAATATGCTAAATGATAATCCATGTGTCTGTCTGTATAATTTTATAATTAAATATATATTACTGCTAAATATATATTATATAATTGCAGGGCCTGCGCTAGAGTATTTGGTGCCCTAGGCGAACTAAAAATATGGCGCCTCTAGTGAAGAAACAAACTCAATAATGCCTCAATAAATAAAACAAGTAAATGAAAATAAAGTAACTGGATTTCATTTATTCATTCAACAAAAATATATAAAATAAAAAGAACTATTTAAAATTTAATTTTTCGTGCTTTGAGTTTAGCAAAATCTTCTAGCAGCAACTTTGTGTCTATATATCCCGCGATTTCGTGTTCAATCGACAACATTGGTAATCCCACAAGCCGTTCTTATGACATTGTAGATCTAATATATGTTTTGATCTGCTTAAGCTTCGAAAAGCTTGCTACCGAAACTGGTAGGGTTAGTAAAATTCGCAAAGCGACGAATATATTTGAAACGCTGTCCACTATATTATTTTTACAAATATAATTAAGTACATCTTGAGGTAATAAGTTTTCGGAATACGTCTTGCTATATATATTAATTCGTTCTTTAAATCTGTACTATCAATATCTTTAAAATCATCGTGCCGTAAAAATTTTTTAATATTTTTAAAATATTTTCGTCGACGAAATCTTTTGCAAATTGTGTATGTTGTATAGGAATTCAAATGTGGAATTTATCGTTGACATTTGATTGAACCTCTGCTCCACAGATGTTAAAGCTATATCCAAAACTGCGAAGTAAAAACTGATCTTAAATTTTTCTTTTGAGTTCTGAATGGGACTTCAAATTCGAACTGTTTTTTTGTTTTCTGATACGTTGAGTTAGTTCAAAGATTGGGGGAATTTCTGATTCTTCAGCAAGTTCTCGTGCATCTACCAGTATTCATTCAAACCTTTCATAATTTCGGGAGTTGAATAGAAATTTTTTGGTTTCTACTAGTAGGTTAATAGCATCTTGAATATTAATTTACTTGTAATATTTATGTTGAAAAGAATATCATGCCAGATAATAACAGAAACTACAAACTCGAAATGTAAAATGGCTTTTAAAAAAGCCTCGTGCTTCTATACGTGAAGTATTACCAGAAACTCCGGATTGAGAAGTATCTTGAAAAATATCCATAAGTGCATCAATAACTTCACTTAGTTGATAGCGTATGGGTTTAAGGGCATCGATTCGGCTCTCCCATCTGGTATCGCTTAATTACTTCACTGTCAAGGCACTTTAAAACATCCCATCGACGTGTTGAAGCGGAAAATAGACATATATTCGTTGCACTAATATAAAAAATGATGAGGCGTCCAAACAACAGCTTACATCGTCATGAACAACGAGATTCAATGAATGCGCAGAACAAAATACAAATAATGCTAGTGAATTAAGATTCAGAATTCTTCGTTGCATGCCATTTTCTTTCCCTTTCATATTACTACCATTATCGTATCCGTGGCCACGTAAGTTATCAATTGGTAATGACATAAATTCTAACATCTGAACGATTTTATCGGTAATACCAGCCCCAGCTGTATCTGTTAGTTTTACAAATCCTAAAAAATGTTCTTTTATTCATATGGGATCTAAATCACAATTTTCTGTCTTTATGTGGACAAAACGAATAATCAACGTCATTTGTTCAGTATGGCTAACGTCTGGTGTGCAATCTAGGATTATTGAAAAATATTTATCCGTGGAAATCGAATTCAAGATTTTTGTTTTAATACTATTAAATAAAAGTTGTATTAATCGATTCTGAATATCTTTTTTCAAATAATGAACATGGGTTTCCTTGTTCTTTATTCTGTTAAGATTTTCACTAAAATTGGATCAAAACAGGCCAAATATTTCACAAAGCTAAGGAAGTTTCCATTTCCAGGACAATATAATTTTTCATTCCTTCAGCGAAATGCAATATTTTGCATAGCAAGTACTTTAACTAGACCTATAAGACGTTTTACGACTTGTTGCCAGTGCACCAATGTATTAAAAATATTCTGAATTTTAAGTTTGATTATGGTTTCGTGATTGTATTTTGAATTGTATTTTGGAAAAAACAAAGTCTTTTACTTTTATTCTTTCTATTCTATCTTTATTTCACTTCCTCTTCATCCCAAATGTCTAAAGAACCAGCAGTCAGCATTTATATAGAAACTACTTATTCATGTACAGGCGTTTTTCAACCTGGGAATATTGAAATAATGGATAACGGCCAAGGAAAAAAACTATTCGAGGCTGCATTGCATTTGTGGATACAGAGAAACGATGATGCTTCCCGAAAACAAGTTGCGATGAACTCTAATAATACAGTTTTCAATACCACACGACTGATTGAAAGGTATGAGAAATCCAATACTCTGATTGATGATAAAGATATGGCAAAATGACAGTAATCAACCATCTACAAAAGTATTAAACATATTTGCAAGCTAATAATTTCAATCGGCTTTCTGATGACGAAACGGTCTTCAGTGTTAAAGATAGCAAATCTTTGAGTGAAAATGTTAAATGGGATTCAAATTTGATCCTATAGAAGATTAGTTATGGAATATTGCATTGATGTCGTGCTTTACAATGGTTTGCGCATTTTCTATTTCAAAATAATCTAGTTTTGAATGTCGTGGTTTGTGATTCGATGTTAAGAGGTATGTGAGTTAGATAAAAATGTTTCAACAGCTAAAAGGTGAATGACAATATATGATAAAATAAATGATAAAAATGGTGGTGGAAAAGGTATTTGTATAGTCACAGAAAATAATCGTGGATCTATGATAACCATTTTGTCAAGTTGAATATTTTTTGATTTTGCATAATAGTAAGCCACAAGATGCTTAAACATAGGCGTGGACTTGGTCAGAGGGACACCTGGCAAATTCCCGTTGGACTGTTTTAAAAACTCAAATGAAAGGCCAGGGAATTTAAATATAGATATATAAAAAAATTAAAATAATGTTTATTAAAATAGTTATTTTAAATTATGTAATATTTATTTGGTCTACTTTGTAACATTTATTTTTTTCAATGTTAAAATCACGATATCATGCTTTGAAAAATTTGCAGCCTAATGTAGAGATTGAACTTGCTTTAGATGTTTAGATGAAATATTATCTAATAATAATTATTCTATTCAATACTTATGATTTTATCAAAATATAAGAAATTGGGTAGAAAAAGCTCGAAGAAAAGAATCATTTATTTAAATAAATATTTATTAACTAATTTAGAAATAATTAATTTTTTAAATTTCAATTCTCATCTGTGGATATAAAACAACTGTTAATAATTTTTTAAACTATTCTAATAAGGCCTAATAATGGAAAACAATTATTTCAAAGTCAAAATCGTTTTAAGATCATTTACGGTCAAATTTCTTAGTCAAGGTCATATTATATAAAGATATGACCTTGATATTGAGAAAATTTCATCACTTGGGGGAGGGGATACTCAGTGGGCCGTTATCTATGGTTAAGGAAAACTAAAAATCTACATTGTGTTTATCAAATATTTAAAAAATTATTATTTCAATCAATAACGAAAATAAAATTAAAAATAATTTATGTTGAATTCAAAAAGTATCATTTCAAAAAATAAATTTACTTATATTTATTTGTCTCAGTTAAAATAGAGTAAAATTAAAAATATAATAAACTCACAAAAGAACTTTAAACATACACAAATGCTGTTAGAAACGATTCTTCAGCTGAGTTAATAAAAAGATGATTATTTTATGATTAAAAGTAGTTATCAGATTTTCTGACATATTGAATAAGAGATTTAATTATTTTGACACAAATGTCAACGCCATAAAATGATCATAATAATATTAATAATTAAAAACCAATTTTTCATTTAAATTAAAATACTTTGAATAAAAAATGTTTTGCATTAATGTAATTAAAAAATGTATTTATCTTCCTCTGAAATATTTATGTAATAATACAATATATTTAATTTGCCATTGTTTTTAATAAAGTTTAATTTAATAAAGACTCCTAAATTTATGTGGCCAAAAAACTATGACTTCTTTGTTTTATCAGATACAAGCAAAAGAGGAAAGAACATAAATTTATTGATCAAAAGCTTATAATATCTTTAAAAATTAAAATTATTAAATATTTATATTTTTAAGAAGAATATTGGCTTTATTTAATACAAGTCGGTTTGGTTCTCTGACTACTCGTGCTCTTTGCAACAAAATTAATAATGCCCAACTTAATAACTGTTACGGCTAAATTAAAAATGTAAATTTATTTTAATTTGTAAAAAATTATTTTTTATTGTTTATTGTGAAAATTACTTATATTTTAAATTTTGTTTTGGTGGGTCAGTTTATTTAGAATGTTTTGACTTGGAATTTGATTAAGTGAAATAATATTTATAATAATTTTGAATTTTTTTGTTCTTCAATATCATTAATGAATTACTTGCAACGCAAAATTGTGAATTTGTCAAAATCAGGATTTATAATGAACTTAACGGAATTAATGACTATCTATTAAAAATAATATTTGGAAATATTGGTCAATGATTTGGTCGTCATATTATAAGGGATTTTCGTTGTCAAGTAAACACATATGCCTCTATCGAACATACTTGCCAACCTTCCGCTAGTTTACCTTCATCGACAATGGATGGAATTTATATGTGGAAAGATAAAATTAGAGTTAACTTGGCGAGTGGATCTAGCGCGATACCAGGACCTGCAGCTGTGACATCTGTTAAAATTGACTATATTGATTCAGTACAAACATTTGTTGGTAACATTGGGTTTGATGTAGATGAACCGATTCTGAAAGAAGGATTTAGTCAATTTGGGCAATTGATAGATGGGAAAGTCTTTAGAATTCCTGATGATCAATCCAGAGGACTTGTATTCGTTTCATTTTAAGTCAAATCTCAATCGTCAAATAATCGAGGAAATAATAACTTTTATTTAAATTAAACGTAGTTAATACTTTTTTCAATAAAATATTGTTATGCCTGCCTTCTTTGCTTTAGGGGAAAATCGACCAACGGTGAGTTGCTTTTTTTTGTATGCAAATTGATTTTAGTTGGCTTATATTAAGTTCTTCTCACTATCTACTAACCTCTGTTTTTGAGTATTTAATACAATCTATTCTCTTTGGTTTTATTCTGTTTTCGATAACGTTCGATGAGATTAGATAATTTATTTTCACTATCATAATTGGCAAGTGACCAGCTACTCACGAACGAAACTATATATTTCTCGGGGTTTCAAAACATCTTGGGATTTCTCATATTGTTGGGTTATTATTATTGAAAGTCGGTACCCTCTGATTCCTTGTGTCCTTTTCGAATCAAATACGCAAACCCAACACAGAATAGTTTTATTTGCCCTTTACCACAGTTACAACTCAATCAGATTTATTTCAATGTTTTGTAATTACAATTTGTGATTAATTTGCACCCTTCAACCACCGAATAGATTTGATTATCTTAAGGTAGGTTATCCAATGGATATTCAACTTTTCTGATAGATAACGTTTGACTTTACTTGAGTTTAAATTTTTTTACTGACCTGACGAGACTACTCGTTTGGTTCAACCACTGGCCATTTCGTGTCTTTCCCTTTTCCTTTTATACTCCTGCTCAGACTGTTTTCAGACAACTGTCAACACCATTTGCTGCCATACTAAATTATTAAAAATAATTACTTCCAATAGACCACCTTAGCCGGCATTTGTCAACAACGTTTGCTACATTACTAAATTACAAATTAAATAAATAATTACCTCTATATAGATCAGTGGCGCCAATTTAATATTGTTTAGGTAAATTTACCCTTTTATATTATTCCGTCTACACGCCGGGTTTTCCTCATTTCTCGGGTTTCCCATTGCCTCGGACTTCCCATTGACTCGGGCTTCCCATTAGTAATTAATTTTTTTTAATTAATTTGTTTTTTTCTTATATTATTTTCTAGGGAACCCTCGCTAAATTTTTTATTATTATTTCTGGACTCGTCTCTTAATTTGGCGTTCAACCATACCAATTTCCCCCGATCAATACTACTTTTGAATTTTTGTAAATTTTTTTAATTAATGTTGCACTTTTATCATTTTGGTATTTTATTGATTTTACTCTGCTTTTTTTCGTAATATCCATTAATTCTTGATTAATTTTTATTTATTGAATATATTTTCCTGTGAAATATCCATTGATTTTATATTTGCATATTTGTATTCGTTTCCATTTGCTATCTACACATACCTATTTTTCCAGTAATATGTAAATTTCTATCAATTTTATTTATTTTTTAGCATTTTATTTTTAGTTGTAAACATTATAATTTTTATCCTTTTAATCGATCCGTTTTTTCCTGTTGTACAAATATAAAAAAACTTTGTAAAAGCAATATCAAACTTCTAATAGGCTTGAATTCGGGTGATGAATTTCTACATATTTTTTTATTTCCACCGCTAAACAATTGTATTTTTTCGTATAGGAAAATGCGATGATAACAAAAGCTTCAAATGAAGAACGTCAAAGAAGCGTATGGAAAATCGAAAAATGTACAATGCAATAAAGAAATATTCGCCTACCAAAATAAATTATACTATTTTAAACAAAAATAGTTTTAGCTGTAAAATATTTTAAAAATTTAAAATGATTTAATGGTAATTAATAATTAACCTATAAAATCTTTATAATCACAGGTCAAAAATGTGATTCAGTAAATATGACAAATAATTGAATATTATTACAATTTTAATAAGGAAATTTATGGTGTGAAATAAATTTGTAAATTTTATTGAAAAGTCTGTCAAAGAAATGCAAAATACAGTTATAAAATTCTCATAAATCTCACTGAAACCTTTTCTGGTTTGACAATTATGAATTAATTAAATTATTCTAGATATTCCTGTAGCTTTTGTTTCAACTAGAATTTTGTTCGGTTTGCGCATGATTATGCAATTAAAATGCGAGATGTTCTAAAAAAATAATTTTACAAAATCTTTATTAATAATTTTATTATTTTTCATTTTATCGTAAAAAGGAAAAAAGTTTATTTGTTTGAATTTTTAAAATTTGAGTTGAATTAAATTTTGCGTTGAATGCATTTTTGTTTATTTTTAAGTTTACGTTTAACTATTTAAATTTTTGCCGGGTTTGTTTCAAAATGTTTTAAAAGAATATTTTCAAGGATTTTTTTAAAATATTAACTTTACTAAATGACTTTGCTGCGTTTAGATTCTTTTACATAAATTTTTTATATGTTTCTTAAAGTTGAATTGAGGCTTGTATGAAAAAAATATCGAAAATAAATCAATTATTAAATAATTTATTATTATAATTCAATTAATAAACTTATCATAAATTATTTTATCATTTCAGTGCTTGGCCGTAAAATACATTTTGGCAGTAGAAATTGGGAAAGATATATTCTTCTTTATCGGCCATTATATATTATTTTAAAATTATTATCTTTATTATTATAAAATAAATAATTATATAAAAATAGCAATGATTTAATTACAATTAAGTCGTTTTACGATATATTTTGATAGATTCACTGTCATCATCAACCAGACAAAAATAACCAAAATAATATGGATTTTAATTTGTATATTTAAACAAAACATTAATTTTTAATTATACTTTAATTTCACCTTTAAAAATAATTTTTAATTCACTTAAATTACCTTAAATTTATATTTTATTTGTTAAATAGCTTATTATAAAATTCTTTTAAATTTAAATATATAAAATAAAAATTTTTAAAACAAAAAACATTTTTACTTATTCCAAATTTTCCAATCAACCATCTAGCACAACACCCCTCTATAAAACTTTTTGAAAATTAAAATTTTTTAAAATTTCCAAAAATAAAAAAAAAAACTTTCGAAGTATTTTTAAACAGAATTATTTTTCAAAAAATTTCTGATGGGACAAGTCACTTTAAAAACAATAATTAATTAGTTAAACTGAAATTTTCATTATGTCATAAATTATTTGGGTTATAACAAAACATGAATAAAAATAAAAAAATTTCAAAATTATCAAAATCAATTAAAATTAATTAAAATTTCGAAAAAAGTAAAAATCAATATTTTTCAAAGGGGAAAAGGGGGTAACCGGTGGCAAATTTGATAGTGAAGACGAATAAAATATTATTAGGCTGAGATAAAGTATATTGAAGGGTCGGGAGCCCAAAAACAAATTAGTTAATCAATTAAATTATTTACCGATGAACCCATTAATCAAGGGCCACCGAGCTGAACGTCAGCTTAATGTGTTTCCCTGCATTAGCGAAACGGGCAATAAATTGTGCGAAATTGAAAATTGTTTTTCAATAGTAATCCAGATTAATGGGAATCCGAAAACTATAAAAGCAACTGACAACAAAATAAGTTGCCAGTTGGTCGGAGCGCTAAAATAACGAGTCGAAGGAAACGAGCGAATAGTCGTAAATCGATAAAGTTATTCAGATTGCAGTTGAATTTACACCGTGATACCCTTAGGGTGTATACGTTAAATAAATTATTGTGTATCGTGGTGAATATTTGGCAATAAAGATTTATTTGTTGGGATTTTGTCTTATTGATTATTGAACACGAAGGGTCGGATCGAGAGATCTATTAATCGACGAATATTTAATATCCCAACAAAATTCTGACTATGCAACCTTAAAGAACTTTTAAAATATTTTGATAGAGAATTATTTACGAAAGAATATTTAATCATGATCTGTTAGACTGATACTTACATTGACATAACGTGTAGTATAGTCATATTGTTATAATTGTGATAATTGTCATGAAAAAGGTTTCATTGAATAAGCTTGACTAATAATTTGGTTACAAATACTGAAATATCTAAGTCAAAAAAATTACGATCGTTAAAAATATTTTTTTTTGACTTAAGGAAAAAAGTTTGCAATGACTCACGTTCTTTGTTATAACACAACGGTGACTCATCACACACATGAGTCATGTTTGTTTTCAGTTTAGTATCTGTACTAAAATGATTAATATACTTGAATTGAGGGTTGGGAATAAATTCTTTCAAAAATTATATGGATAAAAAAGTAAATATAAATACCAGTTGACAATCTATTTTGAATCTTTTCGCCCTCTTTAAATGGAAAATATTTACACAATGGTACATAAGTTATTTTACAAAATGCCGTGATTTTATTTTTTCTGTCTCTTACAATTATTGTTATTCTTAAATAATAATTGTATTTTTCTATGCGGGAAGTAGTAGTTACAATACAGTCTAAATGACAATAAAAGTGATATACAACTGATATTTTCAGTCTGAAAAATAAGAGTAATCTATTCATCTGATTCCTTGAAAACAAGCAGACTTATTTGAAAAAAATAACTGAAATCTTTTCCTTTTAGTGAAAATTTTAAATTTCAAATTTGGACATTGAAAAAGGCAGTTATGAACTTTTACCAACGTATTCTGCCGACCTTCAAACAAACGGTGAAAACGGCTTTTAATTGCACTCAAACCTTCAATTATGAAAATGTTTTACTGAACTGTCAAAATGCTACAAACCAAAATTATTTCTATGACTTTCTTATTATGGTCATTCAAAGTCCAATATTACTATAATTATTTTTCTCTTCTCTTTATTTCCGTATCTCGCCACCATGATGAATTTATATTTCAAAATGGTAAATTTCACTAGACTTTACCATCTTATTCATTGTTATGTTAATTCTTGCAACCAGTTGCGGGTTTTAATTTTATTTTAATTTTCTTAATTATTTCTCAAAATATAACTTCTTAATTTACTTTGTTTTAATTAACATATCATATTGAATTTCAAATCCAATTGATGAGGTTGTATGTAAATGTTTTATTGACTCATTAAAACAATTACAAAATCTCAAGTACTAACCCAACATTATCGAAATTTTTATAAAATTTATTTGATTCAAAATTTACAAATTCTCAACAGAATGAATTCGACAATTAAATCGGTTAATTTAGAAATTAATTATTAATTATTTATAGTTAACTGTGAAAAATTGTTTACAATAAATCTTATTGGCAAATTGAAATAGAAAAAAAATTCTAATAAAACTCAAAGATATTAATTTTTTGTCAGAATTATAATTTTCTCAAAATTATTTTAAGTTTGTTTTAACGCCAGAAGCAAAAGATTTGAAAAGCATTTAACAAAAATAAAATTTTTGAGAATTTTTAAAATTATTAAAAAGGCAATTGTAGTTTTTTTGAGATTTTCGTAATTAACTACTGTTTATCCTACTGTTAAGCAAATTTTGTGCTACATCTTCTTTGGGTGTGCGTTAAATAATGAATAAAAGCGCTGAATCTAAATAACTCGTAAGGGGATAAGCCAAATAAAATTGCATTCAATAAAAATATTGTTAAAAAAGAAGAAATTTTTTTGGTTTTCACTTTTGATTGCTTTTCAATTTGTAATGACATTAAGAATTTTTTTTATTATTTGACTATGAATGATATTGATGTTTTATAGATATTCAAAATTTTCGGTACAGCCTTTTTCACACAATAAAACACTAATATCATAACTGATTCTTAGTCAAATAATAAAATAGATTCCTAATGCTCTTGATATAATATTTTAAAATTGTGACTATAATTAAATATTTTGTCTTAAAAAAATTTAGAAGTTTAAAAAATTCTAAATTAATGAAAAAAATTATTTAAAAAAAATTATTTACATGATTTTTAAAAATATTAAGTTTTTCAAAATTATTTAACTATGAATCAGTAATGATATTGACGTTTTATTGATATCCATGAATTTTTGGCATATCGTTTTCAAGTGTTTTTAATCATTATCTATTGATTCGAAATAATCAAACGACTTGCCGGAAATTCAAGAATATCAATAAAACATCGATCTCATTACTGATTTATAGTCAAATAAATTTTTTTAATGTTATTGGAAAATGAAAAGAAATCAGAGATGACAACCTAAAGAAATTCTTATAATTAAATTTTTCAATAACATACATTTACAAAAGTCTAATACTGTTCAAAAAACTTATAGAAACTCGCTACAGTAGAGAGATATGGGGATTATGCAGTTTTTACGATTTTTACATATTTTTATATCATCATTTTTTATATTTTATAAAATTTGTTGATCTCTATCATTGTTACTTTTTTATTGCGCTATTTTTAATTTTCAATTTTGTTATAACAGAATTGAACAAGTATAAGTAGAATTTAATTCTCTACAAAATTATATCATCGAAATTATCAAATTACAAATCTATGTACTTATTCTATCCATTTATTCACATTATTTATTCACAGATTCCTAAGATAAATTAAAATTAATCATCTGTGCATTTGACAATCTATTGTATTATTAAAAAACGAATACTATATAAAATATTAAAACATGTTACATAATAATAATAATCATTTATTAAAAATAGATTAAAATCATATAAAAATTCTTTGACTCTCTACACTTTAAACTAAAGCTTTTATATATTTGACTAACCAGCTTTGTTATCTTAAATTCAATTTTTTCAAAGACATCATGAAGACAGGAATTTCGATGGTTGATGAACATATTTTCATTGGAAGATAAATTCTTATTTATTTTCATGAACATTTTATTTTTTTCACTAACATTCTATTTTGTTATATGAGCAATGAAACTTGAATATTTTGACTTGATCAATTCAGCAATATTTAGAATTGATATGGGGTTTTATCTTTTGGTTATGATTTATTTGATCTGGTTTAAAAAAAATCTTTCTTGATTTGAACCTGTTTCGTTGATTCTTCAATTATTTTTATAATTGGTCATGTTTCTTTGAATGCAATTGATTTCTTTCTGAAAATAACGAATAACATATCATTTTATCTTTTATTATTGTTGAAGAATCAAATGTGTAACCAATCAAATTAATGGTTTTGTATTGAAAATAACATGCGTATGTGTATCATTGTGTGTGACATTTGCAAATTACTGGGTTTTTAGATTATTTCTACTATAATACAAAATTGTGTATTTTGACATGTTATACGAACAACTAAAAATAGTGTTGCGTTTTAATTAAGACAATAATGAATAGTTTTTTTGATTAACATTGTGATGCCAATCGTATTCTTTAATATTAAAATAATGAACTCTCAATTCTATATAGATTTATTGATACGACAACTTACAACAAAAGATACAGTGAAATACAAAGTTTTCAACAAAATAGGTCAAAAAGGCCACAGTCAATACTAAGTTCAATATAAAGACGATTCTTTTATTCAAATGAATATCCATTTGTCAACTAGTCAACTAATATTTTAAAGAATTTTTTTAATTTTCATTTTTAAAATAACATTCGAAAACTGAAACCTTATTAACATTTAAAAAATTAATAAAATATTCAAACATATTTTGTTCAAATTGTATTTTATTACAAATTATTTGTTTGAATTTTTAAAATTTTATTTTATTGGCCAAATTCCTATAATTCTCTTTCAAATCATTATTAAATTGATTCATTTCTATTCTAGCAATGAAGTAAAAAGGAAACTCTTCCAGGAAACCTTTTCCGTTTCATATTTCTCGTTATTAATTTAAATTAAAATATTTACTTTTTAATAACTTATTTGATAATAGCAAAATATAAGAAATTTATCCAAAAGGTTTCCTTGGAAGTTTACTTCACTACTAATTTTATTGAAATATTTTTCGATGAAAATTTATTTTTTTATTAGAAATAATAAAAATAATAAAAAGTAATAAAAATAATAATAATAATAATAATAATAATAATAATAATAATAATAATAATAATAATAATAATAATAATAATAATAATAATAATAATAATAATAATAATAATAATAATCATAATAATAATAATAATAATAATAATAATAATAATAATAATAATAATAATAATAATAATAATAATAATTTGGAAGCATATTCAAGATAATCAGTGCCATCTGATTCAAAGCATCCATCAAGAAAATATAGTCGACTTTTGGATTGCAATACTGCTTTTTCTTGTCAGATTTTCTTTTCTAGAGCAGCTATTCGGTTGAAGCATGTCAATCATTTCCAAGAATTTGGATTCATCTAATATGGATGATTTGAAATATTATATGATTTTAATATTATATTTCTGAGATAAAATAATATTAAAATTTAAAAAAAAATGATAATAATTATAATAAATAATTTTATTATTAAACGATAACGCCAATAAAAAACCTTTCTTACGATATATTTCGATAGCACAGCTATCATCTTCAGGTACTCAAAACCAACTAAAAATATTATGAATTAACATTTAATTTAAACAAATTATTTTTTATTAATTTAATTTTTTAATAAATAAATATTTTTAAAAATATATTTTAAATTAATTTTAAATTTTAAATTTTTTACTTATATTCTAATTTTTTAAAAATTAATGCAATTTAAAATTTTCAATTATTTTAATAATATTAAAAAAACAAACATGATTTAACATACGTAAACTATTTAAAAACATTCAAAACATTCGTAGTCACAGCACTCTGCACTGGTCTTTATACTTCTCCAGAAAGCTTTTGTGAATTTAAGTATAAGAGAAATATGGTGAAAGGATTGATTTATCGTTCATGGGCTTTATCTTCTACTTTTGCTAATTCGGTAAAAAGTGTTGATAAATTGGTTGAGTTGTTGATAAAGAATGGATATTCTAAATCATTTTTATTGTTAATGATAAAAGAAACTGTTGATAAATTGATTAAAAATCCTAAGGATCCATGTTGTGGAAAGTCTGAATGTAATTTGTCGGATGGGTGTGAATTGAGTGTTGATCTGGGTGATTGTAAAAATGGATATAAAAAAAATTGAGCCTAAATATGTGTTAGTATTGCCGTACTCTGAAGGCTTTACAAATTATAAGAGGAAGTTGGGTAAACTGATAGGAAATTTAGAGTATAAGATCGTCTCTAATTCGCGTAAGGTACGCAATATGTTTATTAATAAATCAAAAACTCCGGTTGGATTGTGTTCTGATCTCGTTTATCAATTTACATGTAATGGGTGTAATGCCACATACATTGGAGAGACTTCCCGTCATCTCTGTACTCGAGTTCTAGAGCATTGTCGATTGAAGGGTTTGACCAATATTAGTGAACACAATAGAGGCTGTAAAAGTGATATAGGAATGTCTGATTTTAGAATTTTGTTGAGAAGTTTTAATAATTATTGGGAACGAGTGATATGTGAAGCATTGCTGATAAGGTCATTGGATCCAAAGATTAATGTGCAGAGTGCTGTGACTACGAATGTTTTGAATGTTTTTAAATAGTTTACGTATGTTAAATCATGTTTGTTTTTTTAATATTATTAAAATAATTGAAAATTTTAAATTGCATTAATTTTTAAAAAATTAGAATATAAGTAAAAAATTTAAAATTTAAAATTAATTTAAAATATATTTTTAAAAATATTTATTTATTAAAAAATTAAATTAATAAAAAATAATTTGTTTAAATTAAATGTTAATTCATAATATTTTTAGTTGGTTTTGAGTACCTGAAGATGATAGCTGTGCTATCGAAATATATCGTAAGAAAGGTTTTTTATTGGCGTTATCGTTTAATTAAATCGTTGCCAAATTTATTTAATTATTTATTTATAAATTTTATTATTATTATTATTATTATTATTATTATTATTATTATTTTATATTTATTGTAACTATAACCGTCCTCTAAGTAATTTTACTTATTTCATTTGAATAACTTATCATTTATTGATGGTATTTGTATCTTTTTCATCATAAAATAAAATTATAATGGAAAAAAAATTTACTTAAAAAATTAAATTTTAAAAAGTCAAAAATTTCGAAAATTTTTATAAATAACTAACATGTTTGAAATAACAATTATATTCCAAATATTGTCGACATAAATTGGAGCTTTTATTGGATTAGTGTCATTTTTAGAGGACTTTGTTAAATTTGATTGTCTGAATAGTCTCTTCACCTCTTGCAAATACAGAAATAAATATGTTAATTAAATTGGATAATATTTCAGTTTATGAGAAAATATTTATTAATCTTATAAAAATAATGAATTTTAATAATGACTCGAACTTTCGAAATATAAATATTTTATAATCAAATGTTGTCGACTTTTTTTTGTTTTTCACCTCTGATTTCTTTATAAGTGACATAATATTTTCTACACAATTTGACTATGAATCAGATTTATATAAGGAATTGACGAATTTTCGGCACAGCCTTTTTCAAGTGACCTCGATGAATACCTTAAATTAATCTGATTCATAGTCAAATTAAGTAGAAAATAAAATGTTGTCGAGTTGTTTTTTATTTTATTTACTTTAATTTTATTAAATAGTTACTAATGTTATAATAATAATAATTGTTGAAATGTTACATGCTCCCATCAATTATAATTATGGTAAACTAATTACTTTTATCGGCGCCACCTTCCCTCTTGCGGTAACAAATTTGGTCTTTACAATTTTCTTCCCTTCCTCCCTGAGATAACAAACAGCTGCAAAAGCAGCACTAGACGCGTCCAAAAATACGTGTAAACCCCATGGATTACTTTTCTTTTCCAGCCGTCTCCTAGTTATGGTTATTTGATTTAATAACTCACAATCTTTCATCCACACTTTGCACTATTTTCTATTTCTTCTTTCTATTTCTTTGGTTATAACTTCATCCCAACTGACTCCTGTCATCCACGTCTCATACATTAAAATCTTTTCAATTTTCGTAAATGCAGTCAGCATTCCCAAATGATCAAAGATGCGCGCTATATAACTCAATAATCCTTATTACGTTACTTTCCCGTAAGTAATTCATCCTTCAAACTGTATTCTGTAGCTAGAGTTAATGACTTTGCTCGCATCTCTTCTGGAATCGTTTCTATCACTCTTGAGGAGTTTGACATTCACTTTCTTCCTTTTGCATACAGTAACATCAGATACTCTTTAAGGACTAACGCTTCATCCTACATATCTACTGAGTCAATGCTGTCATCCATATAAGTCGACCTTATTATTGTTTCCGACGCTCTGTCAAAACGGTCTTCATATCTTCTCGCGTGCTCTTGTGTAACATATTGTGGTAAAGACGGAGACACATTCAACCCAAATACCAGTCTTGAGAATTTGAATTAAACGATCCTGTCATTTTTCTTCCATAAAAATTGTAGGTACGGTTCATACTCTTCCGCTACTCTTATTTGGGGTACATTTCCGCGATGTCACTCACGATTGCAATTTCATATTGCATGAATCTTAACAGGATTTGGAACACAGATAATTTTGTAATTTTTGCTCAGTTTCATAAACATCCTTTAAACACTCTTCGTTGTATTTCGTCGCTGCACCGAACACTATTCAAACTTTCACTGTCTCTTTATCTTGCCTCACGACAGGAAAATGTGGTAGTATCTACTTTGTTCATGTTTCACATTGATTACTCAACTTTTGAATGTAATTTTCAATCTCATGCTTTTTTAATATCTTCTGCTATTCTGCTCTCAGCTCATTATCTTTTTCTAGTTTCCACTCTAAACTTTGTAAAAATTTCATCGCAATCAGTTTATTGTCTGTTATATCATCAGGAGCTGGCCTTCTTTTTCCTGCTGGTAGAATTCACAGGAAATTGCAAAAGGTAAATTTTGCTGAATGTGTTGGAGCTGGAACAAACAGTTTATTTAGCAGCAGTTTTGGAATACTTAGCTGCTGATTTACTTGAATTGGCTGATGATGCTCCAATAGATAACAAAAAAGTCGTATTATTCCTCGACATTGGCAATTATTACAAAGTTTAGAGCGGTAACTAGAAAAAGATAATTAGCTGAAAGCAGAATAATTTAATTTAATTTAATTTATATGATGCCTATCCAATAATAATAATCATAATAATAATAATAATAATAATAATAATAATAATAATAATAATAATAATAATAATAATAATAATAATAATAATAATAATAATAATAATAATAATAATAATAATAATAATAATAATAAAAATAATAATAATAAAATTAATAATAATAATATTAATAATAAAAATAATAATAATAAAAATAATAATAATAATAATAATAATAATAATAATAATAATAATAATAATAAAAATAATAATAATAAAAATAATAATAATAATAATTTGAAAGCATATTGTCAGGATAATCAGTGCCAACTGATTGAAAGAATCTATCAAGAAACTGGAGTAGACTTTTGGATTTCATTATTACTTTATTCTTGTCAGAAAATAAAGGAATTCTCTCGAAACGAACACAATTAGAATTTGGTTACAAATTGTCCCTGGACAAAACAATTCTAAAAAGCCCAACAAATGTTTTTAAAATATGTTTTAATATTTTAATATTTAGTACTCTTAAAATTTTTGTTTAAATCGCGATAACTTTCAGTTTACTACTAAAATTGACGCTAAATTGCAAAGGGAAGCCCTTGTTGAATTTGGGATTTTTCAGTAAATTTTGATTTTATATGAAAATTTATATATAAAATGTGATATAAATTAGATAAATATTTAAAAATAGTATATTTGTGAAAAATCCGATAATCAGTTGTTTAATAAATATTATTTTGTAAAATATTACTAATTAGAATTGTTTTTAGATTTAACATAAAAATTAAATTTCAGAGAAAATTAAATCATATGTTATTATTTTATTATTTTACTTTTAATTAAACAAAATTGATCTGGTTGTAATGAAAATGAATGAATTGTTAAAAGGAAACGGAAACAGATCAAATGTGAAAGAAGAAATAAAGGATGTTAATGATAAAGGTTAAAATCTTTCAATTAAATGAGGTGCTGCTGTCTAGGGATAATAAATAAAAGTTTAGTCGAAGTTAGAATTTCATGAGTTCACAAATTTGTTTTCCCTAAATCCAATTTATATTTCATAAAAATGAAATTATATTTATCCAGTATTCTAAACTGTTTTTATCTTTCAATTAATTAATTTTATTTTCATTTAAATATTTTCTACTGCAATATCTTTCAATTTATTTACTTCGATCTTATTATCACTAATCGTTTTCCAAACTTTTAGCATACTACTAAAGTTTCATCTATCACTTAAAAGACCTTTGGCGTAACTAAAAAACTTAAATAAATTTGCTTACTAATGACGTTGATCAACACAAATCTCTCACAGCAAGTCAATTTACCACCCCCATCCAGCAACACTTTTTTAGACCCGGGAACTGCAATAAAAAAATTGACCAAACAAGCTATATGGCTCTATCTCAGTGATTTCCATGAGTGTTCTAAGATTTCCCTTGATGCCTTTCCTTATTTTCATTAAATTTTCAATACATTTTCTTTAATTCGGCTACTGTATCTATGTCGTTTTATCAAATATTTTTCCCAGTGTTAAGAGCACATCTTATTTCTCAAATTTTCTTCTAGCATGTCGAATATTGAATATGTATTCTTAGTCAGAATCAACGGGAGAATAGCCAAGACTTCTACTTACATACAGCTTTGTGAATTAAGTGGCATTTGCTTCATCATTCCACCCTGCAAATACCGAAAAGTTTGGTCAACTTTAGGAGGTCCAATAGCTTGAAGTTTACCATCAAAATAACTATTAAAACAATATACTTTTAAATAATGACATTTACAACACACCAGTCACTATACACCAGCTATTCTCAAAGGGGACTATGTGGACCCCTTGGGGGTCTATGGGACTTCATGGGGGGTCTATGATCACCAAAGGGTCTATTGGGGGTCTATGAATGTCTCTTTAGTAAAAAATAAATTTATAAATAAAAATAAAAATAATAAAAATAAATGAATAAATAAATAACTAAAATGAACATAATAATATTATTAATAATAAATAAAATAATATTTATAAATGAATATTAAGGTATTCGTATTGTAATAAAAATAATAAGAAAATATAAACTAGATTTGGGGAGGAAGTGAGCATGAGAAATGAAAAATTATGTTTTGATAACTTATAAAATATGTCCAATGTTTTGATATGAGAGTTTAAACCCGAAATTAAAACCCGCGACATACTACAAACCCATTCAGCCAGCAAAACATGCTACTAGCATGTTTATAAATGTAATCTGAGTACAATTTTTATTATTGAACAGTAACTTATGTTAAATTTGATTAGTTAAGTTAGTTTTTTTTTATTTTGTGTGTGATCAGTTTTGAGATTAGTTTTTGAAGTTGACTTCTAAAAGAAAAGTAATTGTTTCTTTTCTTCATTTTAGCTTTAATTTGCTTTTGTCCTTTAATTAATTTATTTTTGCAATCTAGTTAATTTATTTTTGCCGTTTAATTTATTTTTTACAGCATGTAAACAGAAAAGAAAAAAATCTGTCAATATTCCGAGGAATATTTAAAGTTTGAGTTTGTGGTAGCTCTGGGCAATTCATCAATGCTTTTATGCCTCATTTGTGAAAAAGGTTTCAGCAATGACTATATGAAACCTTCCATACTAAAAGATCATTTGAATAGTATACATGCTGATAAAAAAGACAGCAATTTACAATACTTAAAAATCTAAAATGCAACTTTTTAACACGCTCAAATAAAGTAATCAAATCTTTTATGAAACCTTCAACATCAAAAAATGTCGAAGGAGGCCTCGAAGCTTCCTACAAAATTGCTTACTTAATTGCCAAAGGTAGATATCCGCACACGATAGGAGAGAATTTATTATTACCAGTTATTAGCGAAGTAATAACAACTGTTTTGAATCAAAATGACAAACCTGTCTTGCAAAGTTTGCCGCTGTCAAATAGCACAGCTCAACGACAAATAGATGAAATAGCAGAAAATATAGAACTGCAATTATTAACAGAATTAAGAACAAGTAAATTTGCCATAAGGCTGGATGAGTCAACTTTTGGCAGGAATAGTATTTTAATGTTATACGTACGCTATTATAGTTGTTTAAAGGAAGAAATAATCAAAGAGTTTTTTTGTGCCAAGTCTTTTGAAACGTATACTAAAGGAGAATATATATTTTATTATTTTGAAAATATTTTAAAACAATATGATATTCCTATAAAAAACATTATTGCCGCTTCTTCTGATAGAGCTCCTTCGATGGTTGGAAAATATCGAGGATTCCTAGCATACATCAAAAACGAAGTACCCGAGATCTGGACAGTTCATTATTTCTTGCAAAGACAGCACTTAGTAGCTAAGAATATTCACGAAGAACTACATAATGTTTTAAATCTGTGCATTAAAGCAATCAATAGTATAAGAGCAAAAGCACTGAATTCCCGCCTTTTTGCCCAATTGTGTGACCAAAATGATGAAGTGTACAACAATTTGCTTCTTCATACGGAAGTACGCTGGCTCTCTAAAGGCAACTGTTTGCAGCGATTTATTGATATTTTTAGTTCAGTTCTCGAGTTTTTCCTTGAAAATGGCAATACTATGGCTATGCAACTATTAAATTTCAAAACTCACATTTTTTATTTGGCTGATATTTATGGATTATTCAAAGCTACACAAAACAAATAACAAGGGAGAAACATTAATCTCATAGATGCAAAAACGATTATCTTCAGTTTTCGATCTAAAATCGACTTGTTTATATCTACTCTAAATCGAAAAGAATTCCGTTATTTCGATAACTTAATGCAATTATCTGTAATTGAAAAAGATTGCATTTCTTCTGAAGATATAACATTACATACAACCCATTTAAAAATTTTAAAAGAGGATTTTAATGTCCGTTTTCGCGATATGGAAAATTTATGTGTCCCAGATTGGATCATTGAGCCATTCCTCTTTGATTTAACTAGGTTTGATATTTCGGTACATTAAGAACTAATTACGTTGAAGGAGGATGTCCAAGCTCAAGTATTATTTAACACACATGGTTATGCAAAATTTTAGACCATCAAAGTGATTCGTGAAAAGTACCCGCATTTGCAAACGAATAGCGAACCCCTATTGTTAACTTTTCCGTCATCTTATTTTGTAGAAGCTGGTTTCAGCGCAATCAATAATTTATTAAGAAAAACAAGGAACAAACTCAATATTATTGAAAGGGAGATTTAAGAATAAAACTTAGTAATTTTAGGCCAAACATAAAGGAAATCGCACAAGAACGTCAAGCCCATCTATCACACTAATATTATAATTTTGTAAAATATTAATGTTTTTTTTTATTAATGGCATATAATAAAAAAAATAAAAATGATTGATAGTTTTGTTATTCATTAATATGCAGCTATTTTTACTGTAATATTATTTGTTTTATTTATTATTATTATGGTTTCCATGGACTTTTCTTAAATTTTTTTAGAATTACTTAAACCTTTTTTAACCTAAAATACTATTACACATTACTATTTTCTTAAAATTGAATTCTGATTTGAGAATGTTAAATTTAATCATTAAAAATATAGATATAATTATTGATATTTCGGTTTCTTTCTTCTGTACAATTTCCCCTCATTTTCCTATTACTATGTGTTTTAAAAATTAGTTGTATATATATATATATATATATATATTCCTTAGGTAGGGGGTCTTTCAAAAAAATAAAACTCTTACAGGGGGTCTATGGAAGAAAAAGTTTGAGAACCCCTGCTATACACGTTTGAGTCTAATGAAAATCACAGTTATTATCTAAAAATTGAATTTTTTCATCCTTCACATCGCACAAACAAGAATGAATCATTCCATGCATACATTCGTTTAATCATTTATTTAATTGCTATTTATTTAGTTGATATTAATTTTATTTATTTATTAAATTACATTCTCACAAGTAATAAATCGAAATTAATAAAATGATTTAAAATAATAATTAAAAAATTAAATAAAATTAGCCAATTATTATTTAAAATAAATAATTTGATCAAATAAAAGATGATTTCTAAATTTACATTATTATTAAAATTTTCAAACGAAGAAACTCAAGCATGTCATGAAATTTTTGAAAAATAATGAAAATCTGCTGTTTTCAATGTGTTTGTTAGATAAGGAAAGTCCAGAAAAAATTACTAATATAAACGAGAAACAATTAAATAAAAAAAATTAAATTTTAATAAATGAGAAGCTCGAAATAAATACTTCAGCTAGTGAAGCTCCTAAAAAAGTGCTAAAAAATATAAAAAGTTAGATGTAGAAAGTGGAATATCAAAAATTCATAAATATTAAAACAAAATAACGAAAGAAATTAAGCAATTATTCAAAATAACGAAGAAAAAGTAACTCAGATGCAAAATCTTTATCAATCAAGAATAAAATTCAAAACTCCACCAAATTCAGATTTTACTCAGATTCCTATTACACAAAATTTATTTTGGAGTCAACTTTCGAAAAGTTTAAAGGAAGAATCTGAGAAGAGAAAGATAATACAAGATGAAGTTATCAATATAACTAATATCGAAAACAAAGTATCAATAGCGAACGACCACAAAAAAGAAAAAAGAAAATATACCAAACGTATAAAATTAGAAAACGTTAAACAAAATAAAAATTTCAAACTCGAAAGCGGCATTGAGATTAAAGAAAAATTAACAGAAGTCACTAAAACAAACACAAAACCGTTAATTTTCTATGAATTAAAAGAATTTCTTAAAACCGAGAAAGCAATAATAGAACGCGAAGAAAAAAAACACAATAATCAAAATAAAAACCTTAAATTAAAATCCGAAAAATTGGAGCCAAAAAGCGACATCAAGGTCAAATTAAAATCACAAATTGGAAAAATTGAGCTTAATGAAAAACAAACAGAAGTCACAAAAACAAACCAAAAACCAAATATTTTGTATGAATTAAAAGAATTTAACAAAAACCAAAGAGAGATAATAGAACGCGAAGAAAGAAAAAATAAAATTAAAAATCAAAATCAAAATCTCAAAAAAACAACCGAAAAATTAAATACAAAAACCGACTAAATAGCCGAAATAAAATCACTATTGGAAGAATTAAAGCAAAAACACGAACAATATGAAATTACAAACTCAAACAGAAAACCAAATCTTTTAATCGAATTAAAAGAATTTATTAATAATCACAAACAAATAGAACTCAAAGAAAACCTTTCAAAAGAAATAAACCTTAATGAAACAAAGAAAGTTAACAACCAAACAGTAAATGTTAAAACCGAGAAACAAATTAAAACAGAAAATAAATCTAAAACATCAATAGGAGTTATATCCTTGAATTGGCAAGAAACAAAAATCTTTTAAATAAAGAAAAAAGTATTCCAAATAAAAGAAAAGCTAATGATGATGATAATGAAGAAAAAAGTAACAAGTAAAAGAAATTATAATGAGTTGTACATTTTATTTGTAGAACTAATTGATTTCTGTAGCAAATATTTTCTATAATAAATAAACTGTTTTTGTTTTGTTCATAATTTTCTCATTCCATTAATTATTTATTCGACATTACTTTCGATGATTTTTGGAAGTCTTTAAGACATTTTTATACAATTTTATTTTTATTATGAAAATTATTAATTTTATTAATTATTTACAATTTAGTTGAGTTCATAATAAATTTGAATTTAAATATACAAAAATTCTTTAAAAATTCGAATTAATTAATTAAATAAGATTACTGTCGCTGCCTTTTGTTTGAAACTTTTATAATAATTAATAAAAAATACTATTTTTAAAAATCAGTGAAAAACTTTCGTCATGCATTTTATTTGTCAAAAAAAGTGACACTTTAATTGTTTCTTTAAGTTTTCATTTTTTTTAACTTTGTAAAAGGTTTAAATTCAAAAATAAGCAATGGAAAGCGAAAAAAACATTTAAATGTTATAAATAATAAACAAAGTGAAACTCTCAAATTGAAAACAGAAAGCGACATTGAGTGCAAATTAAAAGTATGATTAAAATAATTTGAGCTTATTGAAAAAACGAATGGAAGTCATAAAAATTTTAAAAAAATATTTTTAAAATAATTTAATAAAAATCACAAAGAACTAATGGAAGAAAACATTTCAAACTATTGAAACTTATTATAAAAAAATTTAAAAACCAAACAGTAAATAGAAACAGAAAATAAAGAGAAAAAGGTTCCTTGAAAATCCATCAAACAAAACTCTTCGATAATAAAATAATTATTTCGATAAAAATTAAAGTATATGATGACGAAAATGAACAAATAATTGATAAGTATATATATATATATATATATATATATATAGGGGCTGGCAAAATATTTCGTTTTTCTACGTCGCTGAAATCTTATCAAAATCTAAAATAATACAATTTAAAACATTTGATTTTGAAAATCGCATGTGCAATTATACTAAAAGTGTTAGCAAACTATAACAGAGCCTAAACATGGTCTCCATCGGCTTCGATGGCACTCTGGAAGTGACGGGTAAAATTTTAAAACTCATGTCAATGACTCTTGAAATGCCTTGACAGCTTAAGTGGTAATCTTCCTCAATCATATCACGCTAAATTATGACATTCACTTCTGTAGGGCTCGTTCTTGGTCCCCCTGAACCTTCTTTTCGCTCAAAAAGTGTTTGCTGTTCTTCTGCAAACTCTTTTGCAATCTACTGTACTCTCCGAAGGTTGACGACGTTCTCTACTCCCAAACTGTTAACAACAAAAAGCGATGGATTTCGGTGGCCGAAAAGTTATTTCGTGTTAAATTTGCAACGAAAAAATTTGTCGCATTGCTTTGCCTTCATCTTTTAGGCAAAATCATATAACTAACTCTAATCGATTTATTTAAAAGTAAATCTTGAACTTTTAAATGATCTATCTTAGAAAATTTACCTAAGAAACCAGGGCCGTCAACAAAATTACTTAATTATAGCAACAAAATTGGGTAACGAAGGAAACCCGGGATAAAAAAGAACCCGACATCGATGTAATCAGCGTAAATAAATGGGTTCGATGGAAACCCCTGGAGCCCTAAAGTAATAGCAAATTTAGATTTAGATAGAAATGTCAAATCAATTTGATTTGCAAATAATATATAAAAGGACAAATCAAATCAACAAAATTGCCAGTGTGGTCGAAGAGAATATTTTATCAAAAGTTTAACGAAGGTAATAATTTGCTAAAGGATATCAGTAAGTATCATTTAGTGTGAGACAAACAAATTGAAAAGTCTTGTGCACCAGACAGGGACATCTCCCTGTCGTATCCTTACGCATTGATTTGTGTAAACTTGTGCAAAGTAAAGTATTGTGAACTAAATCTATATTTTTGCAAGTTGTGAATAACGATGTCAAGTGTAATTGTAATAGATATATTAGAAATAAACCTTATTGTATTAGGTTAATTGAATTTATTAAATAAAGAAACAAAGGAGTCAGACCTAAGCACCGACTTTCAACAAAAAACCCAATAATATATATATATATATATATATATATATATATATATATATATATATATATAGAGGGGTCTGACCAATATTAGTGCGCACAATAGATGCGGTTAAAGTAAAATCTGCATGTCTGATTTTAAAGTTTTATTAAAAAGTTTTAATAATTATTGGGAACGTGTTATATGTTAAACATAAAGTTGATAAAGTCATTGAATCCAAAGATTAATGTCCAAAGTGATATAACTATGAATGATTTGAATATTTTTAGATAGTTTGATTATGAAGATTTGTGATTAATAGATGTGTTTTGGGTTTAAAAATTTTTAACTATTAATATTATTTTAATTATAAAATGATTTAAATTTATAAGTGTTGAGTCTTTACTGAATTTGTTGAAGGAATCTGAACTCAATCTTATTGCTCGTGTTCACAATAAAAAAATTTACAAAGTTTCCACACTTCAAAATTCAGTTAAATCAAATGAGTAAAACCCCCAAAGAGTATCACCCTCAATTGTAATATTAAAACACAATAAACTCTTTTTTTTAATTATATCTCGTCGTTCTATAGGGAAATTTTTGATTTTCTCAACACAAACTGGCAATTGTGAATATCGTCGTTCCTTGATATATTTGTTTGGCTCCTATCATTCTCGATCAAACTAGCAGATGACACAGCAATCATCAGGTTTTCTAATAAATTTGAGACGATCTACCACAATTTTATTTATGATCCACTTAGGCTGTCAAACCTCTCAAGTCTTTCCTGATTTATGGGCTTTCTATGAATATATAATAAGATTAATTAATTAATTAATTAATTTGTTTTTGGGTTCTAGACCTTCGAATAATCATTTTATTGATTTAAAATTATTTTAAAAGTCCTCAAATAAAACTATTAATTTTCACTTTTTTGAATTTTTAATTAGTTCTTAACTTTATCCGAATAATTTGCAATTTTAAATTTTGTATTTCGTTTTATTATTATTTTAAAATTTTTATTATAGTAGAGAAAACATTTTATATTTATATATTTATTTTATTTATTTTATATTTATATGTATTTTTTAAATAAATTTGAAAAGTTTACTTTGTTTCTCTCAGTATTCAAGAGAAGGTTTTTTGGGAATTCAGAAAGAGCTGTTGAAATTTAATGAATGAAAAACTATCAATTGGATTAGCTTTGTGTAATATAGATGAGTGTGTGATATAGTGAGGTTTGTTTTTAAGTTTAGATTTTGCATTAAAGGATCGTCATTGTGTTTATTGGTAGACTTCAAGTCTTTCTTATATGGTATTCAGATCTCAGTTATGAATATTTATGTATTTTTCCAGTGATGACAGTGAGTCTGCCGAAATAAATTGTAGTATAATATATATGTTGGATTGGCGGTTTCTTTTATTTAATTCAATTTCAATGTTGTGTGATTATTTTAATCAATTTAAATATTTATTGAAATATTTAATTAAAAAATAATTTTTTATAATATCTAAATTAATCCATACTGTTTTAGTTAGTTTTGTACCTGGAGATGAAAGTTATACTGTCGCAATATATGGTACAACTAGTGTTTGAATTAGATTTTCTTTAATTAAAATCGTTGCCAAGCTTATTTAATTATATATACATACATACATAAATGAAAAATTAATTTTAAAAAATATATTATTTTGTATTTTTTAAAAAATATTTAAAAAGCTAACAATTAGGAAAATATTTAAATAAATATCGTTTTGTATGTGGATGGCTGCATTTAATTTATTGAGATGTGAATCAAGTTAATTAAAGCAGAAATATTTGAAAATTGTCATTCAATGTCCCATATAAAATACAAAAAATCTCTATTGAATTACAATATTTCCCACGAGAAGCGACTACATGAGGGAATTAACTAGATTTTATATATAGAAGGGTACTTTGAATTCGGAAATTCTTCAAATAGGAATTAATTTTAAAAAATAAATTTGTCATCTTCAAAATAAGTCATGTTTAGTAAAAATTTATTTTTTCATGTATAAATAATTATATAAGGAAATATTTAATATTTCTCATTAAAATTCAATAACCTATCAAAGTTTCATGCACAAATGATTGAAAATACAGTTGGTTTATATTATTGAACAACTAACAATCATTTTAAGATGTTTTTATTATTTTATAGACATGATGTTACTAAATAGTTACATTATTTTCAAATAAAATTACATCTAACACTTCAGTTGAGTATGTAGGATGTTTGAAGTACATCTCGAATTTTGGCGAACAAAATAATTAATGTGATAAATATTTCATTATATGAGAACATTATTTTTGATACAATTTTTGATTATAACACTAGATGATATGGCAATGACAATGCATATTTTTTTATTAGTTGTAAAGGTATTATTTGTAAATATATTATTTGTAAAAATATTATCAAATATGTGCTTAAAAGAAACTACTAAAAGGAAGAAGTTCTCAACGATTGATTAAGAATACAAATGTTTTTTATATAAGACGAAGTTGATTTCATACTTACGTCACAGACTAGTAATGTCTGCACTCAGTGTATGCAAAATACACATATGTAGAAATTACATAACCTTTATTTGAGAGATCATAGCTGTTTGACCTTTGTCAACTATGACACAAAATATAAGAAAAAAATACAGGAACAACTGGGTTAATATGTAATATTGGTGCATGTGTTTTTGAAAATTACAATTTGAATGCAATTTTCTGATTTAAATGAGTCTTTATATATAAAGTAAAATTATTTAATAACATTTTATACATCAAACGTTATAATATAAAAACATTAATTTTCATAATATAAATTTCCATTTTCTAAAGCTTTGTTTAAGTGAATTATTATTGAACAGGTTTATATGAAAAAATACGTAACCACAATAGATTATAGATATAATTCAAAGATATACTATTATGTTTTTCAAAGGCGGTAGATGTCGCATATTTAGATGTAAGAAACTTCTTGAAAGTGTACATTGTGACAAAGAAAATGTCCAGTTTCAATCGTGTTCAGTTACAGTAAATATTGGACAAACAATTAATTTACATAATGTACTTGATTTGAGTGTTCAATTGCGAATTTTGTTGCGTCTGTGTGTGTGTGTGTTAGTTTTTGTTGGATTTGTGTGCGAACATAGGGCCGAGTTTCTTTAGATTTGTGATTATTGTATGTTTGAATTTATGAATTGGAATTTTTTTAAAAATCGAGGTTTGGGAAGTTTTTTTGTTTATTTACGTGGAATTGGAAAACGATTTGAATTTGGTTAAATTGATTTATTTTTTTAAAAAAAACATTTTGGAATTAGTGTGTTCAAAATACATTAGGTTTTGGAATTTGATTTGTTTTTATTATTCATTGCATAATTAAAACTATCAATCATGGCTCAATCTCAAGATGTCGGACACATTAAATGCTTTAACTTGAAGAATGGATATGTATTTATTAATAAGACAAGGAACAATGCGATGAAGATTTCTTTGTTCATCTGGAATTTATTGCTGCAGTGCTCGCTTTCGATGCGGCTGAGCGTTCAACAATCTATTTGTTGCCTCATTAAATCTGCAGAGTGGATTTGGGTGGAAGAGATATTACCGATTATCTAATGAAAATCCTAACAGAAAGAGGTTACTGTTATACAACTACGGCCGAAAGAGAAATTGCCCAAAGAAATTACAGAAATAGTTGTTTTATATTGCTATTGATTTTGAAAAGAGCTATGAACTTCCATATGGACAAGTTATGACTATAAAAAATGAAAGATACAAAGATGAAACTAAACATTGTGTCTTGTAAAATATATACCGTTGTGTGTAGTGTATTCCTGATTGAAAAATTGGTTACACTAGGTCTAAATACTTTAATTTTACTGAAATTTTAAAAAATATAAAAAATATGATTGGTTCAAGAAAATTATAAACAGTGTAAGCTAGCGATTTTCAAACTTTTCGTTACTGTGCCCCCTCAATTTTTGTGAGGATCTAATTTCATAAATACTTACCCGGTATTGTAATTTATTTAATGTACTAAAAAATAATATACCATATTATGAATATACATCAATTATTTATTATAAATAATAAAATAAATTGGCAAATATTTAAATAAAAGATAACACCAATAAAAACTTTTCGTGCGATATATTTCGACAGCATAACTGTCATCTTCAGGTACACAAAACCAACTAAAAATATTATGAATTAACATTTAATTTAAACAAATTATTTTTTATTAATTTAATTTTGTAATAAATAAATATTTAAAAAATATATTCAAATAACTTTTAACTAATTTAAAATTTTATTTATATAAATACTATAATTTTTATTTATATTATGATTTTTAAAAAAATAATATAATTAAAAAATTCAATTATTTTAATAATATTAAAAAAAAGTTTTTTTAAAAAAACAATACATAAACATGATTTAACATACTTAAAAATAAGGAGAACTTCCATTGATAAAACCTAACAAATATTGGATTAATGTTAAATAAGACTACGAATGAGTTTTGTTTACAAATATGTGTAGAATTGTGTATCAAAAATTCGATTGTGCAAAAAAAAATCAAAAGAGGATGCTCATATTAAAAAATTGATTAATTTGAGGAAAATATTTGGGATTTCTAAATTTAGTGTGGAGAATACTGTGATAAATTTGAGTAAAATAGTTTTGACTGATGAAGAAGACCGTGTTTTAAAATTTGGTTCAAATCACTGTATTAAGAATCGCTTGGATGAAACAAAATTGTGTGCAAAATTTGAAAGCTTATATTTTCATTTATCCCCATCGTTGAATGTCATTATTGTTAATTATGTGAAGAGCTCGTTAAGTGTAAGTACGATGGAGTATATCGATAAAAGCAAAAAGCAGAATATTAGGGATTTTATGACTTTAAAAACTTAGCTAAAAAAATATAAATATCTGTAAGTTTGACAAAGGAAATGGGATAGTTATTCTTGACCATTATGTGTATGTGAATGATTTGTTAAATTCTCCTCAGTTTGTGAAATTGGCAAAGGGTCGGAAGAATTGAAAATTGCCTCCTCTTGAGGATGAAGAGTTTGTGCAAAAAATGTTAAATGGTTTTATTGAGAAGACGCTTATTAATGAAGAGGTAGATAAGTCTATTCGTCCAATAGGATTGCAGCCAGCAAAACTATATGGCTTCTCCAAATCCATAAAGATGGTGTACCTATGACACCAGTATTTTCGATGGTTGGTACTGTCCAGTATAAAATAGCAAAGTTTTTAGATGGATTATTAAAATCGTTAATGCGATTAGAGTTTTAATGTAAGGATAGATTTGAGTTTGTGTCTTGTATTGCAAAGCTACAAAAACGAAGTATGAATGATGTTATGGTTTCGTTTGATGTTTGCAGTTTGTTTACAAATGTACCACTGGTTGATACAATTGACTTATGCTGTGCGTTGTGAGATGAAAATGATTCTGAACATCACATTTTGGATAGAAGGGCATTTCATAAACTTCTTGAATTTGCTACTTCAAATGTCAATTTTCTTTTCAATAATGAATGGCTAGTTTGGAAAAGAAAATTGCTTCTTTCCAATTTGAAAAACCTTTTGTTTATAAAAGGTATGTGGATGATATTTTTCTTGTATTTGAAAACCAGAAACATGTAGAACCGTTTTTGCATTTTATGAACATTTTACATAATAACATTGTATTCACATGTGAAACGGAGAGAAAGTCATCAATTGCATTTTAGATTTGTTAATTCAACGCAAAGATAAACATTAAAAGACAAAGATTTATAGAAAACCAACTGATACTGGTCTTTATACTTCTCCAGAAAGCTTTTGTGAATTTAAGTATAAGAGAAATATGGTGAAAGAATTGATTTATCGTTCATGGTCTTTTCTTCTACTTTTGCTAATTCGGTAAAAAGTGTTGATAAATTGGTTTAGTGGTTGATAAAGAATGGATATTCTAAATCATTTGTATTGTTGATGATAAAAGAGACTGTTGACAAATTGATTAAAAATCCTAAGGATCCATGTTTTGGAAAGTCTGAGTGTAATTTGTCAAATGAGTGTGAATTGATTGTTGAGCCTAAATGTGTTAGTATTGCTGTACTCTGAAGGTTTTACAAATTATAAATGGAAGTTAAGTAAACAGATAGGAAATTTAGAGTATGAGATCGTCTCTAATTCGTTTAAGGTACGCAATATTTTTATTAATAAATCAAAAACTCCGGTTGGATTGTGTTCTGATCTGTTTTATCAATTTACATGTAATGGGTGTAATGCCACATACATTGGAGAGACTTCCGGTCATCTATGTGCTCAAGTTCTAGAGCATTGTCGATTGAAGGGTTTGATCAATATTAGTTAGCACAATAGAGGCTGTAAAAGTGAAATAGGAATGTCTGATTTTAGAATTTTGTTGAGAAGTTTTAATAATTATTGGGAACGCGTGATATGTGAAGCATTGCTGATAAGGTCATTGGATCCAAAGATTAATGTGCAAAGTGCTGTGACTACGAATGTTTTGAATGTTTTTAAATAGTTTACGTATGTTAAATCATGTTTGTTTTTTTAATATTATTAAAATAATTGAAAATTTTAAATTACATTAATTTTTTAAAAATTATAATAAAAGTGAAAATTTTAAAATAATTAAAAGTGAATTGAATATATTTTATAAATATTTATTTATTACAAAATTAAATTAATAAAAAATAAAAAATAATTTGTTTAAATTAAATGTTAATTTATCATATTTTTAGTTGGTTTTGAGTACCTGAAGATGATAGTTATGCTATCGAAATATATCGTACGAAAAGTTTTTTATTGGTGTTATCTTTTAATAAACATAATGATAATAATAATTATAATAATAATAATAATAATAATAATAATGATAATAATAATAATAATAATTATATAAATAAAATTTAAATAAAAAAGGTCTTGATCACACATAACCAAAATTTAACTAGAGTTTCGCTTTCTCCTCTTCTCTGATTTATATTTGATAACTCAATGTTAAGTGAAAGAAGTAATATCTGCCTGACGATGGTAGTGAGTCTGTCTAAATATATTGTAGCTGAATACATATTTTGGATTGATGTTTTCTTTTAAATAATAATAATGATAAAAAATATTATATAATAATAAATATAATAATAATAATATTATGTCATTTATAAAGAAATCAGAGGTGAAAAAGAAAAATAAGTCCTTATAATAATAACAATAAATATTATATAATAATAAATATAATAATAATGATAATAATACTAATTCTAATAATGTGCTTGGATATTTAGACCACTAGAAAATAAAAATAACTAATGTAAATCTTAACTTCAAACAGAAAAACGCCGTCATTTTTGACGGGTTACAGCTCGTTATTAAATAATTTACGATAATTTATATCAACTGAAAAATAGTGATAATAAATAATAATGAAATGTTTCATAGTAAAGATTTTGTAATCTTATTTTTTAATTCACTTAAAATTCGATCACTTCATGTGAATTAATAAAATGGATCTTCCGTATACGTCGGTTCGGCTACGAATTTCTTCTCATATTCACTCAACTGCGACACAAAACCTCGATTCGGTCTCATAACGCTACTGATACTTTTCAGGTAACTCCATGATTTCTAGAAAAAATAATAAAAATCGAAATTTCTACGAAACAAATACAATTGAATATAGCGCAAAAGGTTTAGTTTTCGAAAAAGGTTTTCAATCGAGTCTTAAGAAATTTTATTCGCTTTTTGTTGATGCATTTCAAAAAGCACAGAGAAATAGATGAAAGGAAGTTGTAGGAAACCAGTAAAGCTTTGAATGATTTTAATTTATATAGAATTAATTATAAGTGTTGTTTGTTGTGAATTGCTTTCCAAGAAAAACTGTTTGGAACACCTGGAAACCTATTTCTGAACTCTTCCTAATATTATAGCACCATACAGTGTATTTTCAGGTTCAGATCCGCTAATAGAAATAATTTGATCTCTTTGTACATTTATATGTCCTTCCATATTGAACTTATCCATAACTTGAGTAGCACATTCAATAGCTTCTTTTTGCGCATCGTCTACTATATCAGCATTCTTGATAACTGCTTTCCTCGAATTTTCAGCCATTATAATAATATAAGGAATATTAAATATATATTCCAAGATTTGAGATAACAATACACCTAATTCTGTTTTTACACGATGTAAAACCGTGTAAAAAATACATTAAGTATACAGGAAAAAAGGAGATTGTTTCAAATAGTTAAAATAAAATTATTCATACAAAAAATCTGGATGTCCGGGAGCATTGACAACAATCAGAAGAACTTTGAATACCACACCTTTTGCGTTCATATATCTTGTAACTTCTTATATAAGAACACGTCCAATTTTAATATTGAAATTAGGGCTGTGTCGAGTATTGGTTCGACTACTCAGTATCAGCCGATTTTGTCATCAAAAACCAAAAAAATTAGCTGGTGGTGAAGGACTAGGTCAGTAGAGATACATGCAGATTATGACCATAGCTTAATAATACTAGGTAAGCTAGAACGTTAAAAATATTTGGTAGCGTTGATTTTATACTCATACATGTGAGGTAAATAATCATTTAAAATATTTGCTTCACAATTCTTGAACTTGAAGTGACGTACTATTGTTAACAATGTTATGGAGTTATTATACCGATTAAAATACTCAGTACCCGAATGAAAATATTATTGAAAAATATATTATTGACTAAAATATATACTTAAGCTGCTATGAAAATAAATTAGAAAATGAAATTCCATAAAAGATTAAGGTTAATAAAAATTATTTCTTTAAAATTTCAATCAAATATTTTTTTTCTTAATCGGGCTTAATCGAATAATATCGTGTGAAAACGAATCAATTGTTTCCTAGACCGTGTCCAAACAGAATCTGGTGTATTCAAATTCAAAAATATATCCCAAGAAATTTTAAATTCCAGATCACAAAAACAAAGTCAAATTCAAAATCTTATATAATCGTTTTAAAACACAATGGTAACAATAAATCCAGTTCGAGTCACACTCAAATTCTTCTCCAAAAACAAATCCGAAATTTCGAACAATATCAAAAAAGAAGACAAAAATTACAATTAAGTTCCGAAAATTAGATGTGTAAAAACTAGGTGCACACAGACGCGATAAATCGACCGAAACAATAAGCTTTGACAAAATAATTACTAATTTTTTCTGTAATTATTTATTGACTTTATTAAAAGTAGACGTATAAAAAAATTTTTGTTTCGTTTTAAACCAATAATATAACAGTGGATATTCATCCTCTCGGTTAGTCAAACCATTCATAATACCAATTTAGTTCACAGTTTTAAAAATATGTACAACTTAGTTTACGCTGTCCCTAATTTTTTAGTGTCTGATTATCAGAGAGTTTAAAAATTTTTCTATTTACCTGTTTCAAAAGAGGAGGTCGGCTAATGAAAAAACGGGCTATAAGACGATAATTTACGGTAGCGAAATAAAGTTTCACAATTAAGATTATTATTTTTTTAATTTTTATTATTATTTTTATTATTATTATAATTATTATTTTTATTATTATTATTATAATTTTTATTATTTTTATTATTATTATTATTATTATTATTATTATTTTTATTATTATTATTTTTATTATTATTATTTTTATTATTATTATTTTTATTATTATTATTTTTATTATTATTATTTTTATTATTATTATTATTATAATTTTTATTATTTTTATTATTATTATTATTATTATTATTATTATTATTATTATTATTATTAATTTTATTATTATTATTTTTATTATTATTATTTTTATTATTATTATTTTTATTATTATTATTTTTATTATTATTATTTTTATTATTATTATTATTATAATTTTTATTATTTTTATTATTATTATTATTATTATTATTATTATTATTATTATTATTTTTATTATTATTATTTTTATTATTATTATTTTTATTATTATTATTTTTATTATTATTATTTTTATTATTATTATTTTTATTATTATTATTATTTTTATTATTATTATTATTATTATTATTATTATTATTATTATTATTATTATTATTATTATTAATTTTGGCAGCAATTTAAAAAAATGAAATTAAAATTACAAAAATTGAACTTTTGTTTTTTGTTTGATTTTGATTTAGACTATTTTAATTAATAGAATTTTTATATTAATTCTTTGCGTTTACAAATAAAAGATAATCCTACCGCCAAACTAATTTCTTCCAAATGCATTAAATATGCCATAATAATTACTGGAGCTCGACTAATACCCAAATGTGAATAAACAAAAACCCGTTTACCTTCCTTTCGATTCTTATCTAAAGAAAAGATGAGTTGTAATATTAAAAATCAATTTTTTTAAAAATATAAATTCAACTGAAAAATAGTTGATTTCAATTTTATTTGGAAAAATTAGATTTTTTGTTCATGTTATCTTTATCTACCTTTAAATGTACATTAAAGCATTCAGTTTCACTTTGTAATAATCTTCTTGTACAAGTTTTATGATGTTTTTCAATAGTTTCTTCGTAATCATCATGAAGAATAGTAAAACAATGTTTTGATTTCTCTTCATTTTTTTGCACGAAACTCTTATTATTTAGCACGAACGAACAAAAAAATCAATCCATAGAATAATAGTTTTCAAAATATAGCTAATTATGTGCTCACTAATATAAATCAATTCTTACAATGGACAATTCTCAAGAACTCGAGTACAAAGAGGATGGGAACTCTCCAACGCATGCAACATTAGACCATTAAATGTAAATTTATAAATGAGATCCGAACACAATGTAATCGTTGTTTTTGGCTTATTAATGAACATATTGTTTACTTTACACTAATTAGAAACGATTTATAAGCTAAATTTTCCAACTGTTATACTTATCTTCCTCTTATAACTTGTAAAACTATCCGAGTACAACAATAACATGTTAAATTTAGGCTAATCGTTCTTGAATACACTTTTTATATTATTTACATCAACAATCGATCTACACAGATTAGTCAAATTACAATCATTCTCAAACATGAATAGTTTTAATTCTTAATCAATTTGTCAACAGTCTATTTTATCATAATTATTAATAAGTTAGAAAATTAAAATTATAAAGTCATTATTTCATGCTTTTATAGTACTAGTATCACAATTAATTGGTCATCTCTGTTCGTGTAAATATGACAATGTCATAATATATTTAATTTACTGTTAATAGCTGATTTCTCATTTGTCAATACAATTGGTTAATTATTTTCTCTAAAATTTCAAGGTTAAAATGAATGTCTAATTTTACATTATAAATATCCATATTAGTCTACTTAAAGAGAAGAATACTAAAATATAAGTTAAGTTGTTTTTTAACATATATTTGCATTTTTTTTTGAAGTGACAGTGAACTGTAAAAATCACAATCAATAGAACCTATACGACATCTTTGGGTTCCTTGAAAGACATGTGTGAGAACACTGTTGTAGATTGTTCCTTAGAAGAACGGAGTAGTAATAAGTATAAATTAAAGTTACATAAAATAATTGCAATTTAGGAAAAAATAAGTTATTACCTATAAATGAGCACACATCGTCAAAATAGATTCCTATGTTGCTTTCTGGATTATCTGACACTTTTACATCAAATAAATTTTCGTTTGTACTTTCAAATCTAAAATCAAATTCAATTTACACTTTATTTTTTAGCGTGTAAAGTAAAATCAATACTATAAAAAAACATTTTAGTCAAAAATAAATTTTGAATTTAAAATCTGTTGAAAAATAAAGTTTTAAAGTGATATTCAATGCAGTTTCTAATGTAATATTAATTTGGAATATATTCACTCGTTAGATGGTCTTATCGAAATCTATGTAAATGTTATATGTAATGGATAAGGATTAGCGCAGCTACGTGTCATCTTATTGGTTAAAACCGATTTGATTTGATTTGATTATGAACACATCTTTTAAGTTTATAAAATTTTCAATTATTGAAACATTTTTCATGCATAATACTTTATCAGATTTGGAGATCGAGCAAATTTCACACTTGTCCTATCAGCACGGAATTTGAACGGCAGTGTATTCGAAAGGCAAATATTTATTATTAAAACAAAAACAATGCAAAGATTTTTTACCGAGAAGGGATCAAGCAATCTTGAAAACTAGATACCGGTTTTTCTCAAGTAAGGATGTTATTTTAGGACATACATTTCTACATTGCCGATGTGTTGTGTTTTTTGTCTTAAAATTCATATCTGAATTTTAGGTTTCTTAGGATTATGTTATTTCTCTTGTACCAGGTTTCAAGAGAGAACACTATATATGCTTCACTAGTTGTGTAGATATGTTTCTTTCCCTGAATTTTGCGATATTTTTCCAAATTCTTTTCTTTCGAGGCTTCAACTGTGTCTGAATCGTATTTTTATTATGTTAATTTGAGAAATTCTGGAAAAATGTATTCTGATGTGACTTTGAACCATATATTGATGTGTCCCTTGTAGTTTTCTTCAAGATTATTCATATTAATACTAAAATACTTATATATAACCATGGTAGATACAATCTTACCTCTGTGAACTACAAGTTTAACACAGAAACTGGTAACAAGCTATCAGACTACCAAAACCACTTGAAAAACTTAATTTTATTATTCACTATGTCTGAATCTAATCAAAGAATATACGATACATTAATTGATATTCAGTGCAATTCACAATATGGTTTCAAATGAAAGGAGGTTTCAAGATAAAGATTCGTCTTTTGTGTTGTCTTAAAGCCAAACTATGCAAACTTATTTGATGTCTAGTGCATCAGGATAAGTGTATAACAATGTTAACTTGACACTGTTTTTACACTTACCTGGCAAGAAGAGAAATCTTAGCTGATGAGAGCCATTAGTACGAAACTAGTATATTATTGGGAATTGCACTGGATATCACTTAATTTATCGTATATTCTTTGATTAGAATCAGACATAGTGATTAATAATATATACACACACACATATATATATATATAATTTCACCAATAAGTCTTTAGAGAAGAATCCAGATAATATAGTGTTTCACCATTAAAATTCTAAACGATTTATTATGTTGAAGGATACCCGCGTTTTGTTTACAAAAAATGTATCTGCCGCCACCGGCTCACAAAATTACACCAATCAATAATAGATTATATCATTGATATCTCCAAAATGCAAAAATATCCATTCTTCAATACAGTGATCGGAAAATTGTTTACAAGAAATTTGCACAACGAATTTTCATTTTTATTCTAAATCAGCTTGCTGTTTTTTTCAAAACTAAGAGTAGTGCAATGTTTTATTTTTGACTTCTTTAGTATACTGTTTTTGAGTTCCACACTCAACTATAATAGATTAAATTTTTCTTAAAAATCTTATTTTTTATCCTATTTTGGTTCGTAATATTATGTGACTTTTTCATAATTAAAATACAGCTTTGTTTAATATCTTTATTTCTATAATTTTTTTGTCTACCCTAATATAGTTAAAATGATTTAAAATGCACAATTGGCCATCAAATTTTTCTTATACCGAAATATTTAAGGATTTACGTTTCAAAGATTTTGAAAATATTGATAATATCTAGCAGCCGATTTGTGCATATTTTTTAGCTAAAGATAATGTAAATTTATCTGTATACTAATAGAATAAGATACGGCTATGTAACTTTATTATACAAATATTACTTCCTACATGTTGCTACTTATAAATGTCAGTAGTATATTTTAATATCTAATTTTAGATTTATTCCACGAAATTTGTAATTTGTTCTTAATGGGCTTAGAACCACTTAGTTATCTAATGTTTATTAAACTAAAAGGTTTTGCTACATACAAATAAACTTGTATCAATTTAAAAAGTAAATAGTTTAATTCTGTTTTAAGGATAAATATTTGGAATTCATCGAAGAGATGATTTGTTTATAATGGTTCTTTAGTTACTAATCTTTAAAAATGGTTTTTTTCATATAGATACTTGATAAATGAATTAAATATTATAACTTATTGCTTACATTTCATTTATCTCTGTTGTACAATTGACATGACATTTTATTTTCAATTGTTTCTGAACGTATTTGTCACAGGCATGTCGACTGTTGCCAAGATAAAGAGACTGTGGAATAACTTCCAATGGGAAAGGATGATATGTGTCTAATTCCTGAAAAAACGATATTTGTAATTCAATGACCACACAAAATAAAAAATAATTTACATAAATTTTTAAAGGATTCAACTTAAGTGAAAATCATAAAATTAAAATTTGAACATGGTAAATTTATTATTAGCAGTTCAGTGGTAGCATACTAGATTATATGTTCTCGAAGTGTTGGTCCTTGGATTGCTGATCACCATTTCGTGGAAGAGTTAAATAGTAATTTAAATTTTCAACTTGTTTTTAAAATATTTGAAAGTTACATATAACAACATTGGAGCATTATATGTCGCTCTTGATAGCACTTAACCTTTAAGTTAATGGTCTGCGATCTTTAAAAAAACTAAGCACAAGGGTCCGTAACATTCATAACCGCCAGTATATTTTTATCTCTACGCACAGGGAATCGTAAATTTATTGCATAAACCATATATTATGTTCGTGACGTCATATTTTGCTACTAAATTTTCAATAAAAACTATTAATTTTCATTCGCCAGATGTTACTAATATTGTTTGTTATTAAATATACGCCAATAAATTTATTACCAACACGCCAGTGTTTATATGATAACAATGAGCTGATGTATGAGTTATCTCGTACCTGGCAGTGAATGTGTTAAAGATCCACCGTAGTAGAGGACATATAGAACGGGGTTTTATATAAAAATCGTTTGTTTTCGACAAAAAAATTTGTGATAATTTAATAGCATTCAAGTGCTTTGTTTTGTTACTAACGTAAATAAAGCAAAAATTTTAAAAATTAAAAAAAATATTTATAAAAATAAATAAATTTTAATTACAAAAAGTTCGGGTGTTAGAATTGGATGAGTAATATGTATTTGTGGCCGTGTGCTCTATGCTACCTAGTATTAATTTAGCCCCTTAACTTGGTTATTCTTTTATTTATTTTTAAAATAACTTTTAACAATTCAGAATATAACAAAAACTTTTGTAGAATTTTGAAAATCACAAACCAAAAAAACAAGCGAGTAAAATGTGTTAAACAAGAACAAAAAGGTTTATAAGATATTTTCTAATGTTTTATTTATATTATAATATTGTATACATTCCTTTTTTATTTAAAATATTCTTTCCTCGTCAGGAAGTTTTATTAATAAACTAAATCAATCAAAATCAGCTCTTTATTAAAAATTATTGAATAAAATAAATGTAAGATTATTTAATATAAAAAAAAAATTACTTAATTTTTGTAATAAAATTTGAAAATTTTGAAATTAACAAACAAACAAACTATTTTGAAGTGAAACTAAATAAAATTTTATAATTATAAAGGAAAATGGAAATTCCTTGTAAAAAATCAATATTTTATTACAATAAAATGTGATTTTCTTGGGTTTTGGTGAATTGAAATTCGCAATCTTCAATTTTTCAACAAAATATTATTGCCAATTGGATATTTTTATATTTCAATAGTTTTTTTAAAAAAATTGGATGGAATTATATTTTAGAATTTCCAATAATTATTCAAGTTCATTTAATATAAAATAACACATTCATCAACAACTAGACAAAAAATGGATTTTACTCGGCGATCCATGAGAAAAGCGTATCGAAGGATTTTTTATCATTCAAACAGAAATATTATTTTATGATTTTTTTTTCATAAATCATTTTTTTCCATTTTGTTACTGGTTTTTTGAAAGTGAAATTTTTAAAAAATGTATTGTTCAAATTATTTGTTTTAAATGTGAAAATATTCATCTATAGTCGTAATAAATGGCGGATTTAGCGTTATGGGGGTCCAATGAATAAATATTTTGGCGGAAGGGTTGCTGGTCTCTTATGTCCCTTTGCAAAGGAAAATTTTGAAAAAGTAGAATAAATATTTTAATTTCAAAGTGGTTTTTAATGTATATAGGTTTTTAACGAGTTTTTTTAACATTTTAGAAAACCTTCCTGTTTATTTCCAAAATAAGTACGTTTTATTGCATTTAATTACTTATTGTCGCCTGAAGTCCCAGGCGGCCGCCTACACTGCATATTCAATACATCCACCGCTGGTCGCAATAAAAACAAATGCAATTATAAATGAAAATCAAAACAAATCAAAGATGAATAAAAAATTGATTTTACTTAAAAACCAAAAAATAAATAATTAATTTTTAAAATTATTTATTAAAAAAATTTAAAAAAATTTATTATTATTTCATTAACTTTAATTATTTATTAAAATCGGTCTTAAACTAATATTTTAAAGATTAACTATTTTTATTAATAAAATATTATTTTAATTTTTAAATATTTATTAAAAAAATGATTATTTTTTAATAAAATCAAAGAAATTTACTCTAGGCATCCAAAGAATTTTTTGTGTTCTCAAGAAAGGATAAAGTCTAGAAAAATATTCATATCCACCTAAAAAAATATTTAATAATAAATACATAAAAATATTAACACACCTTTCAAAATCAGAACTCCATTGCGAGCTCCGTTAGTTAAAAGAACATTTGCGCATTTAACTGCTTCAGCTTAATATTTGAATATATAAATTATCTGAAAAAACTTTTACAATTTTACAGCTTGGATCCAAAGAATTTGTGTTTCCATCATACACAACAATCTTTTCTTGGCATTCTAATTCACTGTCATAAGGAACTATATAGTCATTCTTATCATTCTTAAACAATTTAAAATTGAACTTATTTATGTAAAATATATGTTATAATACTTTTTTCATTCTTTTCGCCATTATAATATGACATTCATTATACTCATCTTTTATTCGCGCATCTAGAATTTCATAAATGAATATTATAAAATAAATAAATAAACCTAATAGAAGAAGATATCTGGGATTACTTAAATTAGAGTAAAATAAATATTGATTAAGAATAGTATATAGATATGTTGGTTCAATTATTTTTAAAGTGCTCATTTATTTTATGTTTCTATGAGAATAAAATATTAAAACAAGTAGAATTAATTAATAAGAATTCTTAAGGCCAATGTATTAAAAATAACTTAAACAAAATTGTAAATTTATTTAATTGTAAATCCACAAATTGTATATTTTATGTAACACTATTTCAAAAATGTTTATAAAGTGATAAGTGTATGATGCCAGAAATTTCGAATCTAAAATGTTTACTAAAAAAGTGCTTTATATATGTAGATAGTTTTTCAATTGAAACTGAAAAACACTTTTTAATCCTTATATTCGAATTTTTAAAAAGTCAAAAGCAAAACTTGTGTTATTAAATGTATTGTGGGGTTACTAGTGGTTGATATGCCCTTGACCCCAATCATAATAATGCTAACTGCCTGCCACTGGTTACCCGTTGCTAGGCAACGTTGGTACTGTAACCAATGATTCTGTGACCGTCAAAGGTGAGCTTTGTTTCCAAAACTGCTAAGACCCGGTTTATAGCTGGTTCAGCGAGCTACCGATAGAAGGTTTATGCTCGGCTAAATTGTTCTAGGTCCCTTACTCACTCAACTTCTCGTCATTTCATCTTTATTCCTTTCATCTTTCATTTCATCTTTATTCCTATATTAATAAATACACATAAAAAGATAAAAACGACAACAAGATTTTATTTGCTATTTTATTTCATTATCCATTTGATTTTTGTAATAGTTGTAATTTACATTCCTTCTGTCTCCTTCTCTCCGCGCGTCCTGGCCTTGGGAGAGACTTTGACCTGAATGATGGTGGAGTCGGATTAGCCGTGTTCGGGTAAGTTACCTGGGGTAAGTAACGGCCTGTCCCTCCTGACATGCGGCTGCGGCTGCCCCTAACCCTCGTATTTGTATTTTCTGGGCTTGATTCAATGCTCTTTCTTCTTGCCAGCCCTTCTGTGCCGCATCGAGCTTCTGGTAGAGTTTCTTTACTCTGGTCGGCTCTGACCACGTGGCTCTTACTCTCTGCATCTCGCGACTGAGATACAGGCATTGCTGATGTAGGTTTGAATTTTCTTTACGGAGATGTTTTAATTCTTTAGTAATCCTCGCCATAGAATCTTCCATAGTTTCTCCTAAATGATAAAATAATCAGAAAATGAATTCAGATAGTAATTTAAGAAAAATCATAAGGCAGAAATACATAAACGATATACAATCAGTCCTGTCGTAAATATCTCGGTTAATTAACTATCGACATTAAGACACAAAGAAAAGAAAAACATTTCCATGACAGATTTATTAAAAGTGAGACATACACCAAAATAACACTTCAATAGTTAGTCAGTTGGTTTCGTGTGAATCGGCGGCGCGAGTAGGCATGTTCTTCGGGTTGCAGGAGACCCTTCGGTACCACCAAGTGGACTGGTGCATCACTGTCCAGGAGGGCTAGATCTCGGTGGCCATAGGCCACTCCGTACGCGGGCAAGTAGCCGTCTGAACTGGGAATACACCCGTTTGCGATATCCCGGTTAATCCCTTTGTCGATGTGCGAGAACATGGTAGTGTCTCACTAACTGTTCTAACCGATGTAATTCGATCTCCGTCTTCTGCCGTATTTCCCGAGTTGGATTCCTGCTCGGTTCATTTTTGATAAGAATGCTTGGTAATTCTACATCGGCTTCCGGTCCGCTTCCACTCCTGTTTGGCCACTCAGAGGATCCGTACGTGGATATCGTATAACCCCTGTCCCACAAGGCCTGTCGATATCTTCTAGCGAACCTCGTGGGTACAGTTAGTGTGGTACGGTCCTCATCCGTCCAATCTTGAGAATGAGTACCTGCTGAAAAGTGAATGTAAGAATCATCGAATTTATCATTGTTCGTCAACCGAAATCGATATACGTTTCCCTATTGAAGTTAGTTTATTTACAGAACACATCAACGACATATAACTTAGCTCCTTTCCTTAAACTGAATCTTTCGTAGCGAGACACGGCGATTACTTAAATTAGGCTATTATATCTCTTAACAATGAAGAGAACAAAATGCTTATAGCGTGAATTGGAATCGCGATCTCTTAGGGTATTAGAGCTTTCCTATACAGAATAATAGGTTTTCCCGTTCCTTATGCAGGGAGTTATTTCAGTTCTATTTATGCCTTTTAAAACAATCAGATGGAATCGAAAAACTTTGTAACGAATTTGGGATTTATTTTCAGGTATGCTTCGTGGATTCGCTATAAATTCGGCTCTTTCTAGCTTTTACACTCGTTCCTCAATTTGGTTGCACAAGTGCTAATGTTTTAACACCACATTTTCATAAAGTGCTAGCCTAGATTTCTACTCGAAAATTTCGTAGATCAATACATAAATTCTGGTCAATGGATGCAAGAGAATGTATCTAAAATTATTAGTCTCTAAATAATATTCACATCATTTTAAACAAAAGATATTAGCATCATTGTCAGCTAATGATGACTTTATTCACATAAATATAGATTTTCGTACGAGAAAGAATTAGACATTCCCTGTAAATCAGCCTTTATGAATTTTTAGAGCCAAAAATTTATGAAAAACTGAAAAAATAGTTACATATCATTATTTGTACAAATATATTTTGATGTTATTCATTCCTCTTTAAATAATATTACTGTGGATATGTTATCATAACATTTAAAATTGTAGACAATTCATTCAGGACGGAAACTCTCATCTCCTTTCGTCTTTTCTGCCGATTTGATTTCTAAAGAATTAGAGGTTCCTAGTCTAATTTATTTAGGGTCATTATGGCGATGGCATTCATGCATAATCATTAGAAAAACTCTTTTATTGGCTCGACATTTGAATAGCAGTCGTGAGAGGCATTAAATAAAAATTTTCTTTAACAACCAAAAATTAAAGTAAGAATATTCTAACAAATAAATCATATTATATTTTCGTTACTAACAAATGATAGTTTTCTTACTCGGTCTAATATCTTTGCTTGTTGGATGTCTCCGATCTTGATTTGTATTTCTCACAGGTAATGATTTAAGTTCCTCGAACATCTGCGGGTCCGGATTCCCATTACGATTGGTTTTCTTCATTTACACGGGTGTGAAGACTTTATGTAGTGAAGTTACTATCGTTGAATTCATCCTGGTAATTTCTCGATTGCATGCGGCTCTATTGTGTATTTATAGCTCTACTTGAATCTCATTACACCATCTAATGGGTTATGAGTTTGCGCGATAAAATTTTTATAAGATTTTTGCAAGCGATTATTTTGGAAATTTTCTTAATTCCCCCCGATTACAGTTAATGGAATTTCATTAAGTTCAATTTTGGTCTACATTATTTTACTCAATTACATGATTTATGAATTCGAAGTTCGATGCATCGGTTTCAGCGAGTCCCGTTCCCTTTAACCCAAATTTGATCTTAGGACAATTTTGTTGATGTTAGATTTTAAGAGTGCCCACTGGACTACTCTGTGTTAATATTTTAGCCGATGAGTAAGATATTTTAGGTCAATTTTTCGGGAGTAGGTGGAAAGGGAGGCAACCAAAAGATTGTCTCCCGATCTCCCTACTGCCCCTATAATGGTATATGAATTGACTGTTCGAGTCCGTCGTTACCCACGGCGAGATCTCTCATGGGCACGAGCTGTTGGCGGACTTACAACGCACTTACACTGCTCGACTGTTTATGTCGGATTTTAATAACTTGTCGGTGTGTGGCTGTGGGCCGGAAAAATTTCGACTTTGAAAAATGTCTATATTAGTTATAACATATATTTGATAAATACTAAATTCAATTTCATTTATAATACACAATCATCTTAGCAAGTCATTCTTGCTTACTTCGCTAAATAGAGTTTCAGATTAGAATCAAAGTGCTTGCTTCAAGTTCCTCAAAACTGAGTGATTAAGTCATTAAAATATGTAAAAATAAATCGGTATATATACCTATTCTGTGACCCTAACCTTGCGTGTTAATTTTGGTGTATTAAAACAAAATTTGACCTTGGGAATTTCTTTGTATTTTCTAACTTTATTTTCTTAATTTTTGATTTATTTTGACAATTTATTCCTTTAACAAATAATTGAATTATTTCCAATTCAAATTATTTTATTTTAGTTCCAATTTCATGAACTCTTGTTTCTTTGATTAAATTGTCAATTTTTGGTCAAATTTTTCGTGTTTTCGTGTTATTTTTATGTTTGTTTCGTGCGGATCTTGTTGCATTTTGTTAATAGTTTTATTTATTTTTATGTCTTTAATTTTTTATTTCAATAATTTCTTTCTCAGATTTTAGCATGATTAATTGGTGTTTAAAGGGTCCGATTTTAAATCTGCGTGCTGTGTTTGTGTGCTATTACCGATTCATTTAAACAAACATGTGTTCTGGCCCAACAGTATTGTGGAGCTTATGGTTAGTGCGACCTTGACCCCACACATAATTATTTCTTGCCCCAGTGGCTACCCGTTGCTAAGCAACGTTGTAAATGCAACCATTGGTTTTGAGGTCGCCAAAGGTGAGCGCTATGAAAGAACTACTCTGACCCGACCTCAAAGTGGTTTCAACGCACTAACGGTAGAAGGTCTGCGTGCGCTTTTGCTTATTCTCGTCCTATCTTTGTACTTTGGTTCGTCTTGTCACGTGGAATAATTCCTCTTTTATTTTATCCTTATACAGTCTAAATCTTGGCATTACAAATCTTAATTAAGAATAACAATATGAGTAACATAATATTTATTGCGAGATAACCAAAAAACATGTGTTGAGGTCTCACTATTTTATCGATATATTCTACACTAACCCTCTGATCGCAATTCCTATCCCCCAAATTGTTGATAACAATAATTGATTTTAAAGTCCCGGTTCGCGGCACCAAATGTTGAGGTCTCACTATTTTAGATCTCAACGTGCACTGGTATTAGTATATATATATAACTTTAATATATCAAAACACAAGATTAATATATAAAATTTATTAAATAAAAATTACCAAATATAATATTCGATTTTGAACAAAATTCCACAAGATAAAATATTCAATTATAAACAATGCGTGCTAAACTGTGTTTTTGTTAAATGTTATGTATGCGTGCTATGTAAATGAATGCAAAAAAGATTTGTTGAGCTCTGCTCCGATTTTAAGTTCTTTTTCGAGATTGACTCTAAAAGAAATGTGTCGCAGTATTTTTGGGCGAATATACTGAGCTTTAGCTTCAGTATATATACTAAATTTTTAATACTTATATTATTTTAATTTATTTTTCAAGCATACTTATATTATTTTTATTTTATTTTTAATTGCTATAAGAGCAATAATAATCAATTTATTTATTTTATTTTATTTTTTGAAGTGATTTCAGCTGTTTTTTAAAAACAGTTAATTTCAATAATCGTTAATTTCAATAATAATAATTTCAGCTGTTTGGTTAATTGGTAAATTTTAATAACAATAATAATAATAATAATAATGATAATAATAATAATAATAATAACAACAATAATAGTAATAATAATAATAATAATAATAATAATTAACAAGATTATCTGTATTAATAATAATACTAATGATTTTACCCTTTTATTTTATTTTATTGAGTTGTATAAAAATTGAATAAAGAAGAATAAATTTAATAGTTGAAATAAATTACACCCTCTACAATTAAAAATGAATTACACCCTTTACAAAAAATAAAATACACAGTTACATCATTATTTACAAATGTTTAAATAATTGTTAAACAGATCACAATAGATGATTGTCAATACTCGAATGGATTATTGTCTCTGATGTTCTGATTTGGGATTTGCTTGTGATTGTTCTTCTGCGTGAATGTTGATTCTGTATTTGTTGGGCCCGGTCCTGTAATACTTTGTCAGCACGAAGGTGACTAGTGGATTTCCTTCGTCATCTAACATTCCTCCCTGGGCCGTTAAAGTAATGTCCTCATTACCTTTGTCGTTGAGGACCAGTTCAATTTCACAATTATTTATTTTCATGGTGGTGCGCCTGAATCACTTTTTGAGTGCCAAATTTAATATGTCTCCGTCCTTTATTCGTCTACCGAAATGACGTCACAATTCTCTATCTGATATCTCCATCTGGCTTTCTCCGATTACAAAATCAGGGTCTTCTAGTATTATATCAGGTTCGGGTTCATATTCGTCACTGTCTTCGGTTGTTGATCTCGGTGATGATTCCTGATCATCTTCTTCGAAGGAGAAATATTCTTCATCCGAATCCTTATCACATTGCATTTTTTTTCTTGTAGTTGTGGCTCGCTTTTGATGGGTATGTTGTTGCTTTGTGATCGTTCCTCAGAGATGAATATGATATCATCATCACTATCCATTAGCTCACTTTCGAATGTCCTTCTGGTGCCGTTTTTGTTAAATTTTAATTCCCATTGTAATGGTTCTATGTACATATCCTCTTCCATATCATCGTTTTCTAAGGCATTCGTTGTGCTTTCTTGGTTCTCTTTTACGTTTCTCTTTAAACTTGAGGAATCCCATTTGATAACTTCTTCCCATTTTTGCTCTGCGATACGATAAATAACTTTTAGAAGTATTGTTGTCTCGTTCGCTGAAAAGGGTTCTGCTTTTTGTAGTATTCTATTGATGACTTTGTCCTTGAACCATTTGTCGTGGTATCTGATTGCCTGGTATGCTAGATTGGATAATTTAATTTTGTGGGGTGCTACATTCTTTACGAAGGAACGCATGAAAGAATCTTCAGCCATTTCTCTGACTCCCATTACATTGTAGATGTCTAATGTGAGAGCTTTTAATTTGTTTGTGATATCATATCCTACAATTATTTGTCCCTGTAGGAATTTTCGAATATCTACTAATGCTTGGTATTCGTCCTCATTACCAATAAAATTTTCCTTGTTTGCTTTTGTTTTTTCCGGATAATAATGGAGTATTTTTGTCCTCGGTGTGATTTTCTTATTGAATAGGACGGTTCCGTCGAAATCTCTGATACATACTTCTACTGGTCTCTGATTGTTGTTAATGTCGCAGACCAGTTTGACATCTACGAATTTAATCTTCTCCTGCCTTTCCTTTGTTGTTAATTCTTAGTGCGTGAACGATACACCTTTGTTGACAAGCTCTTGAGGAATGTGTAGGTTCGATATGATATATTCCAGATCTACGAAAGGGTTTGGTATTGTAGGTATATAGAGGACTTCAATTGCTATTACACATGGTAGACTGTTCATTTGAATCATAAGGTTATTAAACTCATTTGACATTCTCCTGTTTTTGATAGTTTTTATCATTATTGAGCAATTGCTCGTGGTGATTAGTGGGATTCTTTGCTGACAAATAGAGACCTCTGTTTTTGTCATATGGAAAATTATTCGATGGGGCACCTTTTTTCCTTCAGCTGCTGCCCTGTCTACATTGGCAAATTCGTCAAATGCTCCGATAAGCTCTTTGAGTTTCACTCTTCTAGCTTCGTTGAATTTAATTAAGTGCAGCTCTCTTTCTTCAATTTCTATTTTCATATCGTTTGGGATGCACACCTGGTTTGGGAAACTGCGGATAGTGATTGGAGTCCCGTCTGTGCAAATTTTATTCTGTAGGTTTCTATAGAAACTTCCGCAATGTTTGTTTATCATGCAAACATATTGATTGGGTTGTGGATTAGTTTGATTGGATTGACTGGATTGTCCGGGAAATTGATTAGATTTCATGTGAAATTGATTAGATTGATTGGGTTTCATGTGAAATTGATTGAATTGTACTTAAGATTGATTGAATTGTATGTCAAATTGATTGAACTGCGATTTGGATTGACTGAATTGCGTGTTGAATTGTATATGTTCTAAAATGAAGAGTAAATAAATAATCCTCTTGCGCATATGAGGTTTGCCCTTATACGCCATCAAGTTATAGATATCAATATATACAAATTTAGAAAATATTATTGACCATATTAGATTAATTTTAAATAATTTTTTAAACAAGAGTGGACATTGTGTATTGACCTGGTATATATTTGTCCAAGTGAAAACGCCCTGGTACATTTCTGACCAGTCGGTGCCGATACCGCTGCCTTTTCCACTTGTACTTTTTGTAGATTTGTACACTACTAACTATTGCCAATATTGCTATTGCTGAAATACTAGCTGATATTACATAAAAAGGCCATATTGATTTAGTTGCTTGTTTTTGAAATGCTTGTAGTTCATTCCAACTTTTTATAAGAATTGGTTTTCCCGTAGGTAATTTAATTAGTTTTTTCTTGAGTTGGATTGGTATTTTATAGGTTTTTGTTGTTATTTCATCGGTTATGGTTTGAGTTGTTATTTTCGTGGTGGTTATATTCATGTTTGGGCTTGAATTAATTTGTTGTGTTGTTGTATTTATGATTACTTTCTTTGTCATCTTGCGTTTTTTTGTCTGTATGGTTTTTACTCTTTTACATTGTATTTGTGATGTATCGTGGTCTGTATTCCATTGGGCGCATAGAACGTATTGAGTGTTGGGTTCTAAGTTAATAAATTTAGCGTTGTCTCCCCTTTCAAACTCATTAGTGGTTTTTTTCTCTCTTTTTTCCATAAATTTTGGTTTGATATTTGTTGATTTTAAGTATAGATCTCTTATCGGCTTTTTATTTAGATTGAATACGTTAATTTCGTGAGGTGAAATATTTATTAAAATATCTCTATCTCCCATAAATTCTGTTTTATATTTTTCTTTAACATTAGTTGTATTAATTATTCCTATGATTGTTAAGAAGATTGTTGACATCATTAATCCTTTCTGGGATCGTAAATTATATCTATGTGAGGGTCCCTCTATTATTTCTGACTCCGCTAATTTGCATCTATTTACATGTACTAATATGGGATCCTCATTTTTATGTTTTTGTATATGTAAGTTTTCGTTGATTACTTTAACTACTTCATATGGGCCTTTAAATGGTCTTGCTAATTTTGTTGTTTTACCTTTTCCCACTTGTGGAGACATAATTCTAACCTTATCTCCCACCTTAAAGGTATGGGGTTTACTTGTTTTATCGTAGTCATCTTTATATTGCTCTTGTCTAAACTTAACTTTTAAGTTAGCTACCTTATATACCTCTTGCATTCGCTCTTGCATTAAGGTTACGTAATCCGGTGCATCTAAATATTGTGATACTCGTGGTTCAAAAACTGTATCTATGGGTGTTGCAGGTTCTCTTAAAAACATTAAGAAATATGGTGAATACCCTGTTGTCTCGTTGGGTGTGATATTATGGATGTATGTGCATTGACTCACGTATTCATCCCAATCATTTTGATTTTTTCCCACAAAAACCGCTAATCTACTAAGAAGTGTGCCGTTAAATCTTTCTACTAACCCATCAGTTTGAGGATGATAAGCTGTTTTGTTAATTTTATGCATGTTAAATATGTTAGCTACCCTTTTGATTGTTTCACTCATGAAATTTGCTCCCTTATCTGTTAGTAATTTTCTAGGTGTGCCGATTTTGAAAATAATTTTTTCTACAAGTAATTTGGCTACTGTTTCTGCTGTTTCATCTTTGGTTGGAAATGCCTCTGCCCATTTAGTAAAATAGTCACTAAAAACTAATATATGTTTATTTCCATTAATAGTGGTAGGTAGTTTACATAAAAAATCCATAGCACATAGCTCCATTGGCGATGTTGTAGCTGGGATTGGGTGTAAAGGTGCTTTAGTCTTTGCCCCCGTATTTTTTCTAGTTGCGCATATTGTACATGCATTACACCATCTTTTAACGTCTTTTTTTAAGTTATCCCAATAATATTATTGTAATAATCTGCTTGCTGTTTTTCTGCTTGATAAATGACCCCCTAGAGCACCATCATGATATTGTAACAAAAGAATTTGCCTTAATTTTTATGGTACTACTATTAACTGTTTTCCACTAAAATCCTCAATAACCACTAGTTTCTTTATAATTTTATATTTTTGATTTGTCCCTTTTTTAATATCCTCTCTGATCTTAGAAATTTCTAGATCTTTATTTTGTTCCTCTTGTATGTCTATAGGCTTTTCTGTTACTAAAGCAAAAACTTCTAATGCTCCTAGCTCAGGAATGCGTGATAGTGCATCTGCATTTTTGTTTATCCTTCCGGGTTTATAAATAATTTTGATATGCATGTCTTGTATTTTGCTATAAGAGCAATAATAATCAATTTATTTATTTTATTTTCTTTTTTGAAGTGATTTCAGCTGTTTTTTAAAAACAGTTAATTTCAATAATCGTTAATTTCAATAATAATAATTTCAGCTGTTTGGTTAATTGGTAAATTTTAATAACAATAATAATAATAATAATAATAATAATAATAATAATAATAATAATAATAATAATAATAATAATAATGATAATAATAATAATGATAATAATAATAATAATAACAACAATAATAATAATAATAATAATAATAATAATAATAATTAACAAGATTATCTGTATTAATAATAATACTAATGATTTTACCCTTTTATTTTATTTTATTGAGTTGTATAAAAATTGAATAATGAAGAATAAATTTAATAGTTAAAATAAATTACACCCTCTACAATTAAAAATGAAATACACCCTTTACAAAAAATAAAATACACAGTTACATCATTATTTAAAAATGTTTAAATAATTGTTAAACAGATCACAATAGATGATTGTCAATTGTTTAAATAATTGTTAAACAGATCACAATAGATGATTGTCAATACTCGAATGGATTATTGTCTCTGATGTTCTGATTTGGGATTTGCTTGTGATCGTTCTTCTGCGTGAATGTTGATTCTGTATTTGTTGGCCCCGGTCCTGTAATACTTTGTCAGCACGAAGGTGTCTAGTGGTTTTCCTTCGTCATCCAACACATGTTCTATTCTGCTGGTTGAGCGGCTCGGCGCTTGGCACGCTCGTTCCGGCCAGGTCGGTGTCGGGGCGGTTTGTTCGCAGGTTTAGTGTTCGATGTGGCTTCCTTGTAGGCTAAAAACCAGTGGATAAGTTACTGCATTGCCCTCTTGGCACACAGATAAAGCTACTTCTAACCCGCGGATCTGGGTTTTTTGACTCTGATTCAATTGTTTTTCTTCGGCCCAACTCCGTTGAGCGGCGGTCATCTTCTGATATATAGCCTTCACCTTCTTCGGCTCTACCCAGCTGGATTTGATATGCTGGATTTCGATTGTCAGTTGCACAATTTGTTGGTGCATCTCTCAGTTAAATCCTTGGGCTTTGTCCAATTCGCCTTGTAGAATTCTGTGGGGTTCCATATCTGCAAAACGGAATAAAACATTAAACTCTCCTTCGTTATGAAATTTCACTCATCAGGTTTCTATCTTTTAATTTTAAACAAAATCTGATTCTAAGCGTACTATAACCCTATTTATCAATTATTATGAGTAAGAAACAAGAGAATTAAAATGAAATCCGTTTCTTTATTTACAATTTACACTTATGTTAATCGTATCTCGCACGGCTTCGGTCTCTGAATCGCCTTGTGATCTCGCGAGCGTATGGGTGCTCTTGGTCACGGTGGGACGTCTATCCTCGTCACTCATCTCTCAGGTCAATATTCTTCGTGGAACCACCACGTTCATTACTTCCGACTCCTCATCCAAGTTCGAATCGTCGAGATTGAAGGATACGTTGTACGGAGGGGCGTACCCATCCGTACTGCGGATGCTTCCCGTTGCTATTGCCTTGTTGATCTCGGCCAGATGTCGCCTAGCCCTGTCTACTTGTCTGTTTGTCTGGTGCTGATGCTCCTCCAAGCTTGCTAGTAAGAACTCCAGTTGCCCTAGGATCTCTCTGGCTGGATTGCGGCCGGGCTCTCTTTTGATGGCCACAAAAGGGAGGTCTACTTCTCCGTCGTCTCTTTATGCGCCCGCGCGGGATTCCCTTACTGGCGAGACTGAGAATCCCGCGTCCTATAGGGCCTGTCGACATCTGGCGGCCGATCGTGCAGGAAATCGCATGGTGACGTGGGACGCGTCGATCCAAGAGTGGTCTGCAAATTTTTAATCATTAAAATATTTAATAAATCATGTCTGTATGCTTTTTATTACGATTATCTTAAAATAAATTTAACGCATAGATGGCGATTGTGTTTGTTGGTGGTAAAATAACTATAGGACGGCGAACTAGTGTGGGTCTGATCGTCGGATTCTCGGACGGGTATTGGCATGAGTGCTGTTGTGAGTATCGTCACGTGATTAAGTTATTTCTTTTCTGTCGCCCTTTAGGAAAATTTTCATATGTCTTATTAGTAGTAGTTGTCATACATATTCGACTTGGTCGGGTACTCATGGTCCTTATGGTTATGATTCGGAACTCGTGATGACTTATTTTTGTCTGAGAATTCCATTACAGTGTCGCTACACTACTATGTCCGTTCGCTTTCACTTGGTATTGGAGAAACGTTTGTCATCTGGGTTATTGGGAATTTTGCGGTGATTTGGTTCGTTCTCAGTGTGGTGTAATGTCATCATCATCGTGATCGTTAATCTTCGGTTAATGCATTATACTAACTAGATGCTTAGCATTTTTGGTCAAGCTGGTTACTGGGCATTCGTCAGGAATTATGGGTGAACGAGTCATGATATGAGCTTTCGAAAAATCATTTAGAAGTAATAAATTCATAATATTGTCGGTATATTTTATTAGATGAACAACGAAATCATGGGATTCACAGAACATTTTATTGGATATCACAGCATTGGTAGGTCGCAAATTGTCACTGGAGGTTGTGCGAAATTTGGTTGGTTCCGCCTCTCAGGTTGGTCCTCACATGAATTTATAAAATTAAAACAGGCTTTGATAAGATAGGGAACTTACCATCTTGCGGCGTGGCTGGCTCCGTTCCAACTACGGCATTTGTTTCTCTTCGAGAATTGCTAGTTTCCCCATTTCGTTGCCATTCGTTGTGTGGATCCATAGTTGTATTTATTTCTGCTATAAAATGAGCGAAATTGCCGCCACGCTCTGGTTTTATATTAAATTCCAGGGAAGTGCCACGTAATCGAAATTTTCTGTTAATTGGCTTCTGTTAATTTCTAGTCTGTTAGATTTTTTCAGTGATTACATTTGTTATTGGTTCGTGTCGTTTTCTACCCTGACTGCTTTCTGACGTGTCGTTATTGACATTTTTCTGCCTTTCTCATTGGTATGTGTTTACATTAATACTGAATGACAATCAACCGGTGGTGCGATTCCCACTTTTTAATTTGACTCGACTATGAGCGCGCCAATATTTATTAATCTGGCATTTAAGTTTATGGCTAAACCAGCTCTGAATTTCTTTCTGGAGTTCGTTGCTTCAGCGATCGGTAAAGTTGGGTAAATGATAATTTTTATTTCTCATTAATGATTAGATTGGGCCTTGAGTTTCTCTGGTTGTGGTCGATTCGTGGATGATCAACTTATTCAATGGCCGTACCAATCTATGAACTGATCAAGCTCAGATTTCCTGGCGTGGGAATCTCCGTTCCCAAAAGCAACTTCCTACCATACTGGTGACATCAAGTACTATAGTGACCAATGCATCCGATGTTATTTCGTCGTCCGGTGGATCTAACTACCTCATTCCAAACTATCATGTTTAATGCTGATCTCTAGCGAGGGGGCTTCGGAAAGGCGTCGTTATTTGTCTCCACTGAGAAGAATTATCATTCATTTTATGGGTCTCATCCCTCTGCATCCTGCCTATCCTGCATGACCTCATTGATCTATGAACAGCTGTAATTTTGGTGTCAAATTCAATGTCGGACGTCATGGTGTTAATTTTCAGTTTTATTGCGCGTTTTTTCGGTTGCGTTTGAAGTTTATTCTCTTTGAGTATTATAGTTACTGATTTTACCGTTTATTTATCGTGATCATAACAATTATCATCGTTACTGAGTTTGTTATTCATTTATTTAATCGCGATCGTACCAACTGAAATTTGTTATCGTTAATTATTACCATTACTAATTTTGTTGTTTAATTATGTATTCGTGGATATAATAGCTGAAATCCTTCATCATTTATTTTTACCATTACTACGTTTATCCTTCATTCATTTAATCGTGATCCTAGCAATTGACCTTACTATTATTATTTTACGATTATTCAATGATTCAATCATGACTATAGCAACGGAAACTTATTATTATTATTTTTACTACTACGATTTTATTATTCAATCATGATTATAGTAACTGAAACTTATGATTATTATTTTACTATTACTGATTTTATTATTTAATTATTCAATCATGACTATAGCAACTGAAACTTATGATTATTATTTTACTATTACTGATTTTATTATTCAATTAGTCAATCATGACTATAGCAATAATTTACAGCGCCCTTTCCCGTTATCCATTTTTATTTGATCCTAAGACTAATTATGTTGATGTTAGAATGTTACGAGTGTCCACTGGACTACTCGGTGTGGTGATTTTGAGCTGATTATCATTTAAGATTTTAAGTCGAATTTTCAGGAAATGGGATGCAGAAGGGTAGCCAAAGACTACCTCACAATCTCTAAATTTCTCCTATAACAGATAATATTGACGTTCCAGCGACTGCGTTCTCACGCCGTAGCCTTCACGGGCACAAACTATTGGCGGACTTACACCGCACTTACACAGTTTGATTGGGGTGTGTAGATTTTATTGACTTGCGGTGATGTGTCGGCAGTGGGCCGGAAAAATTTCGACATGAGTCTTTTCTGAATAAAGCCTTTATTGAAATATAATTGGCATAATATACTTTCATAATTGGCATACATTGTTTTATACATCGCACATACAAACCTTTCCACGCGCCGACGCCTCAAACAGAGCTCCTACGAGGTTGTCTGGACGCGACGTGGAGAAATTGTCGAACATTTCGTCACTCACATTGAAAAATTATCGTTATAACTGGCTAAGACTGGTTAAAACTGATTTAAAACTGACTCTTCAGATTATAACTGATTCTAGTTATCAAAAACCGATTAAAATTATGTTTAAATGAATCGGTATATATACCTATCGTACGACCCTAACCTTGTGTGTTAAATTTGATTTAGTAAAACAAAATTTTACCTTGTGATTTTCTAGTATATTCTAATCTTAATTTTATTATTTTTGTAATTTAATTTGACAATTTTATTTTTAATTTTTTAATTGAATTGTTTCCAATTCAAATTATTTAATTTTTGTTCCATTTTTATGGATTTTCGCTTTTTTGGTAAATTGTCAAATTTCGGTCAAATTTTCATGTTCTCATGTTATTTTTATGTTTATTTCGTGCGGATCTTGTTGCACTTTGTTATTATTTTAATTTACTTTTGTGTTTCTTGATTTTATATTTAATTGTTTTTCTCTCTCATATTTTAGCATGGTTAGTTGGTGTTTGGTGGGTCTGATTTTAAATCTGCATGTTGTATTTGAGTGCGTATTACTGATTTATTTAAACAAAATCGTGTCTTGGCCCAACAGTATTAAATTTATAGTATAATGAGCATGAGAATCATTATTGTTATACATATATATTGCAACTACCTCCTATCCGCCAAAAACAGAAATGTGAAAAAAGGTGGTAATTACTAGAATATGAAGGCTTTTAGAGTAAATCATAATCAACTTTATTAAATAATTCACTAAAATATTTATTTTTTATTATAAATATGGCGGTTATTAGAGTTTGGCGATTCAGAGAGTAATTACTGTATATTGTAGTAGAATATATAATTGTGGATTGGTGTTTTCTTTTATTTAATTCAAAGACAATTTTCTGTGATTCGTTTAGAAATATATTTCATTTATAGTATTACGTTTCGCCTAAATATTGTTGGGCCAAAACTAAAAGGCTTTGAAGCGTTTGTTTAAACGAGCCAGTTACTAAATAATCACAAAATCCCAGCACCAAGTTAACTTAAAAATGACATGATAAAATCTAGAAAGAACAAAATATATAAACTAAAACAAAATAAAATAACTCCTAAAACCGCAGCATGAAATTTAAATTAAAATAACATCAGAACAGAAAATTTGACATAAAATCGCGAGATTATTGTAATTTAAGATGGATTCCTAAAAAATTAATTAAAAAATAAAATCAAATAGGTATTTCTAATTCAAAAATAAACATAAATTTGGTAAAACAAATAAAATGTAATTAATATAAAGTCATTACAATGCCGAATTTTGTTTAATAGCATCAATGCAGACACAGAGACCCATCGACAAGAAAAAATATATATTGCTGGATTAATCTTTCTGCTAAGGCTGCTAATATCCCAACGATCCTATTGGTCGATGGACAACCGCAAAACGTTTAGAGCCCTAATAATTCTCAGGTATCCTATTTTGATTAATACTAAATTAATCAAATAAAAATTTGTTTCACAAATAAAGTAAATCAATTAACATAGGAATAACTATTATACTAATCAAGATTCAATTGATAATACAATAAATTCAATACTTCTCTAATAATACTTTAAAATAATTTTTTCAATTTCAAGATGCGTTCTGTTAATTAAATAAAATGGTAGAGAATTATGATGAGATTCCCTCAAAAATATCGTCGGAAATCCTATTATAATTAGAAAAATCAAAAGTAGAGACAAAATTTCACCTAAAAATAAAATAAAATAATAAAGGAAAATAGAGAAAAAAGCAATAATTTAAAATCTTAGAAAATTAAGATTGAGCATGTAATGAGAGATTGCATAAAAGAAAAGGATAAAAAAATTTTCAAAACAATTTTGATAGGAAAAAACTTAGAAAAAATCAGAAAAAAATATGTGCTAGAATGATGAAAATAACCAAATTTTGGCTATAGATTCAAATTCCGAATTGGTTTTAACGCACTAAAAAATTCTCACAATAATACACACAGAACTTAGATATAAATACCAATACTGATTTCAGTAATTTGAACACAAAAACTGTCATTTTATAAATTTGCACATTGCAAATGCTCTAATACCAATACCAAGCAATCTACAGAAAATAGTCACTTACCTAACAGGCAGAACTCTCAAACTCTGAAGCCCAACATCAAAAGAAACCAGAAGAAACCTACAGAACGATTAATAAACAGAATCAATCAATCGTTAGAAAGTCACTCAAAAGAATTTGCAACAACTGAATACTTAGTTAATGAAAGAAATAAATTTCAAGAAAATATTAAGACAATTACCAAAGAATCCAAATTTTAAGCAAAATTAGACGATTGATTTATCAAGATTCAATTTACAACATTTATCAAGAATCTTTGAGCAGATTGAAGAACTTCGGTATTGAAGAAATGGTAAACTTTTTATGTCTACTCCGTGTAGATTTTTAAAAACCACTTTAATAATTTTAGTAATCGGAGTCGAAATATTTTTATTGGAATTTTTCTTTTTTATTATGTAGGTTCATTAATTTCATTTAATCATAACTTTGTTATTTTAATCATATTCCACATGCACTTTATTCATTGAAAGAAAGTAATTTAAAGCATAATAGCCTACTGAACGTTGGAAGTTTAGCTGCGTTTTTAGACTTTGCTTTGCCCGACGGAGCCTAATTCGGCGGTCAGTGGCATGTCGAGAACAACCTGTGCAGATATCTTATGGAACACCTAATTTGTCTAACGACTAAGACCATGAAACTCATGGATTCTTCTTGTGGCCTTACAGGAAGTAAATTAAATCCTTTATTATTATAAACATGATAGATAATAAAAATGAGTGGTCGCGAATTCATAGATATTTTGAGTGAAAATTTCAACAATCCTGATCTCATATTAAGAAATCAAGTCCTGGAAAGTGCCTAGATTATCGTTTCGATTCCTATTGCAAATTCTTACCCAATTTTGGACATGGTGGCTGAACGTAGTTACGATTCACAGACCGCTTCCACTGCTAATGTGCTAGTCATGTTTTGATAAACAAAATTCAATGAATTATTTATTGACTTTAAGTGCATAGATATACCCATATAGCTGGGTGAGTATGTGCATGTATGTATATTTACTTGGTAATGGGGAACTACTTTTACCTAATGTAAACTAAATTGAAGTTCATAATAAACCAAGAAATTTAGTTAGTTAGAAGATAAATACGTTCTACGGTGATCCCAGTGTTTAATAGGGTCTAATCCAACTTTATAAAACATGTCTACACAAAAAGATACTTTGTTAAAAGGTTGCTCTGCAAGAATGTGTACGTTGTCGTAGAATGTTTATTGATTGATATATGTCTAATGTTACTAACATGATCAGTGATTTCTTTTCCTAACCGTGGCAATATGTGAAAGTAGACCTGTGGATAACTCTATCCACGATATGTTTCTCGAGACCACCCATGTGCCAACAGCCGCGTCATCAGTATGAACTTAAATTTCGCGAATCTGGCGTAACATAAAATAATGTGAATACGTACACGAATTGTTTTTTTGATTCGATTACGAATTATTTCTATAAATTGATGTATTTATTCTTATGGTAGATGACTGAACAAGTTAAACGGAAACAAGATTATTATTACCAAACGATATATGCTTCATGAGAAAAGGTTAACAAGTGTCCTTTTGTATAGTTATGATTGAAAAAAAATCCATCTACTTGTAATTTAAGGTAAATTGAAAAATTGGCCCTTGTTTAGAATTGCCCCGCATTTTTTAAATAAATTTTATTAAAGGGCATTTAATACTTTTAAAGATGGATTATCAACCTAATAAAAAATCAATGATTAATTTTAAATTATTGTCACTTTATGACATTGTTCGAACCAAGGAAGGTGCGATTAGATTTTTGCAAGATAGAGGTATATTAAATCGACGCAAAGGATACCTAAACAACCACGAAATGATTTTATCGATCACAGATGAAAGAGAAAGATGGAGATGTACGAAAAAAACCTGTAGAAACGAGGTTTCTTTGAAGTCTGGATCTTGGCTGGAAAACATTAACCTCTCTTATACCGAAGTTATTTTATTTATATATTCTTGGAGTTTTGAATTAACTTCGATTAAATTTTGCCAAAGGGAGTTAAGTATTTCATCAAACGCAACCATCATTGACTGTAACAATTATCTCCGAGAGGTTTGTGCCAGTAGTCTGTTACGAAATCCCTTGATCATCGGTGGCCCTGGTTTACATGTCGAGATTGATGAATCTCAATTTACCAGGAGAAAAAACAACGTTAATGGTGCAAATCCATTTGAAAAGATTTTACATGATATTCGTGAATACTGGCCACCTACCCAATGATCGAGTTAGATAACTGTTTTTACAGTCATGTTAGCTATCTTTAATAATAAAAGCTTGTATTAAAAGTTTATTATTTAAAATAAAATTTATTTAAAAAATGCGGGGAAATTCTAAACAAGCGCCGAAAAATTTTTATAATTTTAAGTGAAGAAATTAAACTTTTATTTAAAGACAGAATTTACACAGATACGCAAAACAACAAGGGCCTGCCTGAAATAATAATGAAATAGGCGGCTTTTTGAAATAAATTATTTTGGTACGTTTTTGATTTATGGAATTTATAAACACTAAATTTATGTTAGCTAATGTAGTGAAAACGATGGCCAGTTTTATTATAGCGCCATAAAATTAAAAGATAAGTTGGAATATCGAAAATTTCATAAAAGAAATCGAAATCGGAATTGATTTTGATTTAATTTCTAATACAGAAGAATTTAAAGAAAATTCGTTAAGGCATTTTAACAACGGATGCAATAAACAAACAATATTTAATGGGTGCGAAACAGAATTACAACAATAAACTGAGAAGCTTGTAAAAGATCAATTAATTTAGTCGAAAGTTTGAATGTAGCTCTACAATTTCAAAAAGGAAACGATTCCGCTAGTGATTTCTGTGAAAAACTTGAAAGACTAGCCCAATAGATTCTATGCCATATAATGAAATAAACAGGAATTTCATAGTTGTTTAATTTTTGAAGCAATAAAAGATCACGATTTGAAGAAAGATTTGAGTATGAACGACTATAATTCAATGGCAGAAATGAAAGTGAGAATAAAGAAACAAGAAAAGATATAAAACTAAATACCGCATAAGTTCCAAGAACATCATGTTGTAGAGTAAGTCCGTAATCAATATCGACATGATTATAATTAAAGGTTTTATTTTTTAATAATTAGTTTTTTATTATTTAACTATGTTATTACGATGAATAATTTACGATGAATTGAAGCCCGCTACATCAGGATCCCGTTAGTTTAGCCCCCTTGCTGATAATTTTTCTAAAATTTCTTAAATACAAATCTTTTTATTTAAGTCAACTTAAATTTATTGATTTTTCACTGGACTTTGGTTTAAATTTATCAAAAATTTGTATTTATAGCTCAAAATCTTTGTGTGTGTTATAAACCAACCATAAAATCATAACTTAGGTTTCTAATTCTCAAAGACTAGAAGTTTAAAATTAAGCAAACAGTACATAGCCTGGCTTGGGAAACTACATTTGAACACAATCACATTTAAACAAGAGTTAATAGTTAACAACTTTTTGGTGAAGGTAAATTTTTCTGTAAATTTGTTTTATTGAAAATAATAAATTTTTAAACTAGTGTTATCTTTTATTTACACAGTGAAAACGGAAACTCTCATTAAACAGAACTTTTTTTGTTGATTTTTCCATTCAAATCAATCCGTGTGAGACGGAAACGGACAGATTTTATGTCATATTTACTATTTATTAAACCTATATTAAACGGAAAAATGAATTTTTTTTGTTCATGATTCTTTACTGAATCATGCTGGGAAATTTTTACATTTGCTGGGAAAATTTTAATCATATGTAATTAAATAGCAATTTTCTGCTGGGTATATTATTATCATTTTAAATATGGATTTTTTGCTGGGTTAATTCAAATGTCATATGTCATTACATGCATAATCTGTTTTACATTAAAAAAAAATTTTATCTATAGTTTTTGGTCGATAAAATGGTAACGAATCTTTGAGATTAAAAGTTTAAGATAATTTTTATAATTTTTGCAGTAATATGGATATAATAAAGAATACATCATCTTTGTAGCAAAAATATGAAATACCTCAACTCAAAGAGAAAACTAATGTAAAAGCTCTGCAATAACAATATGATTGCGGAAAAACACAAATTTATGAAATTTTTAAGGCGGCAGAATCAATTAAAAATGTATTTTAACTTGACAGAGTTCCTTTTTCCATGAGCAAAGAAAAACTGAATTCAGTGAAATCAATCTACGGTTGTTTCATTGGTTTCGTTTAGCTAGGGCAAAAAATATTCCAGTTTCAGGCCCACTTCTTCAGGCGCAAGCTAAAACGTCAGAGAAAAACTTGAATATTTTAGAATTTCAAGCATCCAGCGGTTGGCTTGAAAGTTTACGGAAAAAATATCTCATTAAATTTGGTCAAGGTTGTAGTGAGTATGCGGATGTCTGTCAGCAGACAGTTAAAGATTGCAAAAAAGGATCGCAATAGAAATAGAGGGATATGAGGCTAAAGACATAGCAAACGGAGATGAAACCGCGCTTTTTGTTCGTGCATTACCAAATAACTTTAACACTTAAAAATGAAAAATGTGTCGGTGGTAAGCATTCAAAAGAGCAAGTCACGTTATTTCTTTGTGCTTTTGCTGATTGAAAATTCGAGAAACCTTTGGTTATTGGCAAATCTTTGAAACCCAGGTGCTTTAAACAACTGAATATAATTGATTTACCTATTAAAAGGCATGCAAATAAAAAGGCTTGGATGATTGGCAGCATAATGGAAATTTGGCTTAAGCATTTCAATTCAAAAAATGTAAATCAAAAAAGAAATGTTATTTTATTCTTAGATAATGCAACATATCATCCACATTTAGAACTTTGTTTTCTTCTCTCCTAACACAACCATCATTTTACAACCTATGGACTAAGGAATCATTCAAATTTTAAAGTAAAATATAGAAAACTCTTGTTAACTAAACTGTTTGGTGGAATTATTGAATGCAATAACGTCACAGAAATAACTAAAGCTATCACTATTCTTGATACCTTATTTAATTTAAGTTATATTGGACCAAAAGTACTGTTTCTACAATTTCATGCGTTGCCAATTGGTTTAAAAATCTGGTTTTCCAACAGATGTAGTTTAGTTTCAGAAGATAATTCTAATTATAGCAAGCCTTTGATTTTAGAAGGGAATATAGAAAATATTTCGGCTTCAAATTATTTAAATATAGGTAGTGAAGCAATGAATGAGGACGACATAGAGTTACATCAAATTTTAAACGGTGAAGCATACGAAGCTGAACAAACAAATGTTGATCTAAATGATGATTACGATTTTCAAGATAAGAATATCACTAATAAACAAGTTATGGATGCAGCTGTAAAGCTTAAAAAGTTTTTTATTTAAAGGGGCTATGGGAACATAGTTGAAATTACTATAACTATTGAATGTAAAATGTTGTTATCATGTTGTTCAAAAAAACTAAACAAATAGTAATGTCAAACTATTTAATATAAAGTACATTTATTTTTGAATATTTACCATTAATATGTGTAGTATGTATGTATCAATAAAATTTCCTGAATTTATTAATGTAAGGTACACATATTTTATCTTTTGTTATATGGCAGTCTGAATTTTTATGCCAAATCTTGTTATTTTATTTTAAACTAATCTTTTATAAACCAAATATGCAACATACATACATTAATAATAAAGAATCATAAAATATTTTTTATTAACTCTGTGTAAGACGGAAACCTGTCTTAGTCTAAAATATTTCCCGTTCCGTTGAGGCAGTTTTCACTGAATAAAATACCAAAGTTCAGAAAGTGGAACCTCAACAATAGTATTAGTTTAGTACCAGCCACCTATGGGTTCCACATGCTAGTAACATAATGATCTCCAAGAATTTCGATGCAAGATCTTCCAATTTGCCATACAAAACCAAATCCAATAAGCCTCGTCATAGAAAAGCAGAACGAGAAAGAAAACGGAGATTAAAAGAGCCAGACTATTGATACAAATGACGAAAGTAACTTCAAACATCTTAAAACACTGGAACATTTATTGATTATTAAATTTTCCAGTAAATTATGAATTAATTGAATTTGTAAATGATTTACTTTCTTTTTATTCCAATTTTGTTTCAATTAGTGTTAAATACTGGAAACAAATTCAAAATTAGAATAAAACCTCTCATGGTAGCTTCAGAACCCAGAGGTTTAACAGCTTATTTGCTATCATTGAAAAATGGCTCATCTTTTAAACTGTCCATTTAATTACCAATGTCTTTAGTAGCAGGTATCCCATGGTAGTATTTTCTTAGACGCGTATCAATCAAATGTATTATGTCATTTTATAATGCAAATCGAAATTAGGAACAATTGACATTATAAAAAAAACTAAGAATAGGATTCTAAGAGAAATAGAATTTATTGAATTAGAGGATTAGAAGAGTCAAGAGAAGTTCGTAGAATTATTAGAATTAAAGGTGGTTTATATTATTAAAGGCGATTTTTGTGATAAAATGCATGAAACCTTATAATCACAGCGGGCCTCAACAAGTGATCATAACGCATAATGTTTCGTACTGTAATAATTTTGGTGTGTAACTTGTAATAACTACAAATATACGTTAGGTGTATTGCGTTTATAGAGCACTTAAAGTCAGAACTACAGACTATTATTAGTTTATTTATTATAATCCAACAATAGCAACAATTAGAAGGATCAAGTAAAATAAAAATCAGACATATGTTTTCTGATAGTATTATGTGAACCTAGTGGCGCACCTTGGCATTAACATTTTTTTGAAGGAGTTTACTTTAAACTCGCAACAAATTTTTTCACCATGATACAACTGATCATAAGTTGATTAAACCGATGAATTATTTACAATCAAATAACTCTAGTTATACTGTTATAATTTATATGAAATTGTTGGGCCAGAACACAAATAGCCTTGAGAATTGTTTAAATGCATCAGTAATACAGCACAAAAACCCAGCACCAAGATAACTTAAAATACAATATACAACACCAACTAAACACTTGTTGGACGTACAGGAGTTTTAAACTACGGTATTATTCATCTCATTGATCTGACCTTCACTTGCAGGTTCTAGGGATAATTTACCTGATACGTCGCACGATTTTTAATAACCATTGCGCACCCATGACCGAAATCATGTTGGAACTGTGCGCAACAGCCGAATGCCATTCGAGCAGGTGAGCGCCATTACTAGCACTACTCCTCGAAGGACCTTCGTCTTTCCCGGATTATTAGCTGCCGCTGGAAGGACTTACGCTTATGCCTGTCTACCCCTATCTAGTTCCTACTTTTACCCTGATCACGGAGAAGAAATCATGGAGAATGGTTATGTCCAACACGCGCCTGCAAACCCTTTTCGACCCCCATTGTAGTTGGTACCTCATCTCTCGTAATATAAATTAAGTGGAATAATATATAACAGAAAGAAGAATAAAACAAGATTTTAGGAACACCATAAATAAACTATATTGACCAAAACAAAATATACCATTAAGTCACTACACGGGACAATAAACGACAAAACATTAAGATCACAAATGTCACCGACCACCTGCGAGTCCGAACTGTCAACCTAATCTTCCTCGGCATCCATGTCCGTAGGAAAACGTTTCCTTTTTGCCGGCCGATACGGCAGGGGATCTGCTCGGAAATCGTCATTTCTCTGAGTGGATGATCCTGCGATTTCACCTTGGGGACCGACATTGGGTACTTCGCCCGTGAGAATAGCGATTTCGTCGGTATCCAACCCCAGTCGATCGAGAGCCCGTATCACTCGAGGTGGTTCGATTTCCTCATCCACTAGATTAATGTGGATGGATTCCGGAGGTGACGAGAACATGACCTGCGGGGCTTAAAGGATATCCGGATCGAGCCCCGGAATCTCGAATTCCCAATACGGTGGCGGCAAGTCGTCGATCCGATATGTATCCTCTGCGGCTCTCGTTTCCCGGAAACGCTCTTCTTCTCGACGGCGTCGATCCCGACGTCGCCTATTCCGGTTTGGCCTGTGGCGAGCCGTAGAGATGGCAGAGTTCGCCGTGATTTCTGGTGGCGGAGGGTTTAGAGAGGACGGAGGGTTGACGAGTGAAGAAGAGATGTGGACTGTTGAAGCTGGGAGATCCTCGATGTTGGGGAGATGATGGGCCGGGATGATACCAAGTTGACCGGCCCGGACACTCCCTGGGACGTGAGTCCGAAGCTCTACGTCCGTGAATGCCTGTCGGAGTGCCATCGACTGTTCGCGTATCAGTAGTCGCTGGCTGCGTTACTCGACAATTAATTCGTCACGCGCCTGAGTGAGCCGGAAAATCTTTTATTACTTTAAAATTATTTTTATTATTTTTTGTATATTTTTCTTTATTTTTTGGTATATAATTTATTTTATGTTTGGATTTTATTTTTATTACTATTTTCTTGTAATATTATTTTTAGCCCTTTTATTTGTTTTCTGGTCGCCACTTCTGCCTATGTTTTTTCTAAACCTTATTTTGCAAGGTTTTGGCAGTTTATTTTATTTCTTTGTATGTTTCTTTTTGCATCTGTAGGCATTTTCCGAATTTTAATTAATTATTTGTTTTATTTAATTTTTGTTATATTTTATTTTGTTTTAATTACTATGTTGTTTATTGATTTTTGGTATCTTTGTGCGGTGCATGTTTATGTACAGTGATTCGTTCCATTACTTCCACTCTTTGTCTTTAATTTTAATTTTTATTTTTTGTTTAAATTGTGGCTCTGAGCCCAACACACTTTAAAATCTGAGAGAATATAAATAAATATAAAATCAAAAACATAAAAGTAAAATAAAATAAATACAAAATGCATCAAGAACCGCACGAAATCTACATAAAAAATAACATAATAACAAGAAAATTTGACCGTAAAATGACCATTTATATAAAAGTAAAAATTAATGAATTAAATGAATAAAAATAAAATATTTTTGGCTGAATAAATTTAATTAAAAATGTTAAAAATAAATTGCCAATTTAAATTAAGAAATTAATAAAAATTAAATTTAGATAACACCAATAATTTCAAGGTCAAATTTTGTTTAATCGCAATAAAATTAACACCCAAGTTTAAGGCCAAAATATAGGTATATATACTGATGTGTTTTGAAAAATTTTCCAGTCTAAACTGAGTTGGTGTGCGCTGCAACTGAGAGCTGTGCTTTCAGGCAATTAACACTAGTAAGTGTTTTGCCTGAACATGACAACTTTCAGTTGCCGTACATTGGTGTGAAGCGATGTAAATGATTGCTTGACTAAATATTGACCAATTAGGAAAATATATGCACGAATGTGTATGAACTTATTGACCAAGTGTAAAGAAATATGAGCGAATACTGCATGAATTTCTTGATCAATTTGATTAAATGTATTCGGATGAAGCGATGAAGAATGATGATGCCAATAAACGTCCGATCACTATGTGAAATATGTCATGTCGAATAAACCGTACTATGCTCGAAACTTTTACTCAACTGATATGGTAAAATTTATTCTATTCCTTTTTCGGCCCACAGCCACTACATAACCGCAAGGAAGCAAAATCGACATAACAATTCAGGCTGTGTAAGTGCGGTTTATCCGCCAATATCCTGTGCCCGTGAAGGTTACGGCTTGAATAACGCAGGACCTAAACGTCAATACTACCTGCTATAGGTGGAACGGGAAGGTGCAAGGGCAGTTTTTTTAGCTACTCCCTCATCACTCGTTCTCTATAAAATCGACATAAAATATTAAACAACAATCGGCTAAAAATCACTAACATCGAGTAGTCCAGTGGGCACTCATCAAATATAACATGAACATACATAGATCATAAGGACAAAGAGAAGGAAAGGGTAGCGGGGAAAATTGCAAAATCGTTGCAACAGTTAAAATGAATAGCCATCGGAAAAAGATTAATCCGAACGACTAAAATCAGGAAAAATAATGTTTTTAAATAATTTCTAAGAATCAGGAAAATTATTTGAGTCGTGACGGAAAATGAGGGTGGAACGCTACGCAAATTTTTGGAAATAATTGAAACTTTTATCATGAAGCCATAAAATAAGGGCGGATCGCTGCTCAAACTTTCAGAGTTAATTAAAACACTTATAGAAATTAGTAAAGTAAAAGTGAAATGTTGTTCAATTGTTAGTATAATATCCTTATAAAACCGCAAAATAAGGGCGGTACGCTGCTAAAATTTTCCGACTCAAGGAAAATACTTTGTCGAAAACTGTAAAATATGGATGGATTACCGCTAAATTTTTATATAAGTAAAATATTTTTATAAAACTGACGAATAAAGACGGATCCCTACAAAAAACTTAATAATAATGATGATAATAGTAAGGATAATGGTAATTATAATAATAGTAATAATAAGAATAATAATCGTAAAAATAATAATAATAATAATAATAATAATAATAATAATAAATATAATAGGAATTGTAATAATAAGGATAATAATAATAGTAGTAGTAGTAACAATGGCTCAGAATAACACATACAATAGTAACGATAATAATACTAGTAACAATAATAAGGAACACAGTAGTTATAATAAGGATAAGGGTAAGAGAGATACTGTGAGGATATTTAGCATCACAAAGGGTTTACGGGCCATAGAAAATCATCAACACAAACAACGATAAGAAGGACTAAGCGAATGGACTTAGAGATAAATGATATGAGAGTATAGGTTAACATTTGAAAGAGATAGGAGAATAATGGGACCTAAAAATCGAAATCGAGCACAGGCCTTCTATCGGCAGCTCGTTGGACCCATGGATCGATCGGTCAATTATAGCATTAACAATAGCGCTCACTTTTTGCGGATGATCCACCCACTCGAACACAGTTCCAACGTTGCTTAGCAACGGGTGCCGAGTGGTAGGCGAAAAATATTTGTATGGAGTTGTCTGGGTAACAACCATATAGTCTCAAAATATCAACACCCAGAAACTCACCAAAATAATTAAACAGTACCTCATAATCAATACTAATCAATATGTTTTACTCTTGCGGGGGCCTTCTTACTAGCACATCCGGTTTGATCATAAGAATCATATCAACGAGATTTTTTTTACTCATGTCTTCTAAGTTAGCTCAAATTTGAAATCACTATTATTTTTGTTCACCAACATTTTTCAATATGAATTAAAAAGGATGTATTTATTTGCTAGCAACGATTTTTAAAACTTAGTTATTTAGTAAAATAAATCAAAACAGTATTTATTTGAATAAAATGAGGAACTAAAATTTTATTAGATAGTTACATACACAATTTTTACCAAAAAACTTTTCAAATAAAATAGTATTATATTTAACATTTAATGCTACATCTGTTTCGTCCAAACAATATTTTAATTATCACTAATGTTTGTTTGAAGTAGCAATATTTATAAAAATATTATGAATTAATGATATTAATAACTTCTTTTAAATTTTGTCATTCCTTATGATCACTTAAATTATATTGGGGATAGTATCACGTAATATTTTAAATTGCTCAATTCTTTTAGAGTATCAATTATTATGGGAGATTACAATTCTATTAGAACGAATCACGATTTTATGTCATTTAGTATATATAACTTCCTTGATAATCTTTTAGCTGCTGTGCGACCATCTGATACTTTGGAAAATGAATCACAAAATCGTGATCAAATTACTACTCAGGTTAAACCAGGAGGTTACTCTGAGGACATATTTATATTTCTCTCTGATAGAGAAAAGGAAGAATACAACTGTAGTGTTTGGTGAGTTTTCACAGATTTTTAATAATTTCAAAAGAACTACTTTTGTATAAATTTTGTTTTGAGTAAATCTTGATAAAATTTTCAAAACTAATTTTCAATTATTAATTCGCAATTACAAATATTTAATTTTTAAAGTTAGTTGTTGAAGAAAAAATTTATTTAATATCATTCTTCTGTAATTACACATTTTCATTATTTCTTCTATGATTGATTTTCATAGAAGAGTTGGGTTCAATATATCTAAATTAACATTTATTTTATATTTGAATTAACGGTCTTTGTATATTAAGTGAACAATTAAAATAATTAGAAATGACTACAATCATGATGAATACACTGCTAGTAACTGTTTTGCAGTTTCTCTATTTTGTGTTATCTTTCTACAACAATTATATATGTTTGAAAACTTGTCTGAAGGAACATACATCATCCAAAACTCAGTTGGAGTTGTTTCCGTGTGCTTATCCTGAAGAGCGACACTATGCTTCAATTCAATAATTTCCAGCTTAACTTCACCTTCATATCCTCCTTATAACTGCATCTTTATTGATACAACTGATATGTTACACTTGAACGGATTGTCAATAAAAAGCAACAGAGGAGCCAAATTGCGAATGTCCTTGAAACGAGTGAAGAAATCTAATTTCACTTTTTCCAGTGATTGGTCGAACTGCTCACTTTTAATTGCATCTTGGTATTCTTGTGCTACCTTGGAAAGTACTGGAAAATGTGTATAATTTGCTTGTTGACTCATAAATAAATCAAGCTTTGATTCAAACACACTAGTTTCCTTTATCAGAGAAGGTAAAATTGCAATTTCAAATTCAGCGTGTTAAGGTGATCTGTGATGTCAATCAAGAATGGTAGTCTTGAAATAAACATTGGATTATCTAGTTGCATTAATAACTCTTCGTTGCGTTTCCCACAAAGGAAAACTTTGACTTCTTGCAATAAGTCCCAAAATCTTGCCAGGACTTTCCTCTGCTCAGCCAACGCACATGAGTATTTAGGACTAAATTGTTATAATTGCTGTCATACTCTTCTAACAGTATCTTGAACTGCATGTGATTCAAATTATTGGTCCGAATAAAAACGTCCGTTACTTTTTTTAGTTCATTATCTTTCAATTTAGAACAGAGTGCTTGCTGATGAATGATGCAGTGATAAGCTTGAAAGTTTGAGAAATTCTTGTCTGCTAGCAGCAAGCCAATCAAGCTAAGTTTCCTTCCTACCATTGCTGGAGCACCATCAGTGGTAACTGATATAGGCTTCTTAATGTCAATTCCATTTTTTACTAAACATTCCTACTGTGTTTTGTATATATCTTCACCTCTGGTTGTATTTTTCAGTCGCAACAGTGCCAACATTTCTTTAAAGTTATTCTTCACGTCAAATCGAATCCAAATTATGAGCTGTTCCGTGTCAGTTGTATCGCAAGATTCATCCAACGCTAAACTGAAACCAGATACTTCCCTCAAATCGCCACACAGCTGCTCATATATGTCACTAGATAACATCTCAATTCATCCGGAAACAGTCTCATGAGATAACTAAAGATCTGAAATATGTTTCTTGATCTCATCTTTGTTTTAAAACTCAGCAAACAAAGAATCGGCACATTCTTGAAAACATTGCTTTACTATGTAACCATCTGAATATGGTTTTTGGTTTTTAGCCAGAACCCAGCTGACCTTCAAGGATACCTCCGTTACACAGTCATTTGCTGTCAGAAGTCGCCTGAAAACAAGCAACTTTTTCTTCTCTCAGCTTTGTACCAATTCTTTTCAAAATTACTATGCATGGACGTGCTTAGTGTATCTGTAGATTGACTTTCTTCAAAACTAAGATAGAATTTCGACACAACAAACAAACCTACTTCTCACCAGGTGTTGTAAATAAAAGTTCAAGTTCCCAAGATGAATTGAACAAACGATTTTCTTCCGTAACTTCGCTTTCTGCTGCTCATATCTGAAAACTTAAAAAATAATAATGTTAATTTATTAATCTATATTTTATACTTCAAAGTTAGTAGTCTTTTTCTGTTTGTAAAAATAATGGTTTGAATATTTATATATATACATCACAAAGCTAGTTACTGTAGTGTAAACATACCGTCTGCACATTCTGAACATGCAACTGGTAAGTAAGTAAGTAAATAAGTTAGTTAATTACACTGATCAATTTATAAATTTATAAAACAAACCTCAAAGTAGTTAAGTAAACAGTTTAATTTTAATGTATTAAAAATTTTGAATTACGTATAGTCGAAACAATGCAGTGAGGTTTGATATGAGGTGGATTAGTTTGTTTAAAAGTACAGCTAACATTTTGTACAGAAGAATAAAAAATTAAACGTGTTTTGAAGAGCAAGCACTCTGGTGGGCCACTTAAGATCATGCAGTGGGCCGTATGTTGGATGGAACTGCTCTAATGTATGAATTTTGTATTGCATTTATAAGAAATTTAAACTTCAACTGACTGTTACAGTAAAACTATGAATGTTGTCGCAAACTATCATCCATCCTTGTATAGAGGTAATCTTGCGTCTGGTCGCTGTCATGCATTAAATAGCAAAACAATTTATTTCACTAAATCCGTCCGCTTTGAAGCGAGCGCATGCATTAGATGGTTAATGATTTAAACAAAAAATAAAATGAAATTAAGGTTTTTAATATTGTTTCAAGCACTCTAATTAAAATGCTGTTATTTATACTCATGTACTGGATGCATGCTTTCCTGCTGGAATATGCTACAGTCTACTAAACTGTCCTCTAGCCTACTAGGAGCTTGCTGTAACAGCTTTGTTAGTCATAATCGTCTGGTTAAAGTATTAGCATCATTGTAGTAGGGAATATTGTTGCAAGTAGAACTCTTTTGATCTGAAGGTATATTATAACGTTCAGCTCAACTCACCCATCCCACGTTTTGTCACATTTTCAAGGAACCCTCCCACCCACTATCGAGCGTGACATAATTATGCAAAGAAACATATTTTAAATTTAACTAATTTTCTTTTTAACTAACTTTTTCCTTTGAAATACTTTTTTAAATTAACTACTTTAATTTCTCGGTCGCTGATAATTATGTAAAAATATACTAACATTGACATTTATTACTATAATTTCTTGACTGGTAGAATATGATTACAAAATTGATTTTATGAGATCATTATTCTATTTTAAACTAATAGAAATTAATCTAGAAATTGAATTAACAATCCTATCTATATAGTAAAATATGATATTTTGTGTGTAGTCTTTATAAGAAACAATAAATGGTTTTATTAGTATATATTTAAAAAAATTAAATAATAGCTTTAAAGATTTATTATGTAAATTATTATTAAAATAGTATTTTTAAATTAACACTGAATTTATAATATAAAATTTTAAATGTTTTAAAAATTTAAAATAATAAATTTAGTATGTTAAACCTCCAGCCGAGTGCGACTAGGATATCATGTTTCACTTATTCTATGCAATTTCGCGAGTACACTATTATCGCGTTGCATATCATTTATTTAAGCGCCGGAAAATGTTATTTCTGCATCGAATCTATTATATTTAGTCTAAACCATTCGGAGGCGTTTTTCTTCGTTATCATATCTTATATGTAAACAATTGATACAAAATATAAATAAAAGCACCCGCGGATGGTGGGTTAATGGGAATGGAATGTGTGAAAAAAGAAATCTCTCCTTTTGAAAACATCAATATTTTACAGTTGAGAAAAACTCAAAAATATCGTGTGTTTGAATAATATTGGAAAAAGATTGTTTTTGAATTTCCTTCAATTGTTCATGTTTAATGTTACAGTTTCTGAAAGTAAAAATAAGTCGAGAATGTATAAAGGTCTTATAAGCTTGTATTTTTTGAGAAGGATGAATATAGGATTCAAAAAGAAGTTTAGTATCGTTAAGCACAGTATTAAGTAGTGCAATAGACTTCTGCAATAGATAAAAGACTTTAGTCGAAGGTTTTAATGAAGCTTTGCAATATCGACAATGAAACGATACAGCTACTTATTTCTGTCAAAAAAATTGAAAATTTAACCCTAACAAAATCTACGGCACCAATTAAATAAAGATGGATTTCAAAGATATTTAATTTTTAACGAACTAGGGGATCACAATTTAAAGAAATATTTGAGAATGAACGACTAAATCTGTGGAAAATGGACGAGAATTAAAACCAAGAAAAAGTAAACAAAGAATTCATCAAAAAAATTTCAATACCAGCCGTGTTCCTACGACAGATGATAGGAATATTTTGAAATATTAAAAATGTCATTCCATGCTAGTTTGTGTAAAGATAAATGATAAAGACAATATAAGAATTTATCTAGACTTTAGAGCAATTTATAATGTCACAGAACGACAAATATTTCCGATTCTAAATACCAACGAATTATTAAATACATTAGGAAGACCTACATACTTTAATAAGATTAATTTTGGAAATGCATACTATCAGGTTGAGCGGACGGAGAATTGAAACTGAAGACTGCGGTTCTACTAAAAATTAACAATATTATTTAAACCGAATCCCTTGTGTTTGTGAACTCAATTGGTTTGAGTAAAGGTTTTTTGAGCACGAATAAATGAAAAAAGGAAGGAAGGATAAGCTATATATATATATATATATCAATAAATGGCTTTATGAGTATGAATAAATAGTTTTATAAGCACGAATAAATGGCTTTATGAGTATGAATAAATGGCTTTATGAGTATAAATAAATGGCTTTATGTGTATGAATAAATGGCTTTATGAGTATAAATAAATGGCTTTATGAGTATGAATAAATGGCTTTATAAGTATGAATAAATGGTTTTATGAGTATGAATAAATAGATTTATAAGTATGAATAAATGGTTTTATGAGTATGAATAAATAGATTTATGTGTATGAATAAATGGCTTTATGAGTATGATTAAATGGCTTTATAAGTATAAATATTAGCTTATCTTTGTGAATAAGAATACTTATAATCATGTATTGCTTAATGACAAAAAAGTTTGAAAATGATAATTTGAACTGACAGCAATAAATTTAAATTATAATTTATGAATACATTTAAGCCAATAATAAGAAACATTAATAACTATATATATATATATATATATATCTGATATGTCCTTGTTTGAAATCACATTGGTGAATTTTTAACAAAGTTCAGAGTTAATAATTAATTATTAACTTAATTATTGTTTATTGGTTTTCAAAAATTAATTTATGATGTACTTTGCTCCTAACAATTATATCGGATTGTATTAAGTCCATAAAATTTTCAATTATTCATTATTTTTTTCTTAAATCTATAAAATCTTTATAATTTAATTTTGAAAAATTTTCCCTGTTTTAACACTTTCAAACTTTTATCATCTTTACATTTATCCTATATATTCTTTCATTAATCCTTTGAAACAGCAGATCTTGTTACCATTACATTCCTTCTGAGCAGCTAAATATATATTATTTCCAATGAGATTTTTAAAACATACACATTAGAAATAGGATTTCGTGCATGAAAATCAGATTCCTTCATATACTTACTCTGCATCAGTATAATTTATTGGAAATTGTTTTTTAGTTAAGAAAATGTAACGCTTGCGCTTGAACGACAAACTATGCACATCGATTGCTATCTGTAACAAATGTCGATATGAAGTTAATATAGTGCGTTTTGTAATCTTTGACAGTTAGTATAAACAAGTTATTTATTATATAGCGCCCGAATCAAGAGAGGGTGGGGGGAGACGCTACAATAACTCCTTTTGAATTTATTTATTTGTTAAGTTACTCTGTTATTAAAGACGCTCATCAGTGTCGAAATGGTCATAAATTCTGTTACTCATGCATCTATGTGTGGTCGACTTGTAACAGGTCAGGCGCTGATTGTTGTCCTGCATGCAGATGCGACGGAGTTTATGCTAGAAATGATCAAGTATTAAAAATGATTTTTTAACATGCTCAATTTTGATAATCTATTCAACACGTCCAGCCCCGCATGGTCACCAGTAGTTAAGTACAGTAAACAATTCTCCGGTTCATCGATTTCTTTTTTAAAATCAAACAACTTTGTACACAATGAATTAAGCCTTAAAGATATTGAATATTATAGTGCGGGGCTGAACGTGATAAATATATCTGTTCTCGTAACCCTAATAATTAAATTTATCTATAGGAATATTAAAATATTTAGATTAAAATGAAATAAATTAAACAATCAGATTTTTCACTTTTTCACCTCTTGGATTGAAATTTATATTGAAATTTTTACTTTATTATTTTTTTCCCAAATAACATTTTTGCCAAAACCCTAGAAAAAGAAAGCAAAAACAGATAAAAGTTGAATAAAGGATAGCGGATATTTCTGATAGTTATTTTTAGGCATTCGATCAATATTTTGTTTTATATTTCATACAAAGGCCATACATATTTAAAGAAAAAGAATATAATATAGAAATATCTTTTTTTTAATTCCATTATTAATTAGCCTTTACAAAGTGTCATTTAATTATTCGTGGTGTTATTTTACATCCATCACATTGGAAGTTTATGAGTTCGACTGTAGTAGTGCACAATGAGGACTTTGCGCCCTAGGATATTTGGCTTGAATTTTTTGTTTTGAAAACCCCTTCTAAAAATATTTTTTTGAAAAATTTAATTTGTTTTAATGAAGTGAATTATTTAATTTTTGTTTTAATGAATTAATTAATTTTTAATTACAATTTTTGTTTTAATTTTAAAAATATTTTTTCTCGATTAAAATGCCTAAAAATAAATCATCTTTAAAAAGCCAAAGTATTTTTTCTCGATTAAAAGCCTAAAAAATAAATCGTCAAGAAAAAATATTTTTAAAACTTTTAAAAATTAAAACAAAAATTTAATTTGGGTCTCCAAAAATAAATAAAAATTTTCAAATCAAATATCCCAGAGAAATTGGAATATTGGTTTTACGAACACAATATTTCAGTTAGTGTTATAATCGATTTACAAACAATTAAGTATGAGCTCAGACACTGCCAAATGTATTTGAAGAGACATCCAAAAGTGATTTTCTGGTCAAATGAAACATGATCCATATTTCCTCATAATTGAACACAATTGCTAAAAACTTAAGTAATTTAAATAGCTGATGAAATTTAGAAGGTCTATCTTATAATGTAATGCAACTTAAATTTATAAAAATATATTGAATTTTCATAAACAAAAGATAATAATATTAACATCCGGAATATTTTACGATATGCAATTATTTTGTCATTTTTAACACTTAGTGTTAAATTGAGACTGGGAAAAGAATCTTTATGAATATTTAGATTTAATAGCTTGATAAATTTATGAATTTTTAAAGCTTACAGACCTCGACAGTTTTTAATAAGTTTTTGTTTAAAGTGGATAAGATAAAATCATATGCATTATTTAATTGTTTATATAAACAATTATTCTATTAGATAAATTAATATTTCGGCTTTAATAATAATAATAATAATAATAATAATAATAATAATAATAATAATAATAATAATAATAATAATAATAATAATAAAAGAAACAATTAATAAACAATTAATTAATATTTTCTACCAGATTATTATTTTAAATAAAAGGGAAATAATATTTGTTATTCTCTTTTAAATATCAACTTGCTATGTTTTTACTTAACCGCATTGATTAGTAATATATTTATTATTAAATTGCAAAATATTATTATTTAAATAAGAAAGTTTAACGCAATTCAAATAATTAAATCCCTATTTTAGTAAATGTATTATAAATAAATCAATAACGAACAATATACAAATTGCTCTTTTGAATATTATTCTCTTCCTTGATTTCATTCTACTGGTTGGTTCATTGGCCTTATTGAATATTCACTTATTCTTGATTAGCTGTGGTTTATTGGTTCTTCTGATCAATTTCTTCGTGGCATTGGACGTTTTATGTATTGAATTTGTTTTCCGTCATTCACATATGGCTTTAATGTATTTTACTTTTAGATTCCATTTTTATTATTTTCAAAAAATCTTTAATAGGGTTCAGTTTTTTCAATCTTTGTTCAATACTTTGTTGATCATTATTCTTTCAATTTCGCATCTCTTGCTTTTTTGCAATCAAGTCTTTTCCAATGTATATATCATTTATATTGGGAAATTTATATAAAATGAGACAAATATCGGAAAATACTGGGCAACAAAGCGTTAAGAATACAAATTATATTTCCATGACTTTAAATATAATGGTACTTTAAGAATACCACTAAATTGTATTGAATCTAAAAGAATAAGTGTTAACGGTTCCTCAGTTTTTTATAGGGTTTGTAAAATAAATCACTGTTAATATTAGAACAAAACACGTTGATAGATAAATATTATATCGTTTATTTAATATTAAAAATCTATTCTTTATATTTTTTAGTCTCATATATTATTTCTTCAATTTTGGCCAGTTCATTAAAAATTCCCTAATTTTCTTTACCAACTGCTAATTTTAATTGAAATAAATTTTTTTTTTAAATTTAAATTCATTTAAACAAATAAATTAAAACCTAAATAAAAATCACTTCATTTAAACAAAAATTTAAAGTATTCACGGCATACTTATAGAAAAAAATTAAGAAAATTTCCTTGGTATTTTTTAACTAATAAAAACTGAAATTTAAAAATATGGTTTAAATTAAAATTAAAAAATAAAAATTATTTTAAACAGTTATTCGTTTAAAAAAATAAAGTAAGGAAATAAATAATTCACTTCATTTAAACAAAAGCGTAAAAAATCTCCCCACTCTAGAATTTTTTTTATATAAATAAAGTTTATTTTAAAACAATAATTCATTTAAACAAATAAATAAGTCATTTCATTTAAAGAAATAGGAAAAAAGTCAATTTGACAAACCTAGAAAAATGGTTCCCATAGTAACTTATGAATAAAAAAACTTAGGAGGAAAAAAAGATTATTTGCGCCATTATTTTTCATTTTATTGAGATAACTAACTTTTTTACCTCAGATGATTAGAGCAGTGTTTCCCAACCTTTTCATATTCGCGATACACTGCGAGAATGAGCATATTGCTGCGACACATCAAATATTAAGAGGAAGTATATAAATTCATTTCGAGGTTTTAAAGGTTAAATTAGCCATGTTACAGCCCGCCATCGCTTCAAAAATGTTTACTAATATAATACCTTCTTAGGGATAAACAGAGTAATTCTATAACTATTTGTTTTTTTAAACGTTTTATTAACATTTTATAAAAATGTTAACTTTTCTCGCGACACACTTGAGGGAAGCTCGCGACACAATTGTGTCGCCGCACACCGGTTGGGAAACTGGATTAGAGTGACCCACTCAAAACAACCCTGACAATAGCGGGTGCTCATGAGGTTACAATTGTACTTCATTTCTAACTATTACACAATATTATAAGTGCAACGCAATGTTGTCTCATTAATTAATTATTAATTATCGGTAATTACTTCATAGTGCTTTTATTTATTGATTTATTACCATTATTAATTGTGATGATTTCTAGAGTGTTGCTAGACAATTATTAAACTGATCATTGCATATAATTTGTATTTCATTGCCGATCATTTAGTTATCACCTTAACAACCAATGCGTCAATTCAAACAATTAAAATGACATTTAATTTCCATATTAATAAAATTATTTTACATTAATATAGCTTAATGAGAAAATCGGTCGTAAAAGAGTGAAATGTGTTTTCGAGGGTTGCAACTGGAGAGGATTTCTCCGTGACTTTAATGACCACGAGCATAGAATCTATGATTTTCGAGAATTGAACAGTTCGATTGAGCTGCCTTTTCTCAAGGACAAAGATTCGTCTTTTGTCGGTTCAGTAGATTTGAAAAAAAGTGAAATAATTGAAGTGACTAAAATCGATACGGAAACTTCTTCCCATTCGAACGGGAATGGCATAATAGATGAGAGCAATCTCATCAAAAATGATGAAGAAACCAACACGAATTCTTCGTTGACAGGAAGAGTTTCCCGAACGAATATTGCTCCTCGGCGTTTATCTCGAGGTAGCGAAAACACATTATTGAGCGGTAGAAGTTCCATGTTGCGACCGACTCTCAGTAATTATCCAAGAAATGCGAATATATCCACAAGATGCCCGACTTATCGAAATTCTATAAATATGACTCGATTATCTCGTTTGCCACGAAACCCAACGACAAATGTCGATAACATTTCCGGTTCCGATACCACCAATTCCGTTTTGATCGATGAAATATCGCGACAACCTGCACACAGTGAATATACTCAAACAAATTTCTTGGAGTCCAGCAATAATTCCCCATTTGAAACCTCTTCTGCTTTCAGCACCGAATCACCACAGAGAATCGATAATATCGACCTGAGTCGTCGGGGCGTGTCGGGAAATGTACGCCGAACCAACTTGTTGCCGGCAATCAATTCCAACAACACAAATAACGTCTCATCGGAAAGACAACTAATGGAATACCGTCGATTAGCTCCCACGTATGCATCAAGGCGCGGTGCCAATTTCGGTGCCGGTCCCAATGAAGGCCGAGAACAATTGGCAATGATGCTGATCCTGTTGACTTCGGATCTAGAGGATCGAGTCACTTTAAGTGATCAATCTCATGAACAGCAGACGACGACGACAAACAGTCACATTCAACAACAACAACAGTCCAGTGAAAATAACGGTTCAATCAATGAAAGTGTGTCGTCGAGTTCCAGCCGGACAAGTGTGAGACTTGGGAGATCACGACTTCAAGAATTTCGAAATTTGAACCGACGTCTTTCTGAAGTTGCAAACAGTTTGGATCGATTGATTGCCAGCACCAGTAGGGAGACTGACCACCGCCATACTGCGTTCAGTACCGCCACTCCAGAAAGTTCAACTTCAAATGCAACGAGTGATGCCGATGAAGAATTCAACAGCAACAGCAACAACAATAATAATAATAGTTTTTATCGTTGATATTGAAATAGTCAATATTTACACATCTGGAATAATAATAATAATAATAATAATAATGTTGATTATATATACTTATTTCCATAGTTTCTGACCGGAGAATTCAAATCGCTACCGGCCTGTTTATGGATATATACTTTTTTCCATTTTTCTTTATTTCAATAAACGGAGTTGAGGTTTTATTTTATATATTTCCAGTTATATGAATATAAATATATGAATTATTTGTGAATTTCAATTCGATGATTTTTTGTTTTCGTCTATTTCACAGTTACATTTTCTTGATTTTCAAATTTTTATTTTGTCATAAAATTAGATATATATATATATATATATATTGCTGATTATTTTGATGTCTTCATATCAGAGAAATTGTAAATGTTTGGATTTATTATTAGCGTGTATTTTTATTATTATTAATATTATTAGTAAATATGAGAAAGAAATGTATCACCAATATTTTAAAAATGTAAACAATAAACTTTCTTAAATGAACTTTATAATAAAAATTGTTTGTTTGAAAATAATTAATTAAATTGTTTGAAAAATTATTCATTTGATAAAAATTGTATCTTAATAATCGCTAAATTTTTAATTGGTCGGAAATTTATTTGCGTAATAATTTTGGATGAGTTTAATGGAATTTGGTTTTGGAAGAAAAATAACGCATACTATTCAAAAATCAAAGTTTCTTAATATTTGTTTTGTGACGCTTATTATGTATTTTCGAATAGCCTTTTAAGTGATCCTGTAATATTCCGGTTGATTGGAGAAAAACAGGAATATTCTAATTATAAAACAGTTTGAAACTAAATACGATAAAATAAACACTAAACCAGCAGTTCTTAAATTTATTGAACAGGGCGACACTTTTGAGATAAAATTTTTCTTTGCGGAAGAAACCAATTAATGTTTTCAAAAATATGGAAAATTTATATATTGTATTTTTTATAATTCAGATACAACAGATAATTAAATCAATATAACATAAAATTATATTTAAATTTAACTATATAAAGGATGGTGTTGCTTTTGTGACACTAGAATTGCAATATTAAGTTATATTTGTGTAATGATGTTGAGCAATGATCGTGCAAACGTTTTAAGATGTACGCGGGGAGGGTATATTTATTACATCATATGTGGGAATCGTCGTTATTGTTCCCACATATTACGTTGAAGTAATTTAGGCGATAATATATGATTTGTATGAAATGAACTTATTGTCATTGTCAAATCGACATCTTTCCGAAATATTCTGAAGAAGATGTCATCAAATGAGGCGAAGAATTTGAACTCAAGACTCAGCTGTTGGGAGCCTCTACCTGCCAGGATCAAATACTCCCCTTTTGACTTGAAGATCCTGTTTTATACATTTTGAGACATCGAACAGAAACTGCAAGAAGCAGCTATACCTACTCAAAGTCCCTCTTGGTAAAAGCCTTTGGTTAAAGCATGTACGCAGCATACGAAGCTTTCAGGTCGAGGAAATGGAATCCAGGTGAAACCGTCGATTACTATCTAGATTCTCTAAAATGCTTGTGGGGAGCTGGCTAGTATCGACGACGACGGAATTACAACAGCTTTTGTTGTTGCTCTTCCCACCAGAGTCTCAAAGACTTTACAGATCTCCGGAAATTATGGCTTATTATCTCATCAATCGAGAAAGCTCGAGTAATGATATAAAGTGAGATGCCACGCAAATCTCAGATTCAGAAAACTGAAGCCATGAGTGCCATTACGGGTAACTAAAAAAAGAAGAATTTAATGTTTCTCGTGTGGGGAAAATGACTTTTCTCAAGACACTGCTGGTGTCAGGAAAATAACAAAAAGAAGCTGTAAGCACCGAAAGCTTCTTCAAAAACAATACGGTGCGCTTTAGAGTTACCGAGTTGGAGGCTGTTCTGCTAGGTATCAATGTTGCAGTTAGATGAGGCCTACAAAGCTTGATAATTATCACGAACTCCACTGCGGTTTTAAAATGGGTCGACAACACAAGCAGTAACTCAGATGCTGGTCAAGCGGTGACTTGATCAAACAAATGTATTCGGAACTCAGTCTTGATTTGAGAATAAAATTTGTTAAATCTGAGAAAAGCCAGGGTGATACACTAACACGGGTACCCATACCTGGATGAAAGCGCGCCTACCATTCATCGCTGGAGTTTTTATATCTCTAGTAACAAAAATGCACGAGAGGCACCAAATGGGTATTAATTGAATCTTGTACATGAACAAGAAACTCGACCCATTGACAACCTACGACATGGTAAATAACATTTGCAATACATGCAAAATGTCTGACTCGCCTCCAATATCGTGGGAAAATAGTGCATTGGAAGTAGAGGAAGGCAGGCTAATATGATGTCAGCAGCCAAGTGTTTGTGAAGTCACCGAGAGCAAAATGCAATGTACTATGGGAAGTTGGAACAGTCACTGGCATAAACTCCCCTAACAATATAGAAGTCAATGGCACCCGAGATGCCACCAAAAAACTGAAAGCAGAGTATGAAAACGATGTCCACTCTCCAGTACCCAATACTTTATCTTTCACAAGAGCCGGAAAACTGCACAAAACCCCCTAGTGGTTGAAGTATATCGAAATTGATCCAAAGATCACGAGGGCGTGTAATTAAATTGCGCAATGATCATCTAAACCTTCTAAGATGTATGCGGGCAGTGAAAATTTATTATGTCTTATATGGAAATCGTCGTGATTGTTTCCGCATATTACTTTTGAAGTAATTTAGCTGCCTTTACTAGATTAATTTTTGTTTCATCCTCAATTTCTTCTCTGCATTTTTGTATATGTCCTACTCCGGAATATAAATTAATTTTTCGGCCATATACAATTTCAAAAGGTGAGAATATTGTAGAGTTTTGTATTGTAGCCTTCAAACTAAATTCAATCTTTGGTAACAATATACATCAATTACTTTTTGTTTTAATCTCTGTCAATGATGTTGCCAGAATGTCCCGAACTGTTCTTATGATGCACTCTGCCAAACCATTCAATTGATGTTGGTACCGTGAGCTAAATTCTTGTTTTGTACCAAATTTCTCCATACAATCACAAAACATTGATCCTTCGAAAATTCTTCCTATACCTGGAAGAATGCTTTCAGGTCTACCAATTATTCAAAATGACATTAAAATTGCTGCTGATAAACTAACCAATTTACTAAAACAATCTATTATTACTATCATGTATTTCTTATTTTCTTTTTTCTCCACATATGAAATATACACTACTATTTGTTCTAAAAATTGTACTCCTGTTCTTGGCAATAAGATTTATTTTGTTCTTCCTTGGTCAATCTTTCTACTAGCACAAATCCTACATTTATTAATACACTCTGTAATAATCTGATTCATGAATGGCCAAAAGAAAAAGTCCTTTAAATAAAATAAGGTTTTCTTTATACCCAGATGGCATAGTTCAATATGAAAATAATTTACTGAAGATTTTACGTATAAGTCGGGTACAACCACTGCAAGTTTTCCATCTGTATTAATCCTCTGTAATATCTTCAAATACTTGAAAATACTGCTACTGACTGTTTCATAACATATGTGAGCCTTATTCCCATTAAGATGTGATATGATTTCTAAAGTAACTCTGTCTTCGTTTTGCTTTTGATTAATACTTTTCATAATATTAGAACTTCCTAGTAAACTATTAATGCACCGAGTTCTAAATTTCGCCTTTGACATCTTTGTGTTCCATTTGACAATAAGAGCATATGGTATTATTTAAACGAAACATACCATCAGCATTTCCATGTTCTTCTCTCTTTCTATATTGTAACGTAAAATTGTATTCGGATAAATTTGCCATCCATGTCTGAAATTGTGGGCTTATTGGTTTTTTGTAGTATTCATAAATATCAATGCCTTGTGATCTGTTTTAGCTACAAATATTCTCCCACATAAATATTATCTAAAACGTAAAATAAATTCGTGAAGAGCCAAAAACTCTTTTCTAGTCACACAATATCCCATTTCATGCTTTGTTAAATGTCTTGAACCATACGCTTTCACTCCTTCGGTGCTTTCTTCATTGATCTGAGATAAAACTACACTTATGGCTCCAAAACTAGCAACCGTATCAATGATAAATAGTCGATCTGCCCTTGGATATTTTCTAATATTGGTGCTTCACATAAGAGTTTCTTTAAATTGATAAAACTTTTCCTACATTCTTCAGTCCAAACAATCATTTGTCATTACCTGTTGTTGCGGCGTACATAGGTGCTGATATCATTGAATAATTCTTGATAAATCTTCGATAATAATTTGTTAAACCTAGGAATGATCTCAATTCTGTAGTACTCTTTGGCTCAGTTGCATTTTATATTTCTGAAATCTTTCTTTTGTTTGTTTGAATTCCCTTTTCACTCACTATATGACCAATAAAATTTAATACACTTTTATTGAAAGTACATTTGTCTAAATTGACTTTCAACCCGAAATCTCTAATGCGTGTGAATATTTTAAATGGGAGTTTATCATGAGTTTCTTTATTTTCAGCATATATTAAAATCCACAACCACTCCGTTGAAAACTAATCTTTCCAATATCTGATGCATCATTTTCTGAAAAGTGGCAGGAGCTGTTGACAAACCAAATGGTAACCTATTGAAACAGAACTGTCCTTCTTTTGTACTAAATGTCGTCTTGATTTGCGAATTTTCATTCAACTCTACTTGATAATAGGCCTGTCCTAAATCAATGGAAGAAAATATACAGTGAAACCTCGCTTAACGAGCACCTCGCATAACGAGAAATTCGCATAACGAGTAAAAAAATTGAAAAAAAACGGCTCGCTTAACGATAATTTTTAGTGTATTTTTTTCGGCACGGAACGGAATTATCGTATTTTACCTTAATTTATATGGGAAGCGTTGTTTCGCTTAACGAGTGTTTCGCTTTACGAGGAACGTTCTGGAACGAATTATGCTCGTTATGCGAGGTTCCACTTAACGATAATTTTATTCTTATTTCCATATCTTTAACATCGTTAATTTTTGTTACCGATCTTAAACTTGATTTCCTATGTTCAATCGACTTGAAACTTTGCATACTTAAGTAGTTTTGATGACAGTGAAATATTTTACCAAAGATTCACATCAAATGGCGTAATTAATTCTTTGTATTATGTTTGCAATTAGCTGAACAGTATTTGCCTTAGGGGACAGTCGGATAAATCAATGCTAAGTGTAGACTATATTTTCGACAGATAAGATTATAGATGAGTAGAATTTCTTTACATACTTTGATAATTGAATGAAAGTCATAATATGGCTAACTTTGTCCAAGGAAATTATAACATTTTAGTCACACAAATAATTTCGCTTTTACTAAAGGTTACTGCAAAATTTCCATTTTAATTTATTTAAGCCAATTGAAATAAAACCTAGTGCAACTTATTGTGCAGTCAATTAATAAATTGAATATAATATATTGTAAAGTATTACTAAAATATATAATGTCAGCTGATAAAAAATATGAATCAGATTAAGATCAAACTGTATCAGTTATCTAATATTGTATAAACTACACAGGAAGAAGAAACTTTTAGATCGAGTAGTAACTTGGCAAGCTGAGCTAGAATGAGATCATTTTAGACATAATCAGTGAATTTCGATACGAAATCAAAATCCTCATCATTCGATGGAACTAACGTAGTATCGCTGCCAATGTGGTGAGTACATCGAAATAAAATGTTTTTATTATCAATTTCATGTTCTGAGGTAAATGAAAAATTGGTAGAGGCACACTCTGAACTATCAACTAAACTGTCTTCAATATATGGACTTGAAATAGAATAATTCGTGAAGTCTCTAATTGGGGAATGTACATTCTCAAGGCATTCTTTCATAGGTCTCTTAGAATCAATCGTTTTTGAAAGATCTATTGAATTATCGTTGTCAGAATCGTTGTCTTGATCTTCAGTATTTTCTTCTTTGTCATTTGAGTTATCGAAAACAGAATTTACACTGGAGCACCAGTTGAAAGCCGATTGATGTTGTAAAATTGGAGTTTTTAAATGAGATACTTTATTATAATTGTTATTAGAATTAGCTAAATCTGTCCATGAAGGAGAATCGTCTTTTAATTTTTTATGGAATTGAGGACTTCGATTTCTTGGAGTGCATGATGGACTGTAACTTGCGGCGAATCTGTTTATTTCCTTGTTGCTGTGTTGAGCTCCAACAAGACCTCCCATGAATCCTGTTGTCATTGCAGCGATGGATTTCAAAGGATTGTTGGTCTGATCTTTTGTGTATTGAATGTCTAATTTAAGAATTTATTTAAAAATCTAATAATTGTGTTCAAAAATGATTTATGTATAAATAAAATTTTAAAGATTATTTCATTATTATATGTATTATTATTATTATTTTTATTATTATTATTATATCAGAAAAGTGAATAATAAAATAAGCCATTGCTGCAAATTAATAATTATATTGAAAAATGTTTCGATTATCAAATACTCCTCTTCAGTTTCCTGTTGAGATTTATTTAATAATCGAAACTTTTTTTAACATTATTAAACAATAATAAAAAAATGCCTTATCTTTTATTTCTTTAATTCATATTTGAAGCATATGCGTTATTTTTGAATGAAAAGGTGACTTTAGTTATCATTAGATCGTTCTTCTTTATTAGTCGTAAAAAAATTAAAAAATATTAATAAGTTAAAGTTACATAAGTGTATAAAAACTTTAGGTGTTACTTAAGAGTTAATTTAAAAAGTTAAGTAATAATTAAGTGTAAATTAAAATAAATTAAGTGTATAATCAAGTGTAAATACAAAAATATATGTGTTACTTAACTGTAAATTAAAATAAATTAAGTAATACTTAAGTGTAAATAAATATAAATTAAGTGTTAATCAAGTGTAAATAAAAATATATTATGTGTTACTTAAGTGTACATTAAAATAAATTAAGTAATACTTAAGTGTATATAAATATAAATTAAGTGTTAATCAAGTGTAAATAAAAAAATATTATGTGTTACTTAAGCGTAAATTAAAATAAATAGGTATTTAGTAGCTGTCTGCGCCCACACAGCATCTCATAATAAGTAGGGGGTTTAAGAGATTAAATTACATAATCACGGTGTGTCTTGATTACATAATTATGTAATCAAGATAATTAATTTTTGTGTGCGCACATTTTTGTTAATAAATTTTTGTTGAAATTCAAATTTTTAGTACATTTTTTTTTGAATAAATTTTTTTTCATCCACAAATTTTTTCAATCACACTATAGTCAGGGGTATTTTTGACTCTCGATAAAAAAGCATAAAATTAAATTAGTTCAAATCGGCTATGATGGTCACAGAAGGTATTTTTTATCCATAAAATATTTTTTTCAATCACAATATACTCAGGGGGTATTTTTGACTCTCGATAAAAAAAGACTAATATAAAATTGGCTTGAATCATCTAACGATAAAAAAGTATAAAATTAAAATTGACCCAAATCGCCTAAGATGGTCACACTATAGTCATGGATATTTTTAACTAATAATAAAAAACAATGCAATATTTGGCCTCAATATTTTCTATAGGTAAATATAGGCATAAAATAAAAATGGCTTGAATCGCTTACCGATAAAAAATAGTCAGGAGTATTTTATAGGCTTGTTAAAAAAACAGTTGAAATATTTGTTCACACAATTTTCATAGGCAAATTTAGGCTCTAGATAAAAATAAGTTAAAATATCTAAAGTAAATTAAAGTAAATTAAAGGTTCTAAAGTAAATTAAAGTGCATTACAGTATATTAAAGTAAATTAAAGAACATTAGAGTACAATAAGGTAAATTAAAGTTAATTTAAGGGGTCTAAAGTAAATTAAAGTACATTAGAGTACAATAAATAAATTAAAGTATATTAAAGGGTCTAAAGTAAATTAAAGTACATTAGGGTACATTATGTAAATTAAGGTTCATCAGAGTAATTTAAAGTACGTTAGAATAAATTTAAGTAAATTAAGGTTCTTAAAGTAAATTAAGGTGCCTAGAGTAAAGTATGGTAAGTTAGGTAAGAAAATTTTAAAATTAAATAGAGGGTCAACAGTTAAGTTACATAAGGGTAATTTTTTCGAATTTAGTCATTTTTGATGGATTTTTCAATTACTTAAATTGTTGCCAGAATGAAATGGAAAATGTTGGTTATCGATAACAATTTTGTAATACTTTAAATAAAATTTATTTTTATTGGTAAAATTCAGATTTTTATGATAATTTTAATGGAATTTGATTGGTTGACTACATATAGTAAATATGATTCGAATGATGGATTTTTAAGGAGTAGAGTCGGTTTAATATAGATTTCTAAAGAAATTTTACCTCGAAGGTTTTTTCAAATAATGTATATTTTTGGTGCAGTGGGGAAAATGTTATTTCAATGGAAATGATTGGTTAAGAGTAAATTTTATGATATTTTAAGAGGAAATAATCGATTAAAAACCAATTTGTTGTCATTTTTAAGGGAGTTGAGTTGGTTGAATATCTGTGTTCAAAGGGTAAATATTTTCTAAATGGAGAAAATAGAGGAGGAATTTATAATATTTTTAAGGGATTTGTTCAGATAGATATCAATATGTGTAAATCTTTTGAGAAAGTGGTAATATTGTCATTTAAAGAGAAATGATTGGTTAAGAGAGAATTTATGATAATTTTAAGGGAATTTGATTGGTCAAGAGAGGAATTTTATGTTAAGAGGATTTCAAGAAATTTTTTCGGATGAAAAATATTGAATATAGTTTGGAATATTGTCATTTAAAGAGAATTGAGTTGTTGAGAGTAAATTTGTTGTTGAGAGAGAATTTATGATCTTTTAAGGGGAAATAATCGATTAAGAACAGATTTGTTGATATTTTTAAGGGGTTGAGTCGGTTAAGTAGCGTTATTTAATAGGTGATTTTTATAAAAAATAATAAATATAGTTGGTAATAGAAAGTGTTATAAGATGGGAAAAGATTGGTCAAGAGTGGAATTTATTTTAGTGAAAAATAGTCGATTAAGAACAAGTTTTTTGTCATTTTAAAGGGATGAGTTGATTAAATATTGTTATTTAAAGGGTAAATATTATCTAAATGGGTATTTTTATGAAAAATATTGAATATGGCTGGAAATATCGTTATTTGATGGAAAATGATTGGTCAAGAGATGAATTTTATTTTAAAGGGATTTCAAGAATTTTTTTCGGTTGAATATTGATATGTCGGTGATTTTTTTGAAAATAATGAATATAGCTGGGATTATTGTCATTTAAAGAGAAATGATTGGTTGAGAGTAAATTTTATATTATTTTAGGGGGAAACGATAGGTCAAGAAGGGGAATTTATGATATTTTTAGTGGATTTATTTGGTTAGATATCGATGTCAAAAGATGGATACTTAGTGAAATCGATATATTTTCATTGACTTAAGGGTTATCAAAATATAACAATAAGATTTTGGTTAATTTTAATCATATTATTGGAATCTGAATAAAATATACGATACGTGTTCAGTTCTAAGAAATTGTTCGATTCATGCATTCAAGTATTTATTTGATTTTATTATTATATTTGTAATTTAATTAAAAACTAAAATTGACTAGTATTTAAAAAATTTATGTTACCCATTACTACTTATGTTTTTATTGACAATTTTTTGAATAATTTAAGTATTTACGATTATTTCCAGGAATGAAGAGAAATTTTACGATTAAATACTATGAACAGTCGATAACATACATTAATTTTCATACAACAAGTACCTAGAACAATTACCTAACAATCTTAAAATTAAAAAAAATGATCTAACATTTTTTTTCAATTATGTTACAACTTAGTTAATTTAATTAATTGATAAGTACTCTTTTCTTTGAGAAATTAATTTAAGAATATTTTTCTAATCAAGTTTCTTTTCACTAGCAATTAGATTAACCATTACTTGTACTTACTAATAAATTTATCATTCAGTAAACAATAAGAGTTGGGGTGAAACGATCAGAAAATCTATAAATATAAATTTAAGTAATTTTTTGATGAATTAGCAATTAATTTATTTATGGGCATGTGAAATTTAAATGAAAAGGTTGACATTCATCTTTGAAAATAACTTTTAGTAATTGTTCATTGTTGGACGCAATTAAAAATATTACAAAAATAGAATAAAAATTTCAAAGTCTTTTAAATAAGTTTTACAAAATGATTTCAATAAATCACATACAAGACTGTAAACAAAGCAATAAATTTTTTGATAGCAACCAGGTAACTAAGCAACCAAACAATTTGGAGACATAAATGATCGATAAAAGAGTGGAGAAGTTAATACAATTTGTAATTGAAATTCTATTTCTTTTGATTGTTCAAATTTTTATGTGCAATTTAACGTATTTTTATCTAGAGCCTAAATTTGCCTATGAAAATTGTGTGAACAAATATTTCAACTGTTTTTTAACAAGCATATAAAATACTCCTGACTATTTTTTATCGGTAAGCAAATCAAGCCATTTTTATTTTATGCCTATATTTATCTATAGAAAATATTGAGACCAAATATTGCATTGGTTTTTATTATTAGTTAAAAATATCCATGACTATAGTGTGACCATCTTAGGCGATTTGGGTCAATTTTAATTTTATACTTTTTTATCGTTAGATGATTCAAGCCAATTTTATATTAGTCTTTTTTTATCGAGAGTCAAAAATACCCCTTGAGTATATTGTGATTGAAAAAAATATTTTGTGGATAAAAAATACCTTCTGTGACCATCATAGCCGATTTGAACTAATTTAATTTTATGCTTTTTTATCGAGAGTCAAAAATACCCCTGACTATAGTGTGATTGAAAAAATTTGTGGATGAAAAAAAATTTGTTCAAAAAAAATGTATTAAAAATTTGAATTTCAAAAAAAATACACAAAAATCGCGCCAAAAATTTCAACAAAAAAATTACGCTAAAAATTTCAAAAAATATTCGAGCCAAAAATTTTAAAAAAATGTGCGCACACAAAATTAATTATCTTGATTACATAATTATGCAATCAAGACACACCGTGTTTCATTGCATAATTACGTAATTTAATCTCTTAACCCCCCTCTACTTATTATGCAATGGTGTGTGGGCGCAGAAAACTATTAACTACCTACTAAAATAAATTAAGTGTTACTTAAGTGTAAATTATAATAAACATAGTGTTACTTAAATGTAAATTAAGATAAATTATTTGTTACTTAAGTGTAATTAAAAAATTAAGTATAAAATAAGTCTAAATTAATTAAAAAATGATTGCTTCTTTAATTAAAATTTATAAGGTTAATCACTACTAGGTGTTAATTTTGTCAAATTAAAGAATTGCTAAACTTACATAATTTTAAATTTGGAGAATAGTGGAGTCACGGGCGTTATATATATATTTTGGTTCTAAGGCCTTCGAGGGTCAAACATGGGGATTCAGTATCTTTAGAAGGTTCTCAAAACCTTTGAATTTTTATAAAATCAAAGAGTTTTTTAACTTCTTTGGTCTCAATTTTCTGTGTATAGGAAAAACCATGATGCGTCAAAACCTACAAAAGGGTTTTAAAACATTGAATTTTATTAAAATCAAAGGGTTTATGTTTAGGACTTGCTATAGGATTATATTATTATTTTATTTATAAAGGAAGTATGTTAGATCCTTGCCGAGTCACCTGTAAAAATAACTGTCTCTGGACGGTCTGAGGTGATTGCTATGTTAAATGGTTTTGATGATTAACTTTAATGAGAAACAAAAATTGAACATTCATATTACTTTAATATTACTTTGCAGCAAGGGCTTATTTTATTATTTATTATTATTATTATTATTATTAATAATAATAATAATAATAATAATAATAATAATAATAATAATAATAATAATAATAATAATAATAATAATAATAATAATAATAATAATAATAATAATAATAATAATAATAATAATAATAATAATAATAATAATAATAATAATAATAATAATAATAATAATAATAATAATACCCTTTAACTGAGCTATGAAAAGCCACAAGTTTTGAAGAAAAACATCAAATATATACAATTTTTGCCGCATTTACTGCTTGAAATGATACACATAGAAAGTTCAGTCATAAAGGTCAAAAGAAATGATGCGTCGGAATTATCTTCTTGAACTGCCGGTTATTTCAGTCTACTTCGTAAATATTGTAAAAATAGAATTATAAATGTTTTCCACAGAGCTAATTAGAATTGAAATTTTTTTTTTTTCATATTCTTTAATAATTATGAATGTATTTCAAGTTTCGTTGCTCAGTCACTTTGTCAAAACAGTGTGAGAAAATGCTTTTATTACATGTAAATATTCATTACTACACCCCATTATAGTATTGAAAGGAATATATTTGTCCTAAATAAATTTATTTACGATGGGTTTAAGAATACGGACTAGAAAGAGAAATAGTGAATTATTATGGTGTATATAAAGAATATTATCAAAAGCCAAGCTCAGTTATGATTTACTTGTAAAAATATGAGTGAAAGGTGACATGCACGCTTGCATAGTATTAATCCAGGTCCACTTAATGAAGATTTTTTTGCACTCGGAGGAGGTGAACTGACAGATGCCTCTTGGTAACGAAGGCGTCAAAACCAATAAATTGAAATTATCATTTTATTAAATCCATTATCAAGTTATCATTTTACCAAAAATATAATTAACAACTTACAAAAAAATTCATTTTATTCTTAAGTAGTTTAAAACAAATAAAAAAATTTATTTTATTGATTTACTAATTTATTTATTGAATCGAATTTAAATTGATTTTTCAATTAGTTATCGAATTGCTAAATTGAATTTTATTGATTTTTATTTAAAACAAAAATGGGCTTTGAAAATTTTAACTTTTTAATATTTTTTGATTTTTTTTTCATTTATAATATTTAGAAAACTTTGCTTTGCTTTTAATTCGACTTTAGCGTAAATAAAAAACAAAAACAAAACTCCTGGGCTTCGTTCAATAAAGAAATTACATAAACATATTCATTATAAACGGATGAAACAGAATTTTGTATAAACTTAAAATGAAAGAAATATTATGAATTGTACAAACAATTGTAAATTAAATAAACTCCTAATAATAATATTTGCTTTTTTTAAAAAATTCAAAACAATAGGCTGGAAAGGCTTATTAAGATAAGAAGAACGATAATAATGCCAAATTAATATAATATAAGAAAAAGGGTAAATAAATATTCGGTTTCAAGTAAACAACTAAAGTTATTCAAATACTAACTTTTCTTTCATATCTCAAGTTTTAGGAATTTTGTTTTTTCAATGATAAATATATTTTTAATTTTATAATGAATAATTTACAAGGTTTTCCTAAAAAGAAATAAAATAAATTTCAGTATTTATTTATTTATTTAATATACTTAATGTTATAAAATTATTATTGCTTTATTGTATAAATGTATTCATAAATTAAAATGTTTTACATGGGCATATATTTTCATTTTAATATGATTGTTTTAATTTATTATTTTAATTATTATGATATATTTATTTCAAATATATTATATGTGTTTTTTTCACATTATCACTATTTTCGTAAGAGAGAAACAAAGAGAAAGTAAATAAATTCTAATTTAAAACATTTTGAGAAATTTGGAAAATAGTGAAAATAATTAAAAACAAATCAATCCGTTTTAGAATATTAATCATAAATGACTTGCAAGTCATAATAAATACAAAATGTAAATTTAAATAAAAATATTATTGACATTACATTAAAAATATTTAAATTTAATGAAAAATAAAGTGGATCACTTTTCTAAAAATAAAATTAATATTTAAACTCATAATTTTAAATTTTTACAAGTTGTCTTTTTTACATTTACATTTTGTAAATTTATCACAATTTAATTAAAAAATTTATAAATTATTTATTTTCATTCGTAATAAAGATTTTCGTATTATTTAAACCTAACGGAAATTAATCAAATCTAAAATCATTTAAGTTGTATTTCAATTTTCAAAAAAAAATGAATATTTTTTTAACTTGATCATGTTTTGAAAGATTTTATAAAATGTCTTCATAATGTTTTCAATATTTTAAAATATAGAATATGATTTAATTAAAAGAAGGTCCCATTCAAACACATATTTTACAACAGAGGGTTTCTGAAATCGGAAAGAAGTAATATCCCTTTCTAAACTAGCCAAAACTATTTACACCATTATTGGTACTTCAGGAGAACCCGTAGCAATGTCATGTATTTTTTGATACCATTCATTATTGGAAATTAACTTGACATTTGAATTTGCAAATCCCAGAAGTCTACGAAATTTCCTTTCATCCAAAATTTGATGTATACACCAAGCACAAAAAGTCAATCGTATCAAACAATAGTACATTCTAAAATAAGCAAATCAAACAAAACCATAATCTCATTCATAGTTTGTATTGTGCGAGTATATACGGCTTGAGCAGTGAAAGGGTTAACTGTCTAATATATGAAACATGCTCAAAACTTTCCTTACATATAAAATCGGATCACATTAACGATTTTGATAATCCAACCAAAACGTTTTACTATTTTATACTGTTCAGTACTAACCATTGACAAAACTTGATTCATGGGTGCATCATCTTTATGGACTTTTGGAGTTGTGTATGTATCTCGTTTATAAATTTACAAGTAATTGGTTCAATACGCATGAATAGAAGAGACATCACGTCATCTCTGTAACCAAGTTTTTAAAAACATTCGATTGTATGGATTGACCAATATTAATAAGCTATATGATTACAATAGGCATGCATAATTTAAAATTTTTATTTAAAAGTTTTAATTATTATTGGTAACCTGTTATATGTAAAACATTGTTGATAAGATCATTGAATTCAAAATGCAACAAGTACAAATATTTTAATATACAGATATTTTAAAATAGTTTAAGTATGTAAAATTGTGATAAGTATAAATGATGTTGTTTGTTTTTAAAATTTTAATTTAAAAAAGTTGATAGTATAAAAACTTATAAACAATTATAAAGCTAATTTAAACTTATAAACAAATAAATATATTAAAATATTTAAAAAGTAATAATTTGTTCAATTTTATAAATAAATCCATATAATTTTGATTTGTTTTTTACATGATGATGACAATGACTTTATCAATAACGCTTTAAATACAACAATTTCCCAATAATTATTAAAACTTTAAAATCAGACATGTCTTTTTAACTCATATTGCCCTTATTGTGCTCACTCATCTAGATCAATCCTTTCGTTCAACATTAACTGGATTACACCAAATACATAAATTAATAAACGAGATCCGAGCACAATTGAACTCTGTAATTTTCTTTATTAGAGTTCCTCCTGATATGTTATTGCAGTCTACTAGTCAATCGGAATTTTTATCTTTATATTTCAACTTTAGGTCAGGGACTTATTTAACACATAATGTATGTGTTTGATTCGTATTTTTAATGTTTTGACAAATTTTCACAAAATTATGCTAAAATAAAAAAGTTATTCACGTTTACTGATATCAAAAAAACAAATATTCAAGGTGAATACGAATGATATTTGCAATATGTCAAATGCATGGTTCAAAATATCTATTTTAAGAAAAAAATAATTCCAATTCCAAACATAGATATTGTTCAACACATTTTTATAATTTTTCTTTTATTTTTAGAATATTATTTAATGAAATTTATTTCGAAAATTCAAAATCCAGAGTTATAAGTGTTAAATAATATTAAATATTTATGGAAAATAAAGTGATTTGTATTATTATTATTATTATTATTATTATTATTATTATTATTATTATTATAATTATTATTATTATTATTATTATTATTATTTTTTTTTTCTAATATTATGATCATTATTATTGTTGTTACTACTAATAATATTACTAATAATATTTCCCTAAAACATTTAATAAAAAATATTGATTAAAACAAAACTTACATTTCGGACGACATCTTTTTATAATAATCTCGGGCACTCCTGCCTCGCGTGAGCAATCTTCTAAAGCCATTATGTGTTTCTTTAAAATAATCCAATTTAGTACAATAATTTCAGTTATTAACATATCTAAAAATTGACAGAAAATCACCTCTTGCATTTCTGTTTGAATGGTCAATTGTTCGACTTTCATTTCAGAAACACGTCTTGCTTTCTTTTGTAAGGCTATTCGGAATTCATCTCTCTGTTTTTCATGCATAAGTAAACCTATTCATAGAAAATAGGAAATTAAATTACACATTATAAATCTATTTTTCGAATAATAAATTTTATTTTGCAAATTTTATTTTACATTATAAAAATTTAAAATTTATTTTATTTATAATTATAAATTATAAATTATCACACGAAAAATTCACAAATAAATTAAAACAAAATACTATTGAAGTAGAAATTAACATTATTAAATGAAAATTTAGCTTTATTAAAGATTACATTAATGGATAAAAACAAAAATACCAAATTTAACTGAACCAGAAATATAGTCAACATTTATGATTATTCTTTTTAAAATATAAATACGTTTATAACAATTAATCTAAACAATTAATAATATAAATGATATGAATAAAAGTTTTAATTCTTTAGACATTTCTTTTGTTTTGTGTTTACAAACAATGCAATATATTTTGCATTATTTTGTTATCTATGTTAGTAAAGTTTTTATCAATTGTTTTACAGAATAATTATATAAAAGTTCAAATTTAAAATATAAAATTAAAATTTGAATTCTCTTTTGCACTATTTTGAAACTATGTTAAATCTTTAAATATGTGACCTGTCGAGGAACCCAAGTCAAAATAACACAATCCTAATGCCAAGGTGTTAATAGCCTACAATATATAATAGCATATAATGGAAATATAATTATAAATAAAATTTAATAAAATAAAATAGCGAAATTTTTTTAAAAGTAATTAGAATTTTCTTATTAAATTAAATATTTTTTTAAATTTAATTATTGCATTTGTTTAAAAATAATAATCTGTAACTTATACATGGTTAGAAAAATGTTCAATACACTACATACAAAACGATACGAGTCAGATCATGTCGATATTTAAAGACCACTCCTTGCCTTATCTATACCGCTAAACTCGTTTACCAAATATTAAATGGTTTATACCAGTGCTTCTCATCATGTTATCCTCATCATGTTATAGAGTTTAAAAGTCAAATTGCCCCAATTTTTGAATTCATTAAAAAATTAATTTACAAGCCCCTACTTAAAAATTTCGATTTTGCTTATACGCTAATACCTTGATTTAATATATTTGATATCATTAAATTAAACAAAAACATTAAAAAGATAACAACTCTAAAATTTATTTGATTTTTTTGTGTTGCTACAGAGTTCTTGCTACAGATTGCTACAGAGTTCTTGGTTAGAGCTATATCTTCAGTGTTAAGAAATTGTTTCTATCATAATATACCTAAAATACGACGTATATACTACAGAAAAATTATGATTTATCAAATTTTAAAAATCCATTTATTTCGAAATTGCCCCAACTGGGCCGTAGGGCCCCAGATGAGAAGCACTGGTTTATATGAGTAAAAATGAGTTATATCTTCAGTAATAATAATTTAAAAAAAAATTTTTTTTGTCCATTAATTAAAAATATGGTATTTTGTGTTATAATTTTTTCCGTCAGTAAATCTTTCATTATTAGACATATAAAACATGTTAGCAAAGGTTGCCTTGTAAATATATAAGCGATATATTTATATTTAGTCTTCAAACTTAGTTCTCACTGCTGAAATTTGTTTTAGAAGCGTGGGGTTTCTGTCCTTAAAATTATTTAAATATTTTCTATTTATTATACTTCATCTTAATAAAATTGGATCAATTTATATAAAACTTAGAATTTAAACCCAAACTTCCTTAATACGAATATCAAAATTAATCGGCAGGTGAAAAAAAAATTTCTAGAGTTTTATTTTTTTCTGGTAATTATACAAGTTAATTCAATTATTAGACAAATTGTTTGAAATAATATTTTATAAATAATATTATAAAACTCTTTTTTTTTGTTTTACTAATATTGTAATATTACTTACTAAAAAATTAATTAATTCACAATAATACACTGAGTTAATTTAATACCAAAGAATAAAGTAGTTTAGTGAAAACGAATTCAATGTTTTTAATTAGGATTGGTCTAGAAACCCAGATCTATCAAATAAAAATAATTCTAAGAATTTGTAGCCGACTTCGGTCCATGTGTATTTAATTTATAACGAACCGCTTTTTATGCGTATTTATTGAAACATTCAGCTAAGTACCGATGAAAAAGATCCCAAGCAAAGCAGAAACTTTGCATTCAGTATGTAAATAATATGAGAAAAATTCAGTTGTGCAAAGAATAACCCGAACAATATTTCCAGAATTTCCTTTGAAATTGTAACATTACTGTACAATTATATTTTATGTAAGTATATTACTTGTATTATTCAGTACTTCCAGCACTCTAACATTGCGAAAATTTTGGAATATTACACTGACATTATCAAAACACAACTGATTTAAGGTTTTTGTTAATTATTATTATTATTATTATTATTATTATTATTATTATTATTATTATTATTATTATTATTATTATTATTATTATTAATATTATTATTATTAATAATTATAGAAAAACGCCAACTGCATATTCTATATAACCTTTCACTATATATTTCGACTGTCCATCAGTCTTCTTCAGGCTAGAAATCACATTGACAAAATCTTAGTGAAAATAAGAAAATACTTAACCAAATAAATCAATAATTTTCGTAATCAAAAAATATCACAAAATATAAAATTTTAATTTAAATAAATAAAATTGCATTATTTTTATTCAACTGTGCAATAAATGCAGAAAATTCAAACCTATCCTTACATTTAAACATGTAGATAAACCCAGTTTAGGATTGCTTCCACTTCTTGTAAAACAGTAGAATGTTTACTGATAAGTCTTCAACTCCTGCTGGTTTTTGTTCTGAGCTCGTTTATCAATTTACAATCAAATGGTGAAATGCCACACACATTGGATAGATTCCCAATCATCTCTGCACTCGAGTTCTTGAGCATTGTCGAATGAATAGATTGACTCAAACCAGTGATTATTTTAGGAAGTATACAAGTAAAAAAAGGTACATTGGATTTCAAGATACTTGCAAAAATCTGAGTAATTGTTGGGAACGAATCACCTGTGAGGCGTTTTTGATAAATCTTTAAATCCCATAATTAATTTTAAAAATGCTCAGTCTACAGAGATTTTGAAGGTATTTAAATAATTGAATGATAATCTTGTATATTATCTATTTGATGTAATTTTTTTGGGATATTATGTAAAATTAATTTTAAATTAAAATTTTAAAAATTTTATTAAAAACGATTAGTAGGTAGATGTGAGCCATTTAGGTCAATACCACCCTTGGGGTTACTGGCCTAGAATATATAAACATAAAGATGTTCACTCATGCGTGAAGCTATTTATTTTTATTTATTTTTTAAATATTATCATAAAGATTTCTCAAAGTCCAAATCAAATATAAGTTTAAATTAAAAATTTTATTTAACAAAAAATGAGGGGAGGGTATTGGCCTAGAATATATGTGCATGATGGTGTTCAGTCATGCGTGACGTTATTTTTTAAAAAAAATATTATCATAGAGATTTCTCAAAGTTCAAATCATATCTAACTTTAAATTAAAAATTTATTTAACAAAAATTTTTTTTTATTAAACTTTATAAATAATTTGTATTAAAAAAAATAATATAGATATTAAAAACATTCAAAAATAAAGTAACCAAACAACACAATCAAAACATAAAAAGTGGAATTTAAACTATTGAATTTGAAACGTTCAAATATAAACGTTTTATTTGAATTTATTTTTCAAAATAATTTGAAATTGTCAGAGAAACGTATTTTTTTGAGATATTAATTAATATTATTAAAGATCTATAGTCGAATTTGAAGCAACAATTAAAATATTATTCACCAGAAGTATATTTAAAAAAATTAAAGAAATAATTGGAATCAATATTGAAGATCTAATCCAAAAAAATCCAAATATGTCATTTATTCCATTTGATCAAATTGAATGTAAAATTTGTGAAGAGATATTAATGAATAGATGTGGAGATTCAAATTGTATTATTCATATTAATTACAGGCATTCGATTATAATTCACACCTTACTTTGTAAATTACGTAAATCATATTATTCTGATGTTTAAATAAATTTTAAATGTTTTGTTTTTTTATAAATTTTTCAATATTTTTCAATGTCTCTTTTTCTTTTATATATTGATTATAAATATTTTTAAAACTTTAATCTATATATTAATACATCTGATTTAATATATTTTCATCATACATTAACCAACACATAATTTAAATTCAACTGATTAAAAAAGTCTTTTATAATACCGCATCAGATTATATATATCTATAATTTTGATTTAATCTTTAACGTTTTATAAATTAATTATTATCTTACACACAAATCTAAATTTAACTGATTAAGAAAAAATCCTTTCATCATACTGCAACAGATTATGTAAGATTTCTGAAACTTTCTTTAAACTTTCAACTAACTGATAAGTATTTTTCTATATAAATACTCTTTCATTTTTAAAGAAAATTATTATAATATGAAAGGAATTTCAGAAAAAAATTATTCAAAGAAAAACAAGATTCAAAAATATGATAAGGAATTGGAATCGAAATCTATCAAAATCAATAATATAAATGTCAATAAAAATAAACCAATCATATTTTTGAATTATCGAAGGATATTTTTGAAGAGACCAATAACATACAGCTTTAAAGTAATTTTAATTTTGAATTTATTATTAATATTTTTTAGGAACCTGTATTTTTAAAACAAAGAAAATATAATGAACTTATATCCAATTTTCAACAAGATGATTATAAGCATTTAAATATGATTTCCCAAGAGATGAAAAAAGATATATAATTTAGTTCAGAACAAACCTATATCAATTGCAATTTGAAAAAGATATTTAAATATCATACTGATGAAGGAAATCCTTCTACTGTCATGATCAAAATAATTATTCAAAGATTTAAAACTAATGAGGAACAATCAAACTCAATATTGAAGATTGAAATCATTTAAAAATATATTAAAAAAGAGACAATTGTGAATAAATATTATTAAAAAAAATTTTTTTTACTATATTCAATAAACAAAATGTTTTTGTCATATTTTAAATCAAATCATTTAAATTATCAACAAGGTTTTCAATAAATAAATGATAGTCTAAACTTTTGAGACCTAATATAACAATCTTTCCACTTGAAATTATATTCACACACATTGGATTATATTTCAAACAGTTTTTATCAAGGGTTTCTGCTAATTTATATAAATTTATCTGTTTTCTCATATAAATATTAACTGTAATTGATTGAATTTGAATGTCATTGATTTAATATTGCAAATATTCTAAATCAATATATTTCTTACATCGCATAATACGAAATTTCCCAGATTTAAAGAATTAATTGCATATTTAGCACTTCTATCAATAATTGTTGTGGTTTCCTTTAAAATTTCACATTGTCTACAGTTTCTAAAGAAAATCTTCCTTTATAATTTATATTTGTCAGCATATTATTTAAATCTAAATAATACATATAAACAAATGTATATAAATTCAAAACACTTATTTTATAAAATGGAATTAAGAAATGATGCAGTATATCAAGTTGTAGGACTTAGTGGAAGTGGAAAAACTATGTTTGTATGTAAATTACTTAAATCTAATTTATTTAAATCAAAATTTAAAAAAATCTATTGGCATCAGGGAGTAAATGAAGAACATGGACTAACACAATCCTATTTTTGTAAAATTAAAAATGTAAAAATAGTTAAAGGATTTGATAAAAATTGGAAAAAAAGATTACATAAAAGAGATGTTGTTTTTATTGATGATTTATACCAAGAAGCTAATAAAGAAAAAAACTTTAACAATTTATTCACAAAAATATCAAGACATGATCAAGTCACAGTTATTTTTATAACTCAAAACATGTTTCATCAAAGTGGATATCATAGAACACGCAGCTTAAATATACAATATTTGGTTATTTTTAAAAATCCTAGAGATCAAACAGTTGTAGATTTTATTGCAAAACATGCATATCCAAATAATAGAAAATTTTTAATCAATGCTTTTCAAGATGCCACAAAATATCCTCATGGTTATCTATTTCTTGACTTTACACAGCAATGTTCAGATGATTTGAGAGTAAGAACAGATATTTTTAACAAACAATTTATGGTTTATAAACAAAAACCTGAAAATATTAATAATTAATAATGTTTCTAAAAGCACCTTTTAAAAATCTAAAGTTATTAGAAATTAGAGAAAATGTTCAGAGAAAATTTAAAGAATCGATTCCAAATAAAACAAGTTTCACTACATCAAAAAAACTCTCAACATTAAAAATACCTACAAAACATCTTTCATAAAATTCGAAACAAAATCATCCAAAAATATCTAAACAAAAATTATTAAACAACCTTCGCAGTTTTACATTTTTTAAAACATTACTAAAAGCTCCAAACATAAAACGAATGAATATTTTACCATCATTCCCTAATTTCGTTATTGATGATCTATTTAACATAATAGTCAAAATTGTGAATAAACAAGTTAATATAAGCAAATCTACAAACTTTGTAATAAAAAGACACAAGAAATCTTTATTAGGTCTTTTGAATACTAAAAATCGGAAACTAATGCAAAATATTATTTATAAACAAAAAGGAGGTTTTATTACTGCATTATTACCATTGTCATTGTCTTTATTAAGAGGAAAAATCTTACATAGTTATAATCATTCACCACAAAAAGGTTTTAATGGGTTAAGGCCAGTGGATATTTCATTTAAAAATCAAGACAAATTATGGTTATCAAGAAAAAATGAAAAAATGGTAAAACCAAAATATGAAGTTAGTAATCATGTTAGAATAAGCAAAATTAGTGCATCACCATTTATTAAAAATTTTCATAGCAATTGGATTGATGAACTATTTACAATTTCAAAAATTAATGTTAAACAAAACCCTGTCATGTATGTTATTAAAGATATTGATAATAATGAAATAATTGGTAAATTCTATCAGAAAGAATTACAAGTTATTCCACAACCAATCATATTTAGAATTGAAAAAATTCTAAAAACTAAAAATAAAGGAAAGAATAAACAATACTTTGTCAATTGGCATGGATATCAAAACCTCACATAGATCTTGTATAAAAAAATCCAACGTTGAGGTAATTTTACCGAGTAATATCAGTCCACAAATTCATCCTTATAATCAAGCGGGCAATTTTATTATTGATTTCCAAAATCCTATTATTTTAGAATCTAAAATAATAGGATCTAAATATGATCTAAAATTTAGATCATCAATGGGAAGTTGCGATGCTAGATTTCACATTTGTTTATAATCCATTTCCATTTTATAGTAATTCAGAAATAAATATCATGTAATAAGATCGCAAAAGGTTTACAATACCTTTATAATTCAAAACAAAATAATGAAGTTTGAGAAAGAAGATAGTTTTTTTAGAATAGTTCAAAGAAATCTAATGATTATTAGTTACTTTTATCCATTTATGATATAATTCAATAATATAAAACAAGCGAAAAAATTGGGTTTCAAGTTCTTAAAAACAAACTGTTTTACAAACGAAAATATAGTTAAACTTCCTTTATTTTCAAATGATGAAAAATAAAAAAAATAAAAATAATATTAACAATTCCAAATGAAGAAGAACATTATTTTAAATTTAAAGAAGATTAATTCATAAATACTATAGATGAATTATAAAAATACCTTTTTAAAATTGATAGAGCAAAATAAAATATTCAAATTTAGTCTAAAAGATGATATTAGTAAAGTTATATTTGATGATGGATTAGTAAAATCACTTGGATTATCAAAATATATTTATTCAGAAAGAGATTCTATTGAAGGTCTAACAAAACCAATGATAATAAAACTTCATCAACAAATGTTCATTTACACTAATATTATCGAACCAATAATTGTTGGGGATACTCAAGTTCCTCTTTTGAAATCAATTTGAGTTGAAAAGTATGAACAAGATGACGTAGTGCAAATGATAGTTGATAACCCCATGTATTAACCGGTTTCAACATCATACATAAACAAAATAGAAATTAATATTTGACATGATTCAGGAAGTTTAATCTCTTTTCCAAAAAATTCTAAATCACATTTAACATTACATTTTCAAAGATTAGATGACTAATTCAGACATATCATTTTATAGTAATAGCCAGAATGGTGGATAATTACCATATTTTATAGGTAAACAGTATGGGACTGGATGATTAAAGACTATAGGTAGATTTGCATTACCAATTCTTCGTAGTTATTATGTGTATTCCCATTAGATAAAATTCCTTTTCTAAAGCCAAATCAAGCTCTAATTATTAATAGTCAATCTTCTAGTCTCAGTGGTGAACATTGGGTTTCTGTATATATGAAACCTGAAAAGATTCATGAATTCGATCCTATGGGTTTTTATTATCCATTTATATTAGTAAAGAAGCTATCAACATTATCTAAACCGATTGTATACAATAAAATAAGATATCCAGAAATATTTACAACAACTTATGAACAACATTGTCTTGTCGGTTAAAATATATGAATAATGTATAAACATTATTGTGATTTAATAAATAATATTCAAACATCTTGTTACTTAATGATTTTAGTGGTTATAAAAATGATGCAGGTAGATGTATTATTAAGGAATTATGTATTTTCAATGTTGACAATATTTTAAAACCTATGCAAGTAGGTAGTTAGTGGCACTCTGCTACATAAAAAAATTGCATAATAATATAGAGGGGGGGTTTCTCGTGATTATTTTCTGTGTGTATTGATTACTTAATGATGTAATTTTTTGTGTGTAATTAATTTTTTTTTGTGCAATTTAATTAATTTTTTATGTGTGTATTTTTTTCGAAATTTTTTTCGAGTTTTTGGCGCGATTTTTTTTTAAATTCAAATTTTTTCGAACATTTTTTTAAATTCAAATTTTGGCGAATTTTTGAAATAAAATTGAAATATCTTTTTTGAATAAATTTTTTTTCAATCACACTATAATCAGGGGGTATTTTTGAAAAAGACTAAATAAATTGACTTGAATCGCTCAAACAATTTTAATTTAAAAAATGCACCAAGAATTTGAATTTAAGAAAAGAAATGTTTCAAAAAATATAAATTTTAAAAAAAGTGCAAAAAATTTGAATTTAACAAAATCCTTCAAAAAAAAAGTTCAAAAAAAAATTTCAAAAAATTTATCAAAAAAAAATTGTGCGCACACAAAATTAATTAAAAATTTTAATCAAGATAATTAATTTTGTGTGCGCACAATTTTTTTTTGATAAATTTTTTGAAATTATTTTTTGAATTTTTTTTTGAAGGATTTTGTTAAATTCAAATTTTTTGCACTTTTTTTAAAATTTATATTTTTTGAAACATTTCTTTTCTTAAATTCAAATTCTTGGTGCATTTTTTAAGTTAAAATTGTTTGAAATATTTTTTTCATCCACAAAATTTTTCGGTCGCAATATAGTCAGGGGGTATTTTTGACTGTCGATAAAAAGCATAAGATAAAAATTGGGTTCATCTACAAAATATTTTCAATCACACTATAGTCAGGGAGTATTTTTTGACTCAAGATAAAAAGCCTAAGATGAATCGTCTATCAATAAAAAAAGCATAGAAATATTTTATCGATTAAAAGCCAAAAAAAATATTTCTTTGATTAAAAAGCATAAAAATATTTTTTCATTTTAATGATTACTTTCCTCTTCGATGTATATTTTATCCCTTCAAAGTATATTACCCTTGTAAGTTTTTAATATATCAATCGATATTTCATCTATTTAGTAGATACCTTTAGCTATCCCAATTTTTTCAGTAATTTCAACGATTTTAGTCACTTAATGTACTTTCTCGCCAATATTACTTCTTCACTGAAAATTTTCTGTATAGAATACAATCTCTAATAAAAATTCCATTTGTTGACTTATTATTGACTTGTCATTTTCAATGAAAATTTAATAAACTTTTAATAAATTTAATTACACCCTTCAGTAGATTAGGTTGTACTCGACAAAAATAAAATAATTTTAGTCTATGTAATTCAATTAGGGCTTTTTGGGAAATTTTATGATAATTTTAATAATATCTAGTTTTACGAGATATTTATTTTAGTAAATTTTAATCATCTTTGTGAATTTTTTGTTTTTTGTTGAATTTTAATGGATTTAGGGTTTGATTATGTTTTTAATAAAATTATTGAAGAAATGAGGTTAAATTTATAATTTTAGAAACAGTTATTTTCTCGATAATTTATTAGATTTAACTTGATTTTAGGATTATTTTAAATAAAAGATTATTTTAGGAACAAAATGTTTATGAAAGATATATTTATGATAATTATTTACCAATTAGATTCCAATTTGACTGATAGATTTTGAATAGTAAATGATATTTTAATTTTATGATCTATTTAAAAAGTTGATTAAATCAGTTGATTTTTAAAAATATTTTAGTGAAACCGAAAATTTTAATTAATTTTACAGTAAAAAAAAGGATGGTCAATTAATTATTTGCATTTTGCATTTTATTGATTTCGTGTATATCAATCACAAAAGTAGTATAATTTAGAGATTTTAAGAGGAGACTCAGTATGGTTATCAGTATACATATGAAAATCGTTGAATTATATCTATGGGTTCACTGGTAATTTTTATTGAATTTATACTTGATTTACTGAATAATTTTAATTATTTGAGCAACATGATATATATTTTATGATTTTACAATAATTTAGTGAAATTTAATTTATATGGGAAACATAAACTTTATTCGATTTTAGTCATTTTTGATGAATTTTTTATTTGATTGAATTTGTTGCCAGAATCAAATTGTAGTGATTTTCGATGGAAAATGTTGGGTTTCGATAACAATTTTGTAATACTTTAAAGAAAATTTATTTTTATTGGTAAAATTAAGATTTTAATTTTAAGGGAATTTGATTGGCTGAATACATATAGTAAATATGATCCAAATGATGAATTTTTAAGGATCTTATTCGGTTAAATATAGATTTATAAAGAAATTTTACCTTGTAGGTTATTACCAAAAATATGTATATTGTTGGTGCATTGGGGGAAAATGTCATTTCAAAGGAAATGATTGGTTAAGAAGAGAATTTATAATCTTTTAAGGGGAAATAATTGGTCACGAGATGGATTTCAAGAAATTTATTCTGTTGAATATCGATATGTTGGTGATTTTTATGAAAATAATGAAAATAGCGGGGATTATTGTAATTTAAAGAGAAATTATTGGTTGAGAGGCGAATTTATAATATTTTTAAGGGGATTTGATTGGTCAAGAGAGGAATTTTATTTTAAGGTAATTGCAAGATATTTATTCGGTTGAATATCGATATGTCGGTGATTTTTTATGAAAATAATGAATATAACTGGTATTAATCTCATTTAAAGAGAAATGATTGGTTGAGAGTAAATTTTATTTTAGGGGAAAACAATTGGCTAAGAATAGAAATTATGATCTTTTAAAGGGAAATAATCGATTAACAGCAAATTTGTTGATATTTTTAAGGTGTTAAGTCGGTTAGGTATCGTTATTTAATAGGTGAATTTTATAAAAATAATGAATATAGTTGGTAGTGTAGGGGAAAGTGTTATTTGATGGGAAAAGATTGGTCAAGAGTGGAATTTATTTTAGTGAAAAATAGTCGATTAAGAACAAGTTTGTTGTCATTTTTAAGGGGTTTGAATTAGTTAAATATTGTTATTTAAAGTGTAAATATTATAGAAATGGGTATTATTATGATTTTTATGAAAAATATTGAATATGGCTTGAAATATTGTCATTTGTTGGAAAATGATTGGTCAAGAGAGGAATTTATAATATTTTTAAAGGAATTTACTGAAATGAATATTAGTGTTCAAAGGGTAAATATTATCTACTTGATAGATTTTTATGAAAATTATGAATATAGTTGATATAATGGAGTGAAAAATAACATTTGAAGAGAAATGATTGGTTGAGAGGCGAATTTATAGTATTTTTAAGGGGATTGAGTTGGTTGAATTTATAAGATACTTAGGAAAATTGTTACTTTTTTCATTGATTTAAGGTTAATCTGGATATATCGATAAGATTTCAGTTCTAAGAAATTGATTGATTCATGTAACTATTTATTTGATTTTATTAAAATATTTGTAACTCAATTAAATTAAAAACTAAAATTGACTAGTATTTAAAACTTTTTTGTTACCCATTATTTAGGTTTTTATTGACAATTTTCTGAATAATTTAAATATTTACAATTATTTCCAGGAATCAAGAATTTAATAATTATTTATCCGGAAATTGTAGAATTAAATACTGTGAGCAGTCAATAACATACACTAATTTTCATTCAACAAGTACCTAACAACCTTATAAAATTTTAAAAAATGATCTAAGAAATTTTTCAATTATTTTACAACTCAGTTAATTTTTTAATTGATAAGTACTATTCTCTTTAAAATTTGCTACTATGTTGAAGCTTTCTTTAAAAAAATTTATTTAAAGAACTAACAAATTTAATCAAATTTATTTTAAATTTACATGTTTCCCACTATTTTAATCAATTTCTATTCACCAGCTACCACAATTTAATAAAAATAATTTCTAAAAAGACTAATAGACAATCGCATACATTTTTCTTATAAGTTTGGGTTTTCAGTAAGTGATATCAGTACACAAGAACCTATGTATGTATTGAGGCATGGTATCAAAAATTATAGTTATTTGATTTGAGTAATGCTGTAGATATTAATTTTTTTTCTATCAGTTTATTCAAACCTTTAACATCTTTGAGTTAATAATTTAAAGAATCGAATCATTTTCAATAAATATATGAAAATTTATTCCAAGTACAATGAAAGTAATATATGTTTTGAGAAATTAATTTAAGTATCTTTTTCTAATCAAGTTTCTTTTCACTAGCAATTAGATTAACCACTACTTGTACTTACTAATTAATTTATCATTCAGTAAACAATAAGAGTTGGGGGTGAAAAGATTAGAAAATCTATAAAAATAAATTTAAGTAATTATTTGATGTGTTAGCAATTAATTTATTTAGGGCATGTGAAAATTAAATGAAAAGGTTGGCATTTATCTTTGAAAATAACTTTTAATAATTGTTCATTGTTGGACACAATTAAAAATATTACAAAAATAGTAGAAAAATTTCAAAGTCTTTTAACTAAGTTTTACAAAATGTCAATAAATCACATACAAGACTTAATAGTTTCTTGATAGCAATCAGGTAACTAAACAACCAAACAATTTGGAGACATCAATGATCGATAAAAGAGTGGAGAAGTTAATATAATTTGTAATTGAAATTGTATTTCTTTGGATTGTTCAAATTTTTATGTGCTTTTATTTAAAGATTTCTTGGTCAGTAAACAATTTTTGATATTGATTTGTTCAGTAACTAGTTATTGATAACATATTGTGAGTGTGTGAAAAACCAAGTATTTTAAGGGGAAATGGTTGAGAGAAAATTTTATTTTTTAAGTGGGTTAAGTTGGTTGAATATCAGTGTTCAAAGAGTAAATATTATTTAAATATGGCATTTTAATGAATAAGTAAATTATTTAATGCCTAGTATGTATATAGAGAGTTGTAAATACTTGGTTATTTGTATACAGTACCTAGTGATTGTTGTTCAGTTATTAATGAATTATTCACTGTGTATCAGTATTCAGAAGTTGATACCAAGTAAATATAACGATAGATTTGGTTTCAATGAATTTGATTAATTATCGCTTGATAACAACAAGGTAACTAAGCAACCAAAAATTTACAAATTTCGAGACATCAATGATGTGAAAGAAAGTGAAGAAGTTAATAAAATTTCAACTTTTATTTCTTTTTGTTACCTTTCATGTGATTTATTTCGAATTTTGTTGGTCAGTAACCCATCATTAATATTTATTGGTTCAGTAACTAGTTATTGGTAAAATTTTGGGATTTTTGTCAATAACCAAGTATTTTAAGGGGAAATGGTTGAGAGAAAATTTTATTTTTTAAGTGGGTTAAGTTGGTTGAGTATCAGTGTTCAAAGAGTAAATATTATTTAAATATGGCATTTTAATGAATAAGTAAATTATTCAATGCCTAGTATGTATATGGAGAGTTGTACAATACTCGGTTATTTGTATACAGTACCTAGTGATTGTTGTTCAGTTATTAATGAATTATTCACTGTGTATCAGTATTCAGAAGTTGATACCAAGTAAGTTAACTTTTTATGTTTTCTGAAAGTATTATTATTATTATTATTATTATTATTATTATTAATATTAATATTATTATTTATTATTATTTATTATTATTATTTTTTTTAATTAAGGATGGGTTGCTGCAGAGTGGAGGAGATGGGTTGCTCTTGCGAATGACTACTACCTACCTTAGGCAATACTATGTAACACTGAAACTCAAAAATTTAATTTGATAAAATTCTTTTAAAAAAGTTTTTGAAAAATTTCTTTGAAAATTTGATTGTTATCAACATGTATGGGATTTTTGTCAATAACCAAGTATTTTAAGGGGAAATGATTGAGAGAAAATTTTATTTTTAAGTGGTTTAAGATGGTTGCATATATCGGTGTTCAAAGAACAAATATTATTTAAATATTGCCTTTTATTGAATAAGTAAATTATTCAATGCCTAGTATGTATATAGAGAGTTGTACAGTACTCAGTTATTTGTATACAGTAGCTAGTGCTTGTTGTTCAGTTATTAATTGATTATTCAGTGTGATGGGTTATCAATATTCAGAAGGTAATACCAAGTAAGTTAACTTTTTATGTTTTCTGAAAGTATTATTATTATTATTATTATTATTATTATTATTATTAATATTATTATTTATTATTATTATTATTTATTATTATTATTATTTATTATTATTATTTATTATTATTAATATTATTATAATTATTATTATTATTATTTATTATTTATTATTATTATTTATTATTATTATTTTATTATTTTTTTTATTAAGGATGGTTTACTGCAGAGTGGAGGAGATGGGTTGCTCTTGCGAATGACTACTACCTACTTTAGGCAATACTATGTAACACTGAAACTCAAAAATTTAATTTAATAAAATTCTTTGAAAAAAGTTTTTGAAAAATTTCTTTGAAAATTTGATCGTTATCAACATGTATAAAAAAGTCATAGTAAAAATTATACTAAAAATATGATTACATTAAAAATTTTTCAATTAAAAACAAATATAAAAATTTCATTTTAAAATTATCCTATTAATTTTATTATTTAAAAATTATATATAAAAAATTCATCGATAAAATTATACTAAAAATTCTATTTAAAAATAATGTATAAAAAATTTCTTTGTAAAATTATGTTAAAAATTTTATCATTTAAAAATATGTATAAAAAATTTCATTGTAAAATTATCCTAAAAATTTCATCTTTAAAAATCATGTATAAAAAATTCCATTGTAAAATTGTGTTAAAAATTTTATCATTTAAAAATATGTATAAAAATTGATCGATAAAACTATACTAAAAATTTTATTTAATAAATTTTATGATGTAATATTGTCGACTCTTTAACTTTAAAAATTCTTACCTTATGTAATTTGCCTACTATAACTGCTTTTAAAATTTTCAGCTTTAAAAATTACCCTTATGTAACTTAACTGTCGACTCTCTATTTATTTTTAAAAAATTCTTACCTAACTTACCATACTTTACTCTAGGCACCTTAATTTTTTTTTAAGAACCTTAATTACTTAAATTTATTCTAACGTACTTTAAATTACTCTGATGTACCTTAATTTACTTTATGAACCATAATTTACTTAAATGTACCCCAATGTACTTAAATTGACTTTCGACCCTTTAATTTGCTTTAATTTACCTTAATGTACTCTAATGTATCTTAATTTACTAGAGGAACCTTAATTTACTCTAATATACTTAAATGTATTCTAATGTACTTTAATTTACTTAAATTTATTCTAACGTACTTTAAATTACTCTGATGTACCTTAATTTACTTTATGAACCATAATTTACTTAAATGTACCCTAATGTACTCTAATGTATTCTAAGGTACTTTAATTTATTTTAATTTACTTTAGGTATTTTAAATTATTTTTATCTAGAGCCTAAATTTGCCTATAAAAATTGTGTGAACAAATATTTCAAGTCTTTTTTTAACAAGCTTATAAAATACCCCTGTCAATTTTTTATCAGTAGGCGATTCAAGCCATTTTTATTTTATGCCTATATTTACCTATAGAAAGTATTGAGACCAAATATTGCATTGTTTTTTATTACGAGTTAAAAATATCCCTGACTATAGTGTGTTCATCTTAGACGATTTGAGCCAATTTTAATTTTATACTTTTTTTATCGTTAGGCGATTCAAGCCAATTTATTTAGTCTTTTTCAAAAATAGCCCCTGACTATAGTGTGATTGAAAAAAAAATTTATTCAAAAAAAATATTTTAATGAAAAATATGTAATGCTTAAAAAATAAATTTTAAAATACACTTAAAATTTCATCTTAAAAATACATTTAAAATTTTCGAAAAAATACACATTATCAACTTAAAATTTTTGGAAAAAAATCCACATTATCAACTTAAAAATTTTCGAAAAATACACACAAAAAAATTAATTTAATTGCACACAAAAAAAAATTAATTACACACAAAAATTACATCATTAAGTAATCAATACACACAGAAAATATTCACGAGAAACCCCCCCCTATATTATTATGCAATTTTTTTATGTAGCAGAGTGCTCCTAACTACCTACTTATGCATTGGATCATTAGTCATTTACCGATTTGGGACGAACATTTACTATATACTGGTAAAAATTATTTAAAATGGTATGAACGACAGAAATATTTTTGTCCAACTTGTATTTTAAATTCTATTGGTAATGATTTAAAAACAGTAGTATTATATATTAAAGACGGTGGACAGAAACAAAGTTTATTTAAAAATATTTTTCTACAATGAGAATTATAGAATATTTACAAAAATATTATCAGAAAATGAAAAATAATGTATTATGTCCACCTCGTGCTTACAAAAGTTGTCTTTTAGGAGAATTAGACTTGAAAATTAACTAAACCCTCATTTCAATTTGTTTTAATAAATATTTAAATTGATACTATTGGTTGTTATTTAATATAAATATATCATATTTCATTATTATTACATGAACATGAATATTATAATTGGTAAGTATAATTACTAGTGATTCAATTTTATTTGCTTACAGAAAATTTGGCTTTTTCTGATTATGATGAATATATATGGATGAATGATTTCTCTAATAACTCATTTAGTAAAATTATATTATATTAAAATTATCTAACTATATATTTATAGGGAATTTTGATTATGGTTGTCAAGACGAAAATATTTTTTATAAAATAATATTCTTTATATCAAAAATGATATATAATCCATTGAAAAGATTTATCAAAGAAACATTGATTTGGAATATTTAAAAGATGTTTTGTTAATAAAAAACTATTTACTAACTTTTACTTATAATTGATACAAATAATACAAAAGACAATTCAATTTCATAAAAAAGTTTAACAATATTTAAAGTTTGCAATTTTTATGATATCATCTTCAGATCAAATTGAAATCTTTTATTTTTGTGACATATCAAACCACTCATTCCATATTTAACAACTATTTATAATGTCCATATGCTATCCTTTTATTCTTATCTATCCAGTTGCGTTTATCATTTGTGTTTGTTAATGCAATTTTGTTTTGTTGAATAGTATACAGTTGATGGTTTTTTGTGCTTATTCGAGATTGTGGTATTTTTGAAATAATTATACCATTATAACAGTCAATGTATGATTGATATGTTATATTTGTTCTTTCTAATGTGACTCCCTTTGCTTTCATAATTGTACTAGTATCATATGGAAGTAAACTATAACACTTTGGTCGTAAAAATATCCAACCTCTTTGTATCCTTTACCCTTACTTTCATCTTTAAATTTTCCAATAACTGAATCCAATCTTTTAGAATAAAGTGGATGAGATGAATCATAATTTGATGTATCTTATAAGTCATCAGTAATCACAGTTGATAATAACTTTTGTAAACTGATATTTTTGGATAATAAAAAGAAACTATCAGTATCTCCTGCGACTATATTGATTACAGAATTAAATTGATTTCGATATTTTGCAAGTTCTGGATATTGTAATTCATACATTCGTAGTTTTGAAAGATCTAATATTGTTTGGCCAATATAACTAGGTTTATCTAAATAAATATAGTCCTTGTTTAGTAAAAATACAATTAATGTTCCGATTTGTAAATTTAATTAAACCATGTTTGAGAATATGATGCAAATCATATCCTCTTAAATTATGGAATACGACTGGAAGTAATACTTTGATTTTTCTTAAAATATTACACTTATTACATGCTGGACATAAGTATTTTCCATTAAAGTGATTATGATCTCTAACCTAGTTAAAGTTTGGCTTTTTACATAAATAGCGGATTGATGATGTGAGAAATTTATTTTATTCGTCTAAAGTTAATGGTAATATTAATGTTTTGCCCTCGTTTTTATAATAGGATAAGATTATATGTACAGCAATACGATCAACCATTGTTAAAAATTCAAATACACAATCTTGTCCGACAAATTGATGGTAAGATTTTGTTTGATCAAAATTAATGATTAGTAATAATCCAGCAGAAATAGGTTAATATTTTTGATAATAAATATCATGCAATGGTAAAATCGATTCCAAATCAGCCTATATAATATATGGAGGTGTTACAGTCTTTGACCAGTCGCTAAATTTTAAATCTTTACATTTTGGCATTGTATATAAGGTCGTACCTAATTGGTTTTTCTTACACAAAATTTCATGTCTATGAAAAGCTTTTCTTTTCCGGAATCCATTCAAACAATTTTCACACCAAATGGATTGAATTCTAACATTACAATCATAACTTTAGTGAGAATTCATAAGCCTTTGGATATTGACAATAGCTGTATAATGATATTTATTTTTATTTTCTAATAATAAAAGATTAATTTTTCTAATGTTAACTAGTTTTGACTAAATAAGGATGTTTCATTATGAAATCATCATCACAATGTATTAATAAATTTTGAAGACTACTATTCTTTTTTGATTTTTTTTTCATTTATTATTATTGTTTGTTGTATTTTTCTTTGCGTTGTAGAATTTTTTTATATATTTTGTTTGTAGCAAAAATATTTAGCTTAGCGATAGTAAATTGTCAAAGATGTGGATAATGTTCATTATAAAAGTATGACGTGATGGACAAATATAATATTTTTGTTTTTTGAATTCTTTCTTGTAATAGGTTCTTATCTTTTAATGAAAGTGTTGAATGTCACGAATGCTTGAGTGGCAATAGTTTGGATACTGTAGACATTTTACTAAATCATTAAATTCTTATTAATATATTTTAAAAATAACAAATTTTTTAGATTAAATATAAAATTTCAAAATGAAAACAGTAAAATAGTTTAAAAATATATTAAAATTTAATTATAGTGAATAAAAGTAAATATATTAAAATGAAAGTTTTTATAATTATATATTAATATATTAAATAGTATACATTGTAAATAATTTAATTTATTAGAAAAGAAACATTCAAATAATTTGTATAAATGTTTTTTAAAATAATATAATTCATACATAAATTTAATTTTTAAAATATATAAAAAATATTACCATTTCTTGGAATTGACATTATTCCAGAAAATCAATTTGATATTTAAAATTTTTCGAAATTTGTAACTGTTGAAATCGTTGACTTGAACTTTAATTTGTGAGAAATTTAATCTAAAAATGTCTTATAGATTAAAGTTACAGTTCACAGAAAACATTCGTCATGCATGAGTGAACATCGTAACGTTCCACTGAGCCCACCCGTCACGCATGAGTGAACACCGGCACACTTCATTGACCACATCCGACTAGCATGAGTGAACACCGTCACGCTTCACTGAACACCTATATGCACATATATTCTAGGCTAATACCCTCCCCTCATTTTTTGTTAAATAAAATTTTTAATTTAAAGTTAGATATGATTTGAACTTTGAGAAATCTCTATGATAATATTTTTAAAAAATAAATAAAAATAAATAGCGTCACGCATGAGTGAACACCGTTATGTATATATATTCTAGATCAGTACTCCCCTCTCATAAGTGAGGTGGGGTATTGCCTTAAAGGGCTCACATCTACCTACTACGATTGATAATGTTATATTTTTAAAAAATTAAACCACTTGTTTATTTATTTAAATTAAAATTTTATTTTTGTGATAAGTTTTATTAAGAAAATTATTGATTAATTTGTTTAAATATTTTCTTATTTTCATTTAAATTTAGACTGATGAACGGTCAGTTAATTCTTCTTCTTCTTCTTCTTCTTCTTCTTCTTCTTCTTCTTATTATTATTATTATTATTATTATTATTATTATTATTATTATTATTATTATTATTATTATTATTATTATTATTATTATTATTATTATTATTATTATTATTATTATTATTATTATTTAACCTGGTTAGTTTTTCTATATAATCCATACTTTGTTGGAGTAATTTTATACATTATACAATGAGTTCAACAATGAACTTACCGTTTATAACACGAACAATCCTCCATAATAAAAATATGATCATAACAGATATTTCCTGTGAACCGATATTTACAATAATAATATCTGCTACAAATGATGTAACAATTACTACAGCATCGACAACCTGAATATTTAGAGCATAATAAAAAATGAACCAAAAATTTATTTTATTAACATAATAAATGCTGGGATTTCCATAAAACATTAAAAACTCGAATTCTCTTTTTCAAAACGAGAGAAATTAAATTTTAAATTTTTGCCAATTTAAAGTTTAGATGTTAGGAAAATTCTTTTTGTACTTGAAACGGATTTTTTATTGTGATATGTGATAGTGTCCGTGTTCTTAATTTCTAGATTATTACATCACTGTGATCTGATTTTTCCTTGATTTCAGAAAGCCAAAAGATCTTAAACATCTGATATTTCTATACTCATTGTCTTTCCTTCCTTGTTGGAAATATGTAACATGGTTGAGAATCAGTGGCCAGTTGAACATTGTTACTACCCATAAAAGGATTTTTGTCATGAAAGTCTTTTTTCTTTACCATCAGGACTTACAGGGCTTACTTTACTTTGCTTTTATTTATATTCTCTCAACTTCCATCTAAATTTGGTTCAGTGAAGATATTTAGTTTCACTAACATCAAACCCCATAAGTAGCCACAGTGACTTTCCTGAATCTTATGATGAGTTTAAGAGACGGTTACTCAATTTGATGATATAATATTTCTAGCGACATAAGACAAAATTGTCTTATCCAGTGCATTAGCAGCGCTGAGTACACGTGCGCCAGTGAATATAAGAAATAAATCATTTTTGTTTAAATTTATTTTTAACATTTATTCTTTTAAATAAACATTTTGAAAAACGTCTTTAAAGAAGCCTCATAAATCTTAATACAGGGCTAGAAATTTTAAAAGATATTCTTGATATCCATCATAAAATTAATAATGATAATAATAATAATACTAACTTCAAATTTGGCTTTGAAAAACTTGCATCCAACACATGCAATTTTGAGACCGACTTCCAAAACAAATAATCCTAATATTATTATACTAGCATAATGTAAGGTTTCGGAGACAACATGTAATGTCTGAGATGTGTGCTTTTTCTCCGAAACTTTATGACTGCTTGTGCTTGTAGAGTTTTGTCCATGATTATTATTATTAGCTTTAGGTTTTGATTTCTTTTTGACACTTCGTTTAATTTTTAAGTGAGAATCTTTCTTTGAATTATATATATTTTTTAATTTTGGAGTCGTACAATTGAAAGAATATTCATTCAAAGTGTCGAGAATAGTTTCCATTGTGCCGATTTCATCGTGTGAATCTCCTTGATTTAAATGAGCAATTTGAGATCGAAATGTTTTATTTACGAAAACAATCGTTTCTCTTATTTGTTCCTGATGGGCTTCTATAGAGTCTAGGAATAAAATGCATTAACAAAAAATATATAATAATAGTAATTATTTAATAGAAATCCGAATATCAAAGAAATGTTTAATTAATTACTAACGAGAATTTATACTGTTTCCTAATTTCCTAATTTACGAGGCTTCAAATTTTAGACCATTTATTAAAATTCCGAGACCACAAAATTTAGAAGCAGTGAAAATGGCATAAAAATCATTCTCGAACAATTGACAATTGCTTATTTTCAATTGATAAACAAACATCAGTCAACGTCTTATGGTTATGTCCCATGCAGGCTATGTCTCATTGTGATCCCCCCTCCTTACTTAGGAAAACATATCAAGCTAAAGGTTTCTTAGTATTTATATGTAGGTTACGGTAATTTTACAGATGATATCATTTTAAAACCTTGAATATATATAATCATAAAAAGGCAAAGTTTTAATAATTGTAAAACGCCAACTGTATATTCTATAATATACAGATATTGTGGTCCATATAAAAAATAGAAAAATATCACAAAAATAGTTATTTGTTGAAAGATTTAAATGTAAAATTTATGAAAAGAAATGTAGAATGGCTAAAGCCATTTAAAGCGAGAGGAATGTGATGTAATTGTATTGAGATAATTGATTTCCCTGTCCCCTATTTGTAATCCCTTATAATTAATGTTTATGATTGCTTGCATGTTTGTTTGATTACTTTGATTGTCTGGGTCCTCGGATTGCATCATTGTTTATTATTTATCCCAACGAGGCATGTACTGTAAACACACATGTAGTATATATATTGTTTGCCTGTCATTAATAAATTGTTCACACATATCGTTATTTTAATCTTCTTATCATGATTAAGGGTTTGATTTTTAGATCTTGGTCATTACTTTCTACGTTTGAAAAATCCAATAAATGTTTACAAAAGCTGGTTTCTCTTTTCAATAAAAATGGATATTCTAAGGCGTTTGTAGAAGACCGACTAGGGAAACTATTGATCGCCTTTAGATTGCGCCTGATAAAAATCATAGCCCACCTAATGATGGTGAACCCATAAAATAGCGTAAATTGTCTGTCACAAATTCATTAGACAATTCAAATTTATTTAAAATAGTTTCAAAATCGTTAAAATAAATAAATATGTTTATTTAGTGGATACGCACCACATAAATTAAATTAAATTATGATAAAGTAAATTAAAATAAATTGTAGAGGATCTTACAATTAAAATTCACTAAAATTAAATGAAAAACAATACTTTGGCCACAGTTTCTGATAATGTGTTTGGTTTTAAAGAACAGACTGGATTATGTGACCTTTAAGTTTGTTTGAAAAATATAAAGGTTGTTTTAATAATATACTAACCGATAGTAAACTTTAAAAATATATTATTTTATGTGAATATTAGTTTCTTTTTATTTAAGAATATCAATTGATAGTTTGAAGAATTTTTAATATAAAATGGAGAAGTGTATTAAAGAATTCCAAGACTTCATCAAATTTAGTTTGAATATAAATGACGATGAAATTAGTATTGAGTACTGTTAAAATTTATGTGGTGAAAACCTTGAATTATCTGAAAGTGGATTATTTTATGCATATTGTGGATTATTCTGTGCCGCGTTAAATAGTTCCAAAATTCTTTTTCCGTTCGAAATAATGTCATCGCTTACAGAAACGGAATCGGAAATTATGTCGAAATTTATGCTCATGCTCATTTCTAATTTTTACTCTTCAAATAAAAATGTATTAACGAAAACATCACAATTGCAAAATGTTTTTGAAATTATGCTATTGTCGACTTTGATGGAGTTTTGTAAACATAATTTAACCGAATTATGGTATCCTATCTACCAATCACATGATGAGGTGTTCAGAAGCGCATTGGATATGGCTTCTCGAGCTTGTTCTATCAAATCATCAATTTCAGTGCAAGAATTAAAGTCATTTAATATGTCTACGAAAAGTAAAGCTGGAAAAATAAATAAGTCCCAAAGCAGAATTCATAGTTCAAGAGCAGGTCTTTATTTTCCTGTTGGTAGAATTCACAGGAAGTTGCGAAAGGTAAATTTTGCTGAAAATGTTGGAGCTGGAGCAACAGTTTATTTAGCAGTAGGTTTTGAATACTTAGCTGCTGATTTACTTGAATTGGCTGGTGATGCTGCAAGAGAAAACAAGAAAGGTCGTATTATTCCTCGAGATTGACAATCTGCTATTGGCAATGATGAAGAACTGAATAAATTAATGGATGCTGATTCGGACCAAACTGCTACCCGATCAAACAGTTAGTAAATTTCAAACCTCAATAGGTTTAGTTTCTGATCTATTGTTTAAATTTCCATGTAATGGCTTCAATGGAATATTTATTTGAGATACTTCCCGTCATCTTCGCACACGGGTTGACATAGCCGATTGAGAGATATGAGTAATATTATTGTACATAGAAAAATGTTCAAAGGAATAACCGATTTAAAAGATTTTAAAATTAAAATAATTTCTCAAATTCTTGAATAAAACTTTCCGATTCAGAACAAAATATTTCAATTTTACATTCACCAGCAAGTTTGATATGTGTTTCTTAATATGAAAATGTTTAAAATTTGCTTTTTTAATTGTGAAGCAAAAGGTTTTTTTGCCTTAAAAAGCATTTACCGAATTGACCAACTCAATAATAATTTTTCTTTTTCCTTGTAATTGTAAATTAAGCAATTTGTAATGGCTCATAAAATCCGTAAGAAACGATGATTTTTTTACTCATACTGGATCTTCCAATTGTTCATATTTTTCTCCAATTGTGTCCAAAAAAGTAATAATTTTAGGCAAAAGTATTTGAAATCTTTCTAAAAAGCTTCCTTGGCTGAGCCACCTGAACATGAGAAAAAAGAAGTAAATCTTCATATTCCTAGTAATTGACTTCAAATTGACTATGTACACTGTACAACAGCATACAAAGAAAAAACATATCCGAAAAGAAAGTATCTTTGTTATGATTAGTGGCACAATCTAAATACACCTTAGCCCTGATAACATTCACAAAAAACGTAAAACTTTGTGCCGATGTTAGATCTGTGAAATCATATGAAGAGTGATCTTCCCTGTAAGTTTGAAATAGATCTTCCGTTTTGAATGGCTAAATGACAGATCGTCTTGACTGATGAAATTGAAAAAGCAGGTAATAACTATCAATAGTACTATTACTAGAACATCCCGATATTAGATCGGACGATTCAATATTTCCAAAATCTTGTCTTTTAATATTATTTTCTACAAAATCGGATTCATAGTCAAATTTTGTAGAAAATATAATGCATTTTATTGAGTATAGAACACATTTTAAATTGAACCGGTTTATTTATAAATATTTTTTTGGGTTTCGGTTACGGTTAGTAAAATATTTAGAAAAATAACGGTTGAACGGTTTTTAAAACCGGTTTCATTCCCTGGTAATAAAAAAAAAAATAATAATAATAATAATAATAATAATTATAATAATAATAATTATAATAATAATAATAATAATAATAATAATAATAATTAAAAATTTAATTTAATAATTAAAAGTATCATTTTTCTTAATGATTATCTATAAAATGATTTATTTTAGTTGTAATTTTTTTGGAAAAAATCATGTTTAAAACATGATTTAGATATATTTTAAATTTAATTTTGCTAAAAAAATTAGAATCTTTTTATTAGTTAAAATTAAACACTTATATGAGTCTATTGTTATAAATTAATTTATAATAACTTATAAAATTCTAATTAATTGGTTTGAAAATGGTAATAAAACTTTAATTTAAATTTTCAGTAAAATTTTAATATGATTAAATATAAAATTTTATATTTTTTTAATAATAAATTATTTTAGAATGGTAAAACTATTTTCCCTATAATAATTTTTAATAAAAACTATTTTTTTATATTTTGTTCATTAATAGTTGGCTATGTTAACGATAAAAGTGACAACTGATTGCTAAAAACAACTGAAATAAATCTTTGATTAATTATCCAAAATGGGTGAACCGTAAAATTGTTTCCCACTGTTTATTCGTGTTTATTAAAATTTTAAATTATAAATCTTTTGTTATTTCAGTTAATTAATTGGTATATTATTTGAGAAAATAAAAATTCTGTTCCATTTGAAGTGGGCCAAATAATGTTTGTTAAATAATTCAAAAATAAATGTCCTTAGTTATGTGTCTTGCCATTAATCAGTTCATATGGCAATTTATTAACATGGAAAGTTTGTGAAAGTTGGCATGTTACTTTAAGTTATTTAAGTAAGTCGAGTTCAATACAATATATAACTTGTTGATAGAACTGTCGACTTAGTAAAGATCACACCATATGCTATGTACATCATATCAATATTTTGTATAGATACAATTCAACGTGTATCACACGTAATTCAAGCAAAACGAACAGAAAAACGATCGAAAACGTAATAAAATAACTTTATCCAAAAAATATAATAGAAAATGTATAATGAAGCAAGTAATCATAACGGTGGTTCATGTCTTATTGTAGCATATGCAAAATTGACAGTTAAAACAAGATCGAGTTTTCGACACATATCATGAGAAATAAACTTCAAAATTCTAAAATAAATATGTTTACTTGTGAAATTAAAAAACCTAGAAAAGTTACAAAATAATTACAGACTATTTTTCTCTTATAGATTGACTAAGGTTAATTTTATTTTCAAAACTTTCGACCTAAAATAAAAAATAATTAGTTTTATATCTTTTTATCTTGTTTTTCGCTAGTATAGCGTGACAATAATTAACGTAAAGAAATAGTGAAGCGATTGAAAGTTTTACGTCAAAAGACAAGAAAATATATTTTGAAAAAATAAATACAAATAATTTGTAAAAATAATTGTTAATAATTGTTTTAATGAAAATGTAAGGTAATTATAAAAATAAAAATTATTGTATCATTATGTAAATTGAATTTAGTATTAAATTTTATTCAATAATTTCCATATTAATATTTGTATGACTATAGATCAAAATAATTGTTTATCAGATACACAATATTTTAGCATAGTCTTTATCAAGTATTTTAGGTAAATGTATTTGGTTTCACAAAACATTCAAAAAAATAAAAGTGCTTTTTCTATAAATTAACAATTATATTTAAAACTGGTTAGTGTTAAATGTTTAATTTTAAATTAGTTATTTTATTTTATTTTAAATGAGATAATAAAATATAACTATTTAGTTAAAAAATGTTGGCACTTAAGTAAGACACACAAACATACTTATATATATATATATATATATATATATATATATATATATATATATATATATATATATATATATATATATATATATATATATATATATGTATATATATATATATAATTATTTCATTTTATAATGTTAAATTATGTCTCAAAACTTATCAAAAGGTGCAGTCAATTAGAGATATAAAGTTCGGACACCATCATTGCAACCGAAAAAAGAATAAAAGTTATAAAACATAGGGTAGCCCCATAATTGGCTCAAATTGAGAAATATCTAAAATTCATTAACATAACATTGATGAACAGTAAACCAGTTAATCAAATATTTAATATCACTTTTCTTATTGAATTGATAAAGTAGATAATTATAAATATATTCATTAAGTTAATTATTCAATAACGAAGGAAATTGTTTTCCACATTTTACGGCTTTATACAGTATTTTATCGTTAATTGTTAATTTTCAATAACCATATTGATAGAAAATAAATAGAAGGTAATTATATAAATAAAGGGATTTTAATTCAGTGTCCAGTTTATAATAATATTAATATAATTAATAATACTAATAATAATAAGAATAATAATAATAATAATAATAATAATAATAATAATAATAATAATAATAATAATAATAATATTTTATCTTATAATATCTTATAATATCTATATAATATCTTGTACAATTTCACATCGAAAAAAGAAGTGATTTACTTAGTTATATTGTTGCAAGATTAATGAAGAGCATCTAGGAAGAAAATAAAATGTATTTAAGGAAAATAAAAAAGCAATTTTACAGAGAAATCTATATATAATGAACAATAAAAGAAACAAAATTCTTAGGTTACATCATCAACTCAGAAGAAATACAAAAAGATGTAGAAAGTTTTAAGCAATAATAAAAATTTTATAGATCAAAAAGAATAAAAAATTGCAAACTTTTCTTGATATTTTAGTAAATTAAAAAAACAAAATTATATTTTGAACAGAAAGAGTTTATTACTTGTACGGAAAGAGTTTTGTTATTAGTATAGAGTTTATACCATAGACCAACATTTTTGGATAACCGTACCCTTTGATAACAATTTGGAATCTTACGTACACCTTAAATCCCACGCAATTTTTTTATTAGATTCTCACAATTTACACACTAACACTACTTTATCCTTTCTAAAATATATAAAACTAAGACTGCTGAGAGTAAAAATAGTTAATATTTGCTGAAAAATTTACATGTAGTTTAAATAGGATAAAGTAGTAGTTGTGTAAATTTTAAACAGTGTAGGTACGTAGTAGTTTATTTTATATATAAATTCTATTTTGGCTCTTAGTTCTTTTCTTATAATACTTACTTAAATACGTAATTATGATTTATAATTATCCAATAAATTTAACAGTTAGCGAAGAGTAGGTAATAAAAAATATAATAGTTCGATAAATCACCATTCATTACAATCCTTGGCAATTGGCGATAATGATAGTATACATTGATTGCCACTTATAAATCACTATGACAAAATCACTATGATTAAAATATCAATAATTATCAATAATAATTCAAAAAAATTGTCTTACCGGCCGCGCTTCTCGTACTCAGAAGAATGCTCCACGTACCCCTACGGGGTCCATGAACCCCCGAATTGGGAACCCATTCTATAGACCTTAGAACAGAACAAAATTCACTATACCAACAAGAAAACCAATTTCAAAGATGGACTAATATTTTAAGTTGTATGGACATGCAAATGAAATATATATAAAAGTATACATCATGGAAATCCAATGTCACGAGGTAAATGCGATGATTGGAAAGGTTAAAGCAAGGTTGTTGACAATGGTTTCATAAGATTACGTCAAAGAATGCCAATAAATTAGTATTGAATTTGAAAGTTTGACAAAATAATTAAATACAAAATGTTATACATTTAAAATTGAAATTCTGAAGTAAACAAAACAAATTGTATATTAGAAATACACAAGAAACATTAGTAGGTAGTTAGGAGCTATCTGGAACATAAAAAATAGGGTGGGAGGGGGGGGGGTTATTTACAGATTAAATTCGGATTATCTTGATTACATAATGATGTAATCAACTTAATTAATTTTGTGTGTATTTTAATTAATTTTTTTTTTCGAAATTTTTGTGTGTATTTTTTTTCGAAATTTTTTTCGAGTTTTTGACGCGATTTTTTTTTAAATTCAATTTTATTTTCGAATTTATTTTCAATATTTAAAATAAAATTTTTTAAGTATTTCTAATTAAATTTTTTAATCACACTATAGTCAGGGGGTATTTTTTATTCTTGATAAAAAGCCTAAAACAAATTGGCTTGAATCGCCTAACGATAAAAACAGCATAAAATTAAAATTGGCTCAAATCGCCTAAGATGAACACACTATAGTCAGGCATAATTTTAACTCGTAATAAAAAACAATGCAATATTTGGTCTCAATACTTTCTATAGGTAAATATAGGCATAAAATAAAAATGGCTTGAATCGCCTACTGATAAAAAATTGACAGGGGTATTTTATAAGCTTGTTAAAAATAAGACTTGAAATATTTGTTCACACAATTTTCATAGGCAAATTTAGGCTCTAGATAAAAATAATTTAAAATACCTAAAGTAAATTAAGATAAATTAAAGTACATTAGGATACATTAGAGTATATTAAAGTAAATTAAGGTAAATTAAAGGGTCTCAAGTAAATTAAAGTATATAAGAGTATATTAAAGTAAATTTAGATAAATTAAAGTACATTAGAATACATTTAAGTATATTAGAGTAAATTAAGGTTCCTCTAGTAAATTAAGATACATTAGAGTACATTAAGGTAAATTAAAGTAAATTAAAGGGTCGAAAGTCAATTTAAGTACATAGGGGTACATTTATAATTTTTTTGTAATTTTTAAAGCTGAAATTTTTAAAAGCAGTTATAGTAGGCAAATTACATAAGGTAAGAATTTTTAAAGTTAAATAGTCGACAATATTGCATGATAAAATTTATTAAATAAAATTTTTAGTATAGTTTTATCGATCAATTTTTATACATATTTTTAAATGATAAAATTTTTAACATAATTTTACAATGGAATTTTTTATACATGATTTTTAAATAGAATTTTTAGTATCATTTTATCGATGAATTTTTTATATATAATTTTTAAAGATGAAATTTTTAGGATAATTTTACAGTGAAATTTTTATACATGTTTTTAATTGAAAAATTTTTTCATGTAATCTTACAATCAAATTTTTAGTATAATTTTTACTATGACTTTTTTTACATGTTGATAACAATCAAATTTTCAAAGAAATTTTTCAAAAACTTTTTTAAAAGAATTTTATCAAATTAAATTTTTGAGTTTCAGTGTTACATAGTATTGCCTAAGGTAGGTAGTAGTCATTCGCAAGAGCAACCCATCTCCTCCACTCTGCAGCAACCCATCCTTAATTAAAAAAATAATAATAATAAATAATAATACATAATAATAATAATAATAATACTTTCAGAAAACATAAAAAGTTAACTTACTTGGTATCAACTTCTGAACACTGATAACCCATACACAGTAAATAATTCATTAATAACTGAACAACAATCACTAGGTACTGTGTACAAACTCAATTGTTAATAATTTTTAATTGAATTTTTAATTCATCCACTCTTATAGTACGTTCATTATCAGTGCATATTTTTATCTTTTAAGTATATTTGTTGATCAGTGAATAATTCAGACTCCATTTAAAGTATTTCCCAATATTTAATTGATATTTCATTTCATCATTGAGAAATTTTCAATCTAATTTATTATAAGCAATTTTTTATTCACTGAATATTTGGTAGCTTCAATTCATATTTTCTCACTTTAATGATTGCTTTTCTCTTTAATGAATATTTTCTCTCTTCAATTAATGCTTTCCTTATTCAATGAATGTTTTTTCTCTTCAACGAATATTTTTCTCTTCAATGAATATTTTCCTCTTCGATGTATATTTTCTCCATTCAAAGTATATTATCCTTGTAAGTTTTTAATATATCAATTGATATTTCATCTATTTAGTAGATATCTTTAACTATCCCACTTTTTTTCCCAGTAATTTCAATGATTTAAGACACTTAATGTACTCTCTCACCAACATTGCTTCTTCACTGAAAATTTTTTTTATAGAATATAATCTCTACTAATTAAAATTCTATTTGTTGACTTGTTATTTTCATTGAAAATTTAATTAAATAAATAACATCTTTCAATAGATTAGGTTGTACTCGACAAAAATAAAATAATTTTAGGCTATGTAAATCAATTAGAGCTTTTAGGGAAATTTTATGATAATTTAAGTGATATCTAGTTTTACGAGGTATTTATTTTAGTAAATTTTAATCATTTATGTGAATTTTATGGTTTTCATTTGAATGTTAATGGATTTGGGGACTATTATGTTTTTAATGAAATTATTGAAGAAATTAGGTTAAATCTATAATTTAGAAACACTTAATTTCTTGATAATTTATTAGATTTGACTTGATTTTAGGATTATTTTAAATAAAAGTTAAATTTATGATCAAAATGTTTATGAAACATCTATTTAAGATAATTATTTAAGAATTAGAATCAAATTGACTGATAAATTTTGAATAGTAAATGATATTTTAATTATAATTTTATGTTATATTTAAATAGTTGATTAAATCAGTTAATTTTTAAAAATATTTTAGTGAAACCTAAGATTTTAATTGATTTTACAGTGTAAAAAAGGAGATCAATAATTATTATCATTTTCCATTTATTGATTTCGTGGTTATCAATCACAAAAGTAGTATATTGTAGAGATTTTTAAGAGGATGCTCAGTGTGGTTAACAATATACATATGAAAATAGTTGAATTATATCTATGGATTGACTGGTAATTTTTATTGAATTTATACTTGATTTACTGATTAATTTTAATTATTTGAGCAACATGATATATATTTTATGATTTTACATTAATTTAGTGAAATTAAATTTATGTGGGAAACATAGACTTTATTCGATTTTAGTCATTTTTGATGAATTTTTTATTTGATTGAATTTGTTGCCAGAATCAAATTGTAGTGATTTTCGATGGAAAATATTGGGTATCGATAACAATTTTGTAATACTTTAAAGAAAATTTATTTTTATTGGTAAAATTAAGATTTTAATTTTAAGGGAATTTGATTGGCTGAATACATATAGTAAATATGATCCAAATGATGAATTTTTAAAGATCTTATTCGGTTAAATATTGATTTCTAAAGAAATTTTACCTTGTAGATTATTACCAAAAATATGTGTATTGTTGGTGCAGTGGGGGAAAATGTGATTTCAAGGGAAATGATTGGTTAAGAGGAAATTTTGTGATATTTTAAGGGGAAATAATCTATTAAGAACAAGTTTGTTGTCATTTTTAAGGGAGTTGAGTTGGTTGAATATCTGTGTTCAAAAGCTAAATATTTTATAAATGGAGAATATAGAGGAGGAATTTATAATATTTTAAAGGGGCTTTGTTCAGATAGATATCAATATGTGTGTAAATCTTTTAAGAGATTGGAAATATTGTCATTTAAAGAGAAATGATTGGTTAAGAAGAGAATTTATGATCTTTTAAGGGGAAATAATTGGTCACGAGATGGATTTCAAGAAATTTATTCTGTTGAATATCGATATGTTGGTGGTTTTTATGAAAATAATGAATATAGCGGGGATTATTGTAATTTAAAGAGAAATTATTGGTTGAGAGGCGAATTTATAATATTTTTAAGGGGCTTTGATTGGTCAAGAGAGGAATTTTATTTTAAGGTGATTTCAAGAGATTTATTCGGTTGAATATCGATATGTCGGTGATTTTTTATGAAAATAATGAATATAACTGGGATTAATGTCATTTAAAGAGAAATGATTGGTTGAGAGTAAATTTTATTTTAGGGGAAAACAATTGGCTAAGAAGAGAATTTATGATATTTTAAAGGGAAATAATCGATTAACAGCAAATTTGTTGATATTTTTAAGGTGTTGAGTCGGTTAAGTATCGTTATTTAATAGGTGATTTTTATAAAATAATGAATATAGTTGGTAGAGTAGGGGAAAGTGTTATTTGATGGGAAAAGTTTAGTCAATAGTGGAATTTATTTTAGTGAAAAATAGTCGATTAAGAACAAGTTTGTTGTCATTTTTAAGGGGCTTGAGTTAGTTAAATATTGTAATCTAAAGGGTAAATATTATAGAAATGGATATTATTATGATTTTTATGAAAAATATTGAATATGGCTTGAAATATTGTTATTCGTTGGAAAATGATTGGTCAAGAGAGGAATTTATAATATTTTTAAAGGAATTTACTGGAATGAATATTAGTGTTCAAAGGGTAAATATTATCTACTTGATAGATTTTTATGAAAATTATGAATATAGTAGATATAATGGAGTGAAAATGATATTTGAAGAGAAATGATTGGTTGAGAGGCGAATTTATAGTATTTTTAAGGGGATTGAGTTGGTTGAATTTATAAGATACTTAGGAAAATTGTTACTTTTTTCATTTATTTAAGGTTAATCTGGATATATCGATAAGATTTCAGTTCTAAGAAATTGATTGATTCATGTAACTATTTATTTGATTTTATTAAAATATTTGTAACTCAATTAAATTAAAAACTAAAATTGACTAGTATTTAAAACTTTTTTGTTACCCATTATTTAGGTTTTTATTGACAACTTTCTGAATAATTTAAATATTTACAATTATTTCCAGGAATCAAGAATTTAATAATTATTTATCCGGAAATTGTAGAATTAAATACTGTGAGCAGTCAATAACATACACTAATTTTCATTCAACAAGTACCTAACAACCTTATAAAATTTTAAAAAATGATCTAAGAAATTTTTCAATTATTTTACAACTCAGTTAATTTTTTAATTGATAAGTACTATTCTCTTTAAAATTTGCTACTATGTTGAAGCTTTCTTTAAAAAATTTTATTTAAAGAATTAACAAATTTAATCCAATTTATTTCAAATTTACATGTTTCCCACTACTTTAATCAAATTCTATTCACCAGCTAACCACAATTTAATAAAAATAATTTCTAAAAAGACTAATAGACAATCGCATACATTTTTCTTATAAGTTTGGGTTTTCAGTAAGTTATATCAGTACACAAGAACCTATGTATGTATTGAGGCATGGTATCAGAAATTATAGTTATTTGATTTTAGTAATGCTGTAGATATTAATTTTTTTTCTATCAGTTTATTCAAACCTTTAACATCTTTGAGTTAATAATTTAAAGAATCGAATCATTTTCAATAAATATATGAAAATTTATTCCAAGTACAATGAAAGTAATATATGTTTTGAGAAATTAATTTAAGTATCTTTTTCTAATCAAGTTTCTTTTCACTAGCAATTAGATTAACCACTACTTGTACTTACTAATTAATTTATCATTCAGTAAACAATAAGAGTTGGGGGTGAAAAGATTAGAAAATCTATAAAAATAAATTTAAGTAATTATTTGATGTGTTAGCAATTAATTTATTTAGGGCATGTGAAATTTAAATGAAAAGGTTGGCATTTATCTTTGAAAATAACTTTTAATAATTGTTCATTGTTGGACACAATTAAAAATATTACAAAAATAGTAGAAAAATTTCAAAGTCTTTTAACTTAGTTTTACAAAATGTCAATAAATCACATACAAGACTTAATGGTTTCTTGATAGCAATCAGGTAACTAAACAACCAAACAATTTGGAGACATCAATGATCTATAAAAGAGTCTAGAAGTTAATAAAATTTGTAATTGAAATTGTATTTCTTTGGATTGTTCAAATTTTTATGTGCTTTTATTTAAAGATTTCTTGGTCAGTAAACAATTTTTGATATTGATTTGTTCAGTAACTAGTTATTGATAACATATTGTGAGTGTGTGAATAACCAAGTATTTTAAGGGGAAATGGTTGAGAGAAAATTTTATTTTTTAAGTGGGTTAAGTTGGTTGAATATCAGTGTTCAAAGAGTAAATATTATTTAAATATGGCATTTTAATGAATAAGTAAATTATTTAATGCCTAGTATGTATATAGAGAGTTGTAAATACTTGGTTATTTGTATACAGTACCTAGTGATTGTTGTTCAGTTATTAATGAATTATTCACTGTGTATCAGTATTCAGAAGTTGATACCAAGTAAATATAACGATAGATTTGGTTTCAATGAATTTGATTAATTATCGCTTGATAACAACAAGGTAACTAAGCAACCAAAAAATTTACAAATTTCGAGACATCAATGATGTGAAAGAAAGTGAAGAAGTTAATAAAATTTCAACTTTTATTTCTTTTTGTTACTTTTCATGTGATTTATTTCGAATTTTGTTGGTCAGTAACCCATCATTAATATTTATTGGTTCAGTAACTAGTTATTGGTAAAATTTTGGGATTTTTGTCAATAACCAAGTATTTTAAGGGGAAATGGTTGAGAGAAAATTTTATTTTTTAAGTGGGTTAAGTTGGTTGAGTATCAGTGTTCAAAGAGTAAATATTATTTAAATATGGCATTTTAATGAATAAGTAAATTATTCAATGCCTAGTATGTATATGGAGAGTTGTACAATACTCGGTTATTTGTATACAGTACCTAGTGATTGTTGTTATTGAATTATTAATGAATTATTCACTGTGTATGGGTTATAAGTGTTCAGAAGTTGATACCAAGTAAGTTAACTTTTTATGTTTTCTGAAAGTATTATTATTATTATTATTATTATTAATATTAATATTATTATTTATTATTATTTATTATTATTATTTTTTTTAATTAAGGATGGGTTGCTGCAGAGTGGAGGAGATGGGTTGCTCTTGCGAATGACTACTACCTACCTTAGGCAATACTATGTAACACTGAAACTCAAAAATTTAATTTGATAAAATTCTTTTAAAAAAGTTTTTGAAAAATTTCTTTGAAAATTTGATTGTTATCAACATGTAAAAAAAGTCATAGTAAAAATTATACTAAAAATTTGATTGTAAGATTACATGAAAAAATTTTTCAATTAAAAATATGTATAAAAATTTCACTGTAAAATTATCCTAAAAATTTCATCTTTAAAAATTATATATAAAAAATTCATCGATAAAATGATACTAAAAATTCTATTTAAAAATCATGTATAAAAAATTCCATTGTAAAATTATGTTAAAAATTTTATCATTTAAAAATATGTATAAAAATTGATCGATAAAACTATACTAAAAATTTTATTTAATAAATTTTATCATGCAATATTGTCGACTCTTTAACTTTAAAAATTCTTACCTTATGTAATTTGCCTACTATAACTGCTTTTAAAAATTTCAGCTTTAAAAATTACCCTTATGTAACTTAACTGTCGACTCTCTATTTATTTTTAAAAAATTCTTACCTAACCTACCATACTTTACTCTAGGCACCTTAGATTACTTTAAGAACCTTAATTTACTTAAATTTATTCTAACGTACTTTAAATTACTCCGATGTACCTTAATTTACCTTATGAACTATAATTTACTTAAATGTACCCCTATGTACTTAAATTGACTTTCGACCCTTTAATTTACTTTAATTTACCTTAATGTACTCTAATGTATCTTAATTTACTAGAGGAACCTTAATTTACTCTAATATACTTAAATGTATTCTAATGTACTTTAATTTATCTAAATTTACTTTAATATACTCTTATATACTTTAATTTACTTGAGACCCTTTAATTTACCTTAATTTACTTTAATATACTCTAATGTATCCTAATGTACTTTAATTTATCTTAATTTACTTTAGGTATTTTAAATTATTTTTATCTAGAGCCTAAATTTGCCTATGAAAATTGTGTGAACAAATATTTCAAGTCTTATTTTTAACAAGCTTATAAAATACCCCTGTCAATTTTTTATCAGTAGGCGATTCAAGCCATTTTTATTTTATGCCTATATTTACCTATAGAAAGTATTGAGACCAAATATTGCATTGTTTTTTATTACGAGTTAAAATTATGCCTGACTATAGTGTGTTCATCTTAGGCGATTTGAGCCAATTTTAATTTTATGCTGTTTTTATCGTTAGGCGATTCAAGCCAATTTGTTTTAGGCTTTTTATCAAGAATAAAAAATACCCCCTGACTATAGTGTGATTAAAAAATTTAATTAGAAATACTTAAAAAATTTTATTTTAAATATTGAAAATAAATTTGAATTTAAAAAAAAATCGCGCCAAAATCTCGAAAAAAATTTTGAAAAAAAAATTTAATTAAAATACACACAAAATTAATTAAGTTGAATACATCATTATGTAATCATGATAATCCGAATTTAATCTGTAAATAACCCCCCTCTCCCCCCTATTTTTTCTATGTTCCAGATAGCTCCTAACTACCTAATAATATTGTCATGATTAAACAATATTTATAATTTGTCATTTATAATTTGTACAGTGGCTTAAAAAATAATAATGTTTATATAAACGATGTATCAGTTTCGGCCATATTAATTGGACTCTTACGTCTGTGTGCGCATTTTGTGTCGTCTTTGGATTGTGTTCTCGTGTCTGTGTGCCAAGTCGTTATAGACTGAATTTTTATAAATTTGTATTTATGCGTCTGTGTACGCCTTTAGTAGATTGATTTTTTGATTTGACAATCAGTTTTTAAAATTTATCGAAGTTAATTGAAATTTGTTTATTCGAATTATTTGGAATTTTAATTGTGCATTTTTCAAACTTTTGAGCTGTTTCTTTATATTGAAATATATTGAATTAGTATTTTTGTCAAAATTCTGAATTATTTGGAATATACGTTTTGATCTTTTTGTTAATTTAATCTAGAATAAACTTAAATTAAAAAATTAATTTACAGTTCTCTGATTATTCGACTGGATTTTTTGATTTGAATCTATTATTTTGGAGTTAGATTTTTAGTAAATATAAATAAAAATCAAGGAGACAAGGTTATTAAAAAAACTCAATATATACCTATCAATTTGGAACATTGGTATAATTAGTTCTGATGACGCGATATAAGATGAAGCTGGCAAAATAATATGAATTTTATACGAACTATATCCAATCTTTCGCAAATCCAAATAATGTTTTTCTCTGTTCAATTTTCTTGATCGCCAGCAAGCAACATCAGTAGTGCTCGACTTTTTTGAGGCGAAGGCACACAAAATTTAAATATGAAAATTTCAAAGCACCCTGTTTTTTTACATGACAAAAATTTCATCGTAAATTTATGAAAATTAATACAATAATGTACATATTACATACTCGCATTTATTTAATGAAAATATTAATAGACAACAAATATACATTAATTAAAAAAAATACAACAATATTTTTACAATATTTTAACAAGAGAAACTAAAGTTTAAATAAATCGTTAATAACAAAAAAATTTAAAAATTATCTGCTTTTATTTTAAGCTAACTGCATCCTATTTATATGGTCGTGGCACCTTCGCTAAGAATCAATGCTAAATAATGTTAACTTTTTCACATTATAAATTTTTGAGATGAGTAAATTAAATTTTAATTTGGTATAATTAAACCAAATGTGTAAAGATTTTATAATTAATTTAAAAATGATTTATCTTTTTTTTAAGATCACCTCCGATTCAAGAAGATTCTAAATTATGAATGTCATAATAATAAATAAAATCTTTGATATTATTCCCCTGAGAATTTTAATATAATAAATCGTCTCGACAATTTTGTTGCGATATTTGTCTTTCTCCCAAATTTCTTTAAAGTTATCAAAAGTGAATCGAAATGGAATTTTATCAATTTGATTACAATCAAAGGAAGTAAGGAAAATTAAAAAATAATGATAATAAATAAAACAAAATTATACTTTTATGAAAGAAATTCTTATTTAAGGCAAATTTTGGATAAATTTTAAACAAATGTAAAAAATAGATTTGTTTTTCTAATAACTTTTTAAAATTGTATTAAACATTCTGATGGTTATTAAATTTTTCGGGTGAATGAAAATGAGATGATTTTTTTTGTCAAATTACTAACTTATAGTTTGCAAGAAAAATGTTTAAGGGTTTTTTTAAGGATATCCATGGAAATTAGACATATACAGGCTTGTTATAACTTAAAATAACTTCCGGTTCTAATAATTAGAGACTACTGATTACGGATGTTGTTTTAAAACTTCTTAAAACTGATAAAAGTATTTTTTAATTTTGTTTCCCAATTTAATCAAAACAAGTACCCGAAATTCTTTATAGATAGATTACCGTTAAAAACAATTTATAAACATTTGAGTCAATCAAGTAAAAATAGAAGTTGTAGTTTACCAAAAGTTTTTTTTTAAAAAATGACTGTAATGTAAGCTTCCATATATATTTAATACATCTGGCTCACTATAATAATAATTGACTCTAAACGTTGGTTGACAAAACTTTGGGCATTTTATCCGGATCATCGAGGTCAATCGCATAATTTGAAGTAATTCTCACCCAAATGGTATTTGGTTATTTTCAACTACAAAAATCAAGTCATGTAAGAAGTGGTCATTTCTCAATTAACTGTGATTTCTATAATCTAACAATAAATTTTTTGCTTTTTAAATCTCAATCAAAGCTTAGTTACAATGACATAACTATAATAAAATTTATAAAAATTTAAGCAACATCCTATATATATATATTGACCTAGAATGGAGTACAGTACCTAATCACGTGTTAGCATCAATTAAAACAATAAATTTGTTTGGCAGCCAGGAATTCCAATTGACGTAAAATTCAATTTAAAACAATTAATGTAAATATAATTTTTCAATGTTTAAAGGTTTTAATAAACCTACAACGTATACTTAAACGAAATTATTAAAAAAATTATTTCTTTAAGTGGTTCCGAAAGGAAGTTTTTATTATTTTATGACTTTGACTAAAAGTGATCAATTAAAATAAATTTAATGCTTAATAACTTTGTATTATTTCCTAAATTGTTCCAGTTCTGTAAAATATATTGATAACATATCCAGTCAATTTCATTGGCACTAATCAAAAAAATGTCATTTTAATTATTTGTTTAATATTGTAAATTGTATATATTTATAATAAAATATTAATTAATTATCATCCCGTAACTATCACAGTCATGTCACTTATGAAATATATGATAAAAATTAGAAAAATATTCCTTTTACAATTTTAGTCCTAATTTAAATAAACAAAAAATAAAAATTAATTATTTTACTTTTTAATGAATGTATTTCCAGAATTATTTCGGCGATAACGATCCCAGCGTCAACCAAAACCAACAACGCTATAATTATTTGTATAGGATTGCTTTGTAAGAATAAGAGCAATCTGCTTTTCATTCTGAATGGAAGAAAAATAATAAAACCTAAAAAAATATGAATTTTATAATGTGTAATTAACACAAATATTTTCTCCTAAATTCTCTTTGATAATTTAAGATTAAACTCAAAATGATAAAATAACCACATTTTCATAATTTAAATAATTTTACATAAAATAAATGAAAATATATTGTTTCTTTATTTTGTTTAAATATTAATTTTAAAATTAATAAATATTTAAAAATTTTACAAATTATTGAAAATTATTTTATTATTTTAACTAGTCATAATATTTAATTTTTTTATTCTCTTTTAATATGATTTATTTTCATTGCTTTTTCATTAATTTCACAGATCAAAAATATATATTCTCCAATAACAAATGTTATAATATTTAGTGACTGTTGGCTAATTGTAGTAACAATTGAAAGCCATGAACAGTTGGGGCATATTTATTTGCTGTTAATTTGTTTTTGGTATTATATTTTTTACGCAATTGAATTGCTTTAATAAAAAATACAATTAGATGCTATAATTTCATATCATGGAATTATCTGCTGGAAGAGTGCTTTTTATTTGACACAGAAATAGTGAATTACTCTTGTCGAGGAGAATCTAAAATACTTAAGTTATGAGCAATATAAACACACGTACAATAAGTCTCTGGAATTTCTGTAAATTTCCTTGAAATCGCGTAACAGAAACTATATACTGAATCAATTAATTCAATAATTAAGAGAATATACATCTTGCGTTGGAAGAAGTCAATGCTAATGGCCACTAAGGTTTATGAAAAGTAACTCTATTAAATTGTTGATTCTTGAAATAAAAGTTCATTTTATTTTTTATGTAAAATTTACTTTTAGTTTGTATGTTGTTTATTCGAGTTAGTATGTATTAGTTTTTTTTTTGTTGACGAAATTGTAAATTTAAAATTGGGTTTGAATTGTGATCAAGGTTGGAGGATTTATAGTTTGAATTATTTTTAATAAATTAAATTGCTAACAATATAACGAATTTATCTTATAAAGAAAACATATTTTAATTTATCTAGTAGTGATTCGGAATCAGAAGACTTTTCAGCGGAAATTTTGAAAATTGATATGTATAAAGAAAATTTTTTAAAAAATCCTCTTGATTATGATTCTCATTGCAAGTTAATTAACGCACTAAATCATTCAGAAAAGATGATTGAAGCAAGAGAATCAAGAGAAACTACGCATGTTTATTATCCATTATCCTCTGAAATATGGATTGATTGGATCAATGATGGAAAGTCTATTAATTCAGACAAAGATTTCATACGTGCTCAATTCATTCGTGCAATTGAAGATTATAGAATTGTCAATGCATGGTTTAAATATTGCCAATTTATGCTAGGATATTTAACTGATAAAAGAGAAATTATACAATGTTTTGAAGTTGCTATTGCTCAAGTTGGGACTCATTTAACCAAAGGATACTTAATATGGGGGACTTATCTTATTTATGAAAACGTCATTTTTTGTAGATGATGGTAGTAATGAACAAAAGGAACGAATATATAAATTATATTTAAGACAATTCTCTCTCTTTACAAAGTAATGATGAAACATTAAAAGAATTTCTTGAGTGGAATCAAGAGAATAAGGAATGGGAAAATCAAATCCAACATAAATATAATCTTTCAGTTGAAACGCAAAGTTAGATCTTTAGACTCAATGTGTTTCTATTTGAAATGATCAACAAAAGAGCATTTAACAGATGAATTTCATACATTTTTTGATACACATACAACATCATTTGATTTAAAAATTTACTTGTTCAAACGAGAAACAGTAATATAGTCTGATTCTATGAAGAAAGTCAGTCACAAATTATTCTTTGCATACACATTTATTTGCAAATCTGATATACAATATCTGACTTAAATACTTGATTATGTCACAATTTGCTGGAAGAATGTGTTCTCGGCTACTATGGCAAATACAGCTGAGTTAGTTTTCGTTTAAAACTCTGTGTTTACCAATAATCAGAATTTAATTGCCGCCTGACAAATTCTATGTCAAAATTACACAACTAAATAACTTAAGTACAAGAAAGAAATTTAGCAGAAAATCATCACTGTCACTTGATGATTTGTTTTCTTGCTCAAATTACTAACGTCATCAACAAATCAAATTAATTGATTTATATTTACGTTATTAAACTTTCAGGAGACTCCTCGTCAATCTGAAATTATTATATTCGTCTTTAACTTGTCTGATCGCTAGTTGTCCATGCACAAAAATAATCATTTTTAAATATTGAATTTTAATTTGTTTACACTCTAAATTTGTGAATTTGAATTTTATTTCATTTTAATTAATTAACAGTATTCTGAAAATAATTCAAAATATTTTCAAAGTCTATTTAGAGCAAAAAAGACCACAAGTTTTCTACTAGAGTTTACATTGTAAATTGAAACACAAGTTTCAGGTTATTAAAAGTAGAAAACCGTAACTTAAATAAATTTAATTGCAAAATTTTATATTTAAATCATTTGGAAGAAATCACTTTATTATAACCAGTAAAATCTGTTAATGTTTTCACTATTTTCAATTTCTTTTATCTTCATTTCTTTTTAAACTTTAAAGCAGTATTTAGTTTTAAATTTAACTCAAATAAACAAATTATTGATCTTTAGTTAAACAAGAAAATAATTTATTTGTCACTTTATATAGTACAAATGTATAAAATATTATAGTTCTCAATTATAATTTGAATAACAATATCTTGAACTTTATGATTGATATAATTACGATAATTATTTTTTTTATATTATCTTCGAAAATTCATATCAATTAAAGATCGTAAAATATGATATTTTTTTGATTTATTTAATTAATTCAAACGATTAAAAAATTAATTGAATTGTAATTAAGAATCTTTTGTAATTTTTTTATATTCACATTGAAAAAAATCAAATTAAATTTAAATTCCGTCCAAATATGTTTTACTTAAAGGATGACTTTAGTTCTAAATAAATGTTAGAAAAATAATACAGACATTATTTTAAATTTTCAAATAATAATAATTATAATAACGTATAAGAATAAAATCCGATTTTTCGACACAAATGAAAGGTAATGTTTTAACAAGAAGTTGGTTCTGATTGCTGCGGCTCCACTCAGGTTTCAAATAATCAGGAAAATGAATTGTGAAAAAGCAGTTATCTACCGGGACGATGAAATAATCTTTTCCACAACATAATTGAAACTTCTCAGAATACTTTAGAAAAAACAAGAGAATTAGAAAAGAAATATTATTAATATACATAAGCTATTAGAAATAAAGAATATATGAAAGTTACTTTTTTTAAAAAAAAACACAAAAATGTATGCAAAAAAATATATTTCAACGAAATGCTGATAACTCCTTAACTTTAAGAAAAATCCAACATAACAATTTGGATATGATATTAAAAAGTCATAAAAGAGAATTTCATGTGAACATGGATGTACTGTTGAAAGTTAAAGGTTAGTTGTATGGACAATGTCAAAATATTCATCAATATTCTAAGGCGGGGAAATTATAATTAAAACTTGAATTATAAACAAACAAATAATAAGATAAGCTCTTGCTGCAATGGACATATTAAATGAAAACGATTTTGATTTTAAAATAAATGATAAATATTAATAAATACATGACATCAAGAACTTATCTTACTATTTACTTGGTTGAAATCGTAATTTATGCTGTAAAAATACCATGTTAAAAATAATTACACAAAAATCATTCTTAATTTGACCAAAAGAATTAAATCAAAATATAAACACTTGGAGACAAAATAGATAAGGAAGAGTTTCAAAGGAATTAATTATAGAAATGTAAAACTCTGAAGCAGTGAAGGAAAACAATAATTTCCCAAGAAAAGCCTACGTAAATTTTCAGTGAAGCTATAATAAAAAGAGTGTCAGTAAGAAAAACTGAATATTCTTGTAAAATCATTAAGAATATATATAAATCATCGCGTTTTTTAAAATTTTAATGTTCTTAAAAGAATTTCCAAAAATATGCTATTTAAAATATTAAATATTTCATACGTTTTGTGATTTTTCTGATTTGTCTCCTGCTTAAATTCACATTGAAATAACTCAATGTCTATATTATCTTTTTTCAATTGGTTTAGTAGCTTTTCATCCTTCATCCAATTAACTCGAAATGAATATGATCTAAAATAAATAATTTTTTTTATATTCAAAAAAATTTATATTAAATTCGCTAATTTTTAATTTTAAATATTTTTAATAAAAATTAAAAAACAATAAATTAAATTGAATTTTTATTTTATTTTACCGTTATTGTTTTTCAAAAAAAATGAAAAAAATATATTTTCAATACTCGGTATTAATAAAAATAATCATTAAAAAGTAATCAAATTAAAGTTTTTTAAAGCAAACTATTTAAATTTTGAATTAAAATAAATTATAATTAAATTAAATTAATTACGGATTTTGTGAAAATAACTTGATTATATATATATATATATATATAAACATAATGAATATTTATCGAGTTTGACTAGTCTTCACAGATTATGTGATTATAAAAAGGAGTCTCAACTCACATAATCAACACTAAAGAACATTTGCGAATAGTCATTCAATAAAAATGGTATTATCTGAGTGCTTTCAATATTTTGTTTAAATGCATCCCAAAGATTTTTAAAACAGCCACATTTTGAAATAATTATTGGTCAAAATATTAAAATATATTTATTTAGTTGATAATATTTTGCAAAGAAATTTTTATATTTTAAAAATATAATTTACTAAGTTATTTTTAAAAGGTGTTCCTCATTGAGATATATAATGCTGTTTAGTCATTTTTCAGTTAAAATAGGTTAATAAATATTTACATTTCAAAAATAAATACAAAATAAATATATTTTAAATATAAAAAAAATTTTGTAATGCCTTAAAAAATTAAATTGATTAAAACAGTAATGCATTTTAAAATTATATTTTCAATTATAAATTATATTTTTAAAATTATAAAATTATCATAGAAGAATTAAATTTCAAAAATAAGCTCTTATTATAAAAAATCATGTTAAAAAATATTGTCATATTATTATTTTATAAATATTTCCAAAAAAAAATTTTCGAGACAGTATTATCTTTTGTCTCCAAAAATTTTAATAAAATCTAAAAATGAAATTTATTTTAAAATAATTTATTTTTTATTTATCCATTATTTCAGATATTTTTAATTTGTTTTTCAAAGTCATTGTTATGTTGGAAATTATATTTTATTTTTCATTTTTTCTATGGATTACTTTACAAAATTTGAAAATCATAATTTAAATATTATCTGTGTAAATTATTTTTAGAAAAAATAAATAATTAAAAATTGGAATGTGAAATGTATTCAAAATTGTTCAACCTATGCAGATTTGACTTAGTAAAACTACAAAGTGGTATACATTATTTATTCGAAACTAATTTTATATTTTAAATATTAATAATTTGGTTTTGAAAAGATCAAGCGTTTAATATAATTTTATTTTAACCTTTAAACTATTTTACGAACATTTTATTTATCAATAGAACACAATGAGCTTTTGAAAATTACCTTTATTTCATATATATAACTAAAGACTTTTGTAAAAATGTTTTAGCTCTTCTTTTTTGAGAATTCATTTTAGGATTATTAATGAGAATTTAATTTTATTTGAATTTATTGGAACAATTATTTCATCGGCTACTTTAACGATATAAAAAATAAATTCTAAGCCTTTTAAATAGAATTAAACAAAAAATCAAAACACTTCATTTAAACAAAAAAATACCCTGGAATAATAAACTTTGAGGCATTCTTCTTACAACACGACACCAAATGTAATAAAATGATTTTCATTTATTAAATAATTTCATGAAATATAAATTCAATATCAGAATCTCTAGAATATAAATAAATAATTTCTTGTTATTGATAATAGTTTTCCCAAGTTTAACTAATATGCAATTTAAAACTTTATTTTGCTTGTTGAGAATCTGACAGCGTCAGGCCCAGCTGACAATTGAATTTCTTTGCAAATGAAAATTTTACAAAGCTTGAGAAAATCTCACTAAATTGTCAAATTCTTCATAAATAAGTGGTTTCACTGACAATAAAGCCACAATTTCGTTAAATTGGAATCAAAATATCCCCAATGGAAATAAATTATATTAATATTTATCGGGAAATATTTATGTATTTTTTTCAGAGTCAATAAAAATTCTATTCTAAGAAAGTCAAAAACTGTTGAATAAATTATTAATTAATTTAATTATATTTTCCGATTATATTTTTAGTTAATTTTTAGTACTAATTATAAAATTAAGATTGTACGACTTTTGATAATAAAAAACTTGAGCCATTGCTAAAAAAATAAATCAGATAGGAAATGTCAGCGGAAATAGCAAATAGATCAGAAAATTTTACGATAACTTTTAATCTTACTCGACAATATGATATTTTTGGTTTCTAAGTTATTTGGTAGAGTTTTATGAAATATATTTCAATTAATTAAACAGTCAACTTTATGACACTGTAAAATTTAAGATTGATCAAATGGTAATGTTCCTATTTTAAGTAAATATTACAGTTGTTAAAGGAGCAAAACCTTTAATATATAAATTATAAATATTCCAGGAAATTTAATGTTAAAGACAATATTCTTTAAAATGATATGTGTAGTAAAATTTTATTTAAATCATTAATTTTTTATAATCTTTAACAATTTCATTAATTTAGATTTTAGGTAGATTTTATAAAAATTATTTATTGCACTATTATAAATATTGAAAAAAATTTGTTTTTACCTATTTCAGTTCTTGTTATACGAAATTAATTATAATTTAATCATAATGAGATTTTATTTGTTTTAATTCTAACAAAAATTGAAATATGTTTTATATTTTGCGACAGAAAGTTTCGGCTATGGCCTTTTACAGTATTATTAAAAAACAAAGAAAAACAAAAAAAGTATCATCATAATAATTAAACATATCAAATGTGATAAAAAAAATAAAGAAATTTTCACATTTAAAAAAAAATTATTAATTGAATATTTTATCCGTTAATAAAATTTCTGATTAGTTTACAATAATTTCAATTTCAAAAATTATCCCTTTCCCATTGATTTAATTAATTCCTAAAATTACTGACAAAAATTTATTTAAATAAACGGATTAAAACAAATTTTTTATTTCAAAAATTCATTTTAAAATTTTGTTATTAAATAATAATATGTTTGTCTTCCTTACAAAATTATACATTTTAATTAATTATTTTTATTTAATTGATGATATTGTTGAAGTTATAATTTAAACATCTAACATTTATTTTGCTACTAATAGAAACATTTCATTTAATTTGTCAGAAATAACGAAGTTATATATTTTTACCATGATTGAACATGTTAAATAAATTACAAATTCTGATATAAAATATGCATTTTGTGTCAGTAATTGGACAAAATAATTGTTTTTTCAGTGAAATTACATACGAAATCACCCGGAATTAAGTCAATCATAATTCTATTTACTCGCCTCTTTTCTTGGAAACGTATTTCTCATTTCTTCCTCTGACGATTAAGTCGGTTTTTCGACAACTCATTACAAATCAAGCAAAAATAAATTGTTGTTATTCGTATTTCATGCCCAATGCAAATGAAATCAGTTGAAATTTAGCGCGACTAAATTTTCTTGATTCCAGTCCTAAATGAGGGGGGGAGGAAGTAGAGAAACAGAGAAATTTGTTATTTATTTATAAAATTCCAGTCAAAATTGATAATCGCCAATCAGTAATTGGATTTGATTTTTCTTCAAATGCGAATCATACTAATTAAAAATTCTTTTTTTCTTTCATTTACAATAATCTGTTTTGACAGATTCCGTACTCATCGAAATGAAAAACATTGGATCTTTGAACAGACTGATTTTGGTACGACTCTAAATCCGATTGTTGAATTTGGAAATTTTCCCAAATATTTTTGAATAAATAATAAGTTATATCAAAGGAAAAAGTTTGATGAAAAAATTCATCTTGCATTTATTTATTAGTCGAAATTTATTAAGAATATTAAATAACTTATTTTGAGGATCAAGATTTTATACGGGGTTAAGCGTTATAATATTTAGCAATCATATTATTACAATTATAAAAAATAATAATAACGATAATGATAATAATAATTATTATTATAATTATTATAATTATTATTATTATTATTATTATTATTACTATTATTATTATTATTATTATTATTATTATTATTATTATTATTATTATTATTGTTGTTGTTGTTGTTGTTTTAGGTTTTTAAAAAATTAATTTACAAGATTAATTTCTTAAAATTAAAATAATATTATATTTTCTGGTACAATTAGATTACGATTATTATTGATTAATTTTTTACATATTATTATTTTCATTTATTTATTGTTGATGTGATTTCTAGCCTGAAGAAGACTAATAACGGTCAAATTATATAGTGAAATGTTATACAGGATATACTGTTGGCATTTTTCTATCATTATTATTATTATTATTATTATTATTATTATTATTATTATTATTATTATTATTATTATTATTATTATTATTATTATTATTATTATTATTATTATTATTATTATTATTATTATTATTATTGTTATTATTATTATTATTATTATTATTATTATTATTATTATTATTGTTATTATTATTATTATTATTATTATTATAATTATTATAATTATTATTATAATTATTATTATTATTATTATTTTTTTTAAAAAGATTGCACAAAGAAAATAAATTATATTGTTTCTAATATTTTCTGAAAAAATTCAATAATATTGATTAACACTTTGTTAGTCAACCGATTCTAATTGAAATAATTAATAAATTTCTTTTTTTTCTCAATAGTCAACATATTATAATTATTTCTGTCTACTTAAAAGATTTCTCATTAAAAATGTTATTTGTTCAAATTTTACAGTCAAACAAAATAAATTTCATTTCAATTTTTTTAAATGATTATAAACTTTCATTAGAGGGTTAATTGCCGAAATCGTTTTGTTTTAACAGGTCTTGTGAATTAAAACAAACTAATTAGAGAAATTCGATTTAAAATGTTTGGACTTTTTTTTCTGATTTTTCTTTTTGTCAATTATTATTTGAATTATTTTCTGAAAAACAATTGTTTTTTGTTCACTTAAATAATTTTTCTCTTTTTTACTCTGTTTGAAATTTGATGTTATAAGTGACCCTAGTTTTGTTTTGTTTACTAGGGTTTTCGTGTGAAATTATAGAAAAGGTTTAGTCAAAAAGTTTCTTCCTAGTTCCAAAAACCTTATTTTTCTGATAGAAAAGAATAACAAAAAAAATAATATTTTATCATTATGTGTCTGCTGTCGTAATCTCATAGGAATATGTATAAGTAAGCTAGATTCACCGTTGTTGAGATTAATATAAACCTCTAATTATTATAAAAAATAATTGGAATCACAGAAATTATAAAGAAATCAAATGTTCAATTGTAAAAAATATAATTTACAATGCGACATAATATATAACTATTGGTAATTATATATTGGTAATAATATTCAATTATGTATTCAATGTTGGTTTCTGTGAAGTAATTTTATAAAATGATATATTTTACATATTCTCTTTTTTTATTTAATTTTTATTTTTTGTCACCTCCAAAACAAGTTACTATTGACTTAAATGTTTATATTTTTTATTTTTATTTAAAACAAAATTCTTTGTTTAAATATTCAATATTATCAAATGGTTATTATTTAATGTATTATTATTTAATGCATTATTTAAAATATTGACAATAAAAAATATGTAATTAATTTATAACATTTTCGATTGTAAATTGGCAAAATTTCTATCCTTTGAAGTATTTTTGGAATTTATTCCTTCAATGGTTTCATTAGTCTTGTAAAAGGATGACAAAATTTCATACTAAAACTATTAAATTGAGCATATTAATTTTAAATGAAAAAAATTAACATTTCCGTTTTAAAATATTTCTTTGTTTTATTAAAAGTTTTTTATTATTTTCACGAAATAGAATTTTAAGCAATAATAACATTATATTTAAGTAATACACAATCGAGAATATCAATCATTTTTGAACATGTAATTATTAAAAAGAGAGAGAAAAACGTTGGATTTTCTAACAGTACTTGATAAAGATTCCGTGTTTTAATGAATCTTGATAAATTATTTTATCTCAGTTGGAAAATATTGAAATTTAACAATATTTTTTAAGAAAAAACATATTATTGAGGAGCTTGAGAAAAATAGTTTTTATTGATAAATTATTATTAATTTTCTTATTTAACAAATTAATTTCTTGTTTGATCTCTTTATATTGTTTATTAAAATATAAATTTTTTTACGCCAGTGATGAAAAATTTAATATATAGTCGTAATGAAAATAAATGATTGTTTTTGTTAATAATATGTAATTTTTTGTCACTATTTATTTTGCATATTTGGTAAAGCACAACTATAATTGTTTTACTGCTTTTGAAAAATATATTTTCTCAAATATGTTTGTTTTAAATTAGTAAATTTCAGATTTAAGAAGAATTCTGGAATTTTGGGGTGTTTTATTTTTTATTGTAAAACGATGTCAATTTAATTTAATAAAATGAGATAAATAATTGATATTTAATTTTATTACTTTTATAATACTCGACAAATTTAATTATAGTTGGATCTCTTTAGCAACAGTGGTTCAGACGTATAATATCAAGATGTAAAAAGTTTTTTAATGAGGAGTTCTTAGTGTAACAAATTCTTAATTTACATTCATTCTTTAATTGTTTAGTCAAGTCTTATTTTATTTCATTCTTGATTTCTCTCTCTGAATCTTTACTGTGTTTAATCTTGTTAATATTATTATTTATTTCTTGGATTATTTTATTAGATTCTACTATTTCTTTTACTGCTAATATTTCATTTTCTAAAGCTTTCATTTGATATAAATATAATTTATTAATTTCTAAAGATAATTTTTCACATACTTCTCGATATATTTTTTTCTTTTTTAATATTAATTCAATTGAAATTCCTTCAGAGAAAAATACATATAATGCAGTCATAATGATTGAATCTGATGAAGCAATCCCTAATAAATTTACAACACAGAATATTCCAGTAATTGTAAAACAAGATATTTTTATAGCTGTATCCACTTTAGTTCATCTATTTTTTATTTTTATATAATTAATCAATCTTTCATCTAGTTTTATCTTTTCTAATAAAAATTATTGTATTTTGTTTAGTTCTGAAGTATTTTTAAGATATTTATTATTATAATGCTTATTATTATCTTTAAAGCGGTTGGATTTTTAGAGACACACTGTCTCTCGGTTTGTATACAGTAAATATCTTTATATGAAGGTGCTTTATCCACAAAACATGAATAAATTATTTCTTTGTTATAGACTATTCCGTTATATTCTTCATTATTGGTAATTTCATAAGTGATATTCTCTTCAATTTCAAAGACCTTTGTTTTATTTAAGTATATTTTCTTCAATGATATTTCTTTGATAATAAATATGTCTTTATTAAAAGATATCTAAAAGTTATAGGACCTTTACACATTTTATTATTTATTTCATTATTTATTTATTTCAACAACTTATTTCAACATAACTTATTTCATCATTATTTATTTAGATTTCATTATATAATTATCTTACTATTCTTGAATAAATATACTTCCGAATATTAAATTTCTTTACAAGAAAGTGTTGGGGAAATCTTGTAAATGATCTAATTTTATATTATTTATACTTGCTAGTTTCTTATACGTAAATTCAATTGTTTCAAATTTAAAAGAATTGGATGTATAAGAAGATCTATAATCATTCCAGTATCACCAATAGTTAATTTAGACATTGATTCAGAGACTAAAAATGAATTCCATCTAAGATGTAAAGTTTTTTGGATCTAATAATTTAATTTAATTAATTTCAATATTTTGACCAATATAAACAAATATAGCAAAAAAATCATAATAATTTCGGAATCAATTTAAAGTATGATCCTTATTATTATAAAACAATTAGTGTCAATTATTATTGCTTCAATAGCATAATAATAAAATTTTATTACATTTTACATTTTTGAGATTTAATTTTTCAAATAGAGTTTCTAGATCTTTAAGTTTTTCCATAAATTCTAATAATCTGTTTTATATTCATTTCTTTATTAGTTTTTTTAGCCGAATGTTCCATGATATTTTTATTAACTGCATCAACATTATTTTTAGGGTTTGGTAGATGCTCAATTGTATCACTGTTCATGCTTAAAACTTCTCTCATTCTATCACCATTTTCATTAATAAATTTATCTTCAATCTTGAAAGCTGTATGGAATTAATTGAGCTAATAGATAATGAAACTGATTTAGATTTAATTATAAATGTCGGAGGTAATTGACTCTAGTTGTTCCACAAAACTCATGTCAAAGCATCCCTGACTTAAAGGATGAAATTTCATTCGAATGAATTATTTAGCTTACAAAATATTTATGTTGAACATTTCAAATATAACTACTTTTATGAATTTTTTAAATAAACTAACATTTTTAGATACTCAAAAAAGTTTTCAAAGTTTTTTTGTTTATTTTATTTATCTTTTACATATTATTTGTTAAAACCGTAAATTTCGGAATATAGGTAGCACCTTTGTATAAGTCGCATCTCGATTTTTCAGTAAAAAAAATAAATTTATTCAGCATATAAGGAACGAAATAATGTTGAATGTTGAAATGTTTTCAAGAACAAATTTAAAAATAATATATGATAAATATTTTTGTCAAAAAATAATTAAGTAAAATCTTGAAAATTAAGACAATGTCTCTATCAAATTATTGTTAATTAATTAATTTAATTAAATCAAGCAGGAAATTCCTATTACAGTTATATGGGAAATTCAATTTTAACAAATAAAAATAAATGTCAATTTCATCGAATCTATGAAAGTTTTAATTTGATCTGAGAATTCCTTCAATAGAAAACACATTTTCTTTTTTGGAAATGGGAATTAAATTACCAATCGATAAGCATTAATGCAAATAAAATTATCTGAGAGCCTCACAGAAGTCTGTTGCTGCCGTGTTATTAATTGAATTTATTTATATTTTTTCATTCCGTAATGTTGGAATGGGAAACTATATGTTTAGAAAGACAATTTGGATTTTCATACATAAAGTTTAGTCAGGCTAAGTGAATAATCAAGCATCAAAGGACCTTGTACCTATAATTTGTGATAGATAATAAAAAAATATTGGTAAATAGTGTAAAAAAGTTTAGAAGATAAAAGAAATTGAAAAACAGATCACTGGTGAAAAATATTGATTTTATGCGTATTCCGCTAGAACAATTCCATGAGGGAATAATTTCTGTTCCGTATTTTCACATTTTGCTAATTAATTTCATTAAAGAATGAATAAAAAAATATTTTTATTATAATTATATAAATTTACTATGAAGTTTGAACTAATAACTGTTTGAGTGTTTTATTTTATATAAATTTATTATTTCTTCATACTCAGGAGTTCCAGGAATCAAAAATATTGTTTTTGGTTTTGATAATTCCAACAATTCTTCAGGAGTATATACTAAATTAGCATCATTTGATGTCCCTTGAACTTTTTCATTTGATATCCCTTGAACTTTTTCGTTTGATATCTCTTGAACTTTTTCGTTTGATACCGGTTGGTTTTCATCCAGAAATGGCTGAGTAGAGATCTCCAGAAATTTAAAATTTAATTTTAATTTATCCATAACTATTTTAAACATGACAATTTATATTATTTTATATTATTTTATATTATTTTATATTTATCATCTTTCCACTACCTTTTTCAATATTTAATTCTTTTTCAACCAAAACACAACAAAAACATTTTCCTTTAAAACCATCTTCTTTTCCCATTCTATCGTTACAGTTACTCCATTAATTGCAAGTTTATCATCCTGTTCACTAACATCAACACAAAATCTAGAATATAAATTTTTAAAATCTGAAAACTTTAATTGTGGTTCAACTAAAAATTCATGACACATTAAAATATAACTTTTATATAGCATTGATTGATAATTAATTTTTTACATGCATATTTTATTTTTTAACCTAGAAATACTTGATATTTTAATTATTATTACAAAACTTTGTTAAGTAAATATTAAATAAAATGTTTTTTTGCTTTCATCTCTGATTGCTTTTCATTTTGAAATGACATAAAGAATTTTATATTATTTGACTATAAATCAGTAAAGATAAAAAATTCTTTATGTAGTTAATTAAATAATTACTAAACTTTTTGAATTAAATACAATCACATTTAATAATCATTTTTTGTTGATTTTTCGCTTGCATAAAAACTACTTGATAATAATTTAAACCAAAATATATTATATTGTTTTAATTTACTCAATTTTTGAATATTTATCCAGAAATTTAATACACGAGTGAAGACAGTGTCTTGCTATTTTTTACAAAATTTATTACATTAAATTATGAAACTTTTAATACTTCATGGAGCCTCGATAAACATAGTCTAAAATATATTATATTGGTTTCATATTAACAGATCTCGTTAAAATGTTACCCAATTAAACAAAAAATAAGCAACTTTTCATTTGTTAATTTTTTATCGTCATAATTTTTATATTTATATTACCTATGTAATCATAAATTTTTAAAATAAATTTTAAAAAATTTAATGTAAAAATATATTTCACTGACTTTGATCGTAATATTGCAATTGGTAAATTGATCCATGTAAATATCTTTAAGTTCAAATTAGTAATCAGGTAAAGGTACAATTTGAGTGTCAGGATCACATTTGCGTTTAATACTGTGAGGGATAAACTAAAATTATAACGATAAACATATTGGGGACAATTCGGGTAAGAAGTTTCCCAAGGAAAGCTAACCGACTTCCATTTGAACTAGACCGATACACAGAAATCATAATGAAAATTTCATATTTTAATTAACAATGAAAATTAAAACAAAATTCTTTATTAAAAGTCGCTTTAATTAGTTGACCAAACACAAAAATGTTGATTGTTATAAAAATATATATTTATTATGTTTTTTTTTGATAAAACTTTGAAGTTGATTTTTTTGCATTATTGTGCGTTTAACAATTGTTGTTGAATACTCAATGTTGAGAATTAAGTAAGGAAATATATTATCATTATGTATAATTGTACGAAACTGAAAATGAAATTAAAAAAATTAAAATGAGTTCTGCTAAACAGAAAATTAAAATATGTCAAATGACAAAATCATATATGAAAGGGAAATATTAAAAATAAAATTTATAAATTATTAATTTTAAATTATCTAATAATGATAAAAAATTTTGAGAATTGTTTAAATATCTTCAAAACGGAAGCTTTGTAAAGAACTTAAATTTGTTGTATAAATAAATATTAGGTTGTTTCATATTAAATGTCGTTTTTTTATTTTGAAATCTAAATCTTCATATCATAACAAATAATAATTTTTTTAATTAAAATAGCTTCCATCAGCTTCAAACATTTTGTTCAAAAGAGAATTTAGTAAATCTATGTCATGTTGATAAAAACTTAATATTAGCTATTATTGGACGTTTTTATTCTATCTAATAATATATATAAATTAAGAGTTCCATAACAGTTAATCACGCGATCCTTAATCATGCAACATTTAAACAATGACACAATCACAGCGACAGATAATCACTCTTCGAATAATAACGTGACACTTTATCACAAATAAATAATTATGTTAACAACCTAAAAAGCATTAGATGATTATTTATTAGATGCACTATTAAATGGTTCTAAATTTACAAAAAATGACAAATAATTGATTATCGATTTATTAATTAAATGGATAGTATTAATTTATTAAATGAATGGTAAATGCATTTGATGTCTATTTATCGATGTTAATAGTTAGATGCCAACATCCTGCAGTACTTGTGTGCCATGGCTCATCTATTGCATCAGCAGATAGCACTTTTGGGATAACACGACCAACGTTTTATTGAGGGTATTTTTTGTTATGTGTTTATTTTACTTTTCAAAAAGTCACTAATTTCACTAGAATTCAATAAAACTTTGTGCTTATGTTTATATTTTATATAGTTTTTATACCGTAATAAATAATTCATATTCCTGTTGAAATTGGTTTTTTTATTTGTGATTAGATGTCGCGTTATTATCTGTCGCTGTGATTAAGTGTCGTCGTTTAAATGTCACGTGATTAAGTGTCCGCACACAAAAATAAATTTGGATAAATTTACAAAATTAGATGAATTAGTGAAAAATTTGAAAACTTAACTTTTCATTAGTACATAATTGGTACTAATTGTTTTTAAGTAGTCGTACTCAATTTTATTGTCAAAAATTAAAAACTTGTTTCTCTTTTTGTTGTCATGTAAATAAACTTAATAGCTTTTTTATACAAAATTAGTATTCCGAAAAAATTCCAATAAATTTTTAAAAAATATTTTAAAAACATTTTTATTTAATTTGTTGTTTAGTTTATACACTCTTCAACTTGAAAACGGTTTTGAAACATTTTTTAAAATTCTTAAATACTTGTTTTCTGTTGAAAAACTGTAGTTGCTTTAAAATTATTGCTCACAGGAAATTATTGTATATAATTTAAACTATCTCTGGAATTGGATAAAGAATAAATCTTGGGATTCCAAAAAAATATTTGAAAACAAACATTTTTGCTGACATAGAAAATCAATGAAGTTTTAAAAAAACATTTAAATAAGAAAATTATTAATATTTATTAACATTAATTATTTTTTGCAATTTGTTTTAACCCTTTAGATGCAAGGTGCAGATATATACGTATCATAGCACATTGCTGTAAGTGCAAAGTGCGGGTATATCTCACTCACCATAAAAACGCGTCTTTTTAAGTGCGAGTTGCAGATATAGCCGAATACATACTACAATATGTTTTTAATGGTATTTTAAGCACAATTTAATTTATTCAGAGAATATAACGATTCTCTACAACTAATAAAATCTATTTGAGTGATTGATAAACTAAAAATGGAATACTCGTTATTCTTTATGCATACGACAAAAGTCTTTGAAGAGAGAGTATGCATTGTTGACGTATCCTTATTTTTTGGTTTACAATAAATTTTCTTAAAATATTGGTAATTACTTTAAATCAATTATCCATTTGTGTTAAATCATACTTATACTAAGCAAATATTATTTTAAATCCCCAAAGATATGCATCCATCACGTAAAAATACTGATAGAAAAATTAAAAAAAGTCTTCATGAAAGTGACAGTAAATATGAAGAGGATACAGAAAATGAAAATACCAACGAGGAAATTAGCGATGACAACGAGGACCGAGAAACTAGCGAAGAGTGCAAGGGAGATGGTAATAATGATAATAACGAAGAAGATAAAGAAATTACTATTGAGGTTTGTGAAATCGATGGGGATGGAGATTGCGACGGGGAAATAGTTGTGCCAATATCTTGCAAAAGGCCTAGATCTAGCACAATTGGATCTGATTCTGAATGGCATGTTGTGAAGAATGTTCAAGACCCAACTATTTGTGATTTGGACAGAATACCGGAATTTAGTGGAGAACATAAGATTGTTGGGTTTGAAAATTTGAAACCTGTCGATTGTTTCTACAAATCTTTTCCAGAATCAATATTTGAGCATGTTGCTGTAGAAACAAATCGATATGCCAGGAGTAAATTGGCAGCCATTGAGACAATTCCACCAAAATCTCGTTTCAAAAAATGGAAAGAAATCAACACAATTGATATGAAGGGGTTTGTGGCTACTGAGATTGGAATGGGCTTAGTACATAAAATTTCAGATCAAGAATAATATCAAGATTCCTTTGAGCTCACGGAAACTCCCGGATTTTCACAAATTATGAAGAGAGACCATTATCAATTGATTAGGTCATTTTTGCATTTTGCAAATAATGAGGAAAACAAAAAAGAAGATCGCTTGTTCAAAATACGACCCATTATAAATATGGTAGAAAAAACTTATACATATGCTTATAAAAGCAACAAAGAAGTATGTGTCGATGAGTCGATGGTAAAGTTCAAAGGACGATTATATATAAAACAATATCTGTCATCTAAGCCCAGTTTGAAGTGGGGAATCAAAGTTTGGTCACTGTATGATTCTAAAACAGGAATTCTTCTGAAGCTTGATGTCTACGGTTTGTTAGCCGAATATCTAAAAAAAACCAACTGCCAGAAAAGAAAGACGAATAAAGGATACGACGAAAACTCGAATATTGTTAAATGGACATTCTTCTGCAAAGTATGATGGTAAAAATATCAAGCCAACTGTCAAGTGTGCATTATAATGCCCTCATTATGTAAGAAAAAGGGAAAAGGAGTTTGCAAAAGAAAGCAAATGTATTGGGAAACCTGCTTTATGTGTTCAGCCTTGTTTGGATTGGAATTTTGATCAATTCTAGTATGCTTTACAAGTTGGAATATCGAGTTTAGATGTAGTAAGTTACTAGGGGAAATATTGAGTGAGAAATTTAATCGATTAATTATGATGTAATAATAATTTGGATATCAGTATAAGTAATTTCATATTATACAGTGTTAAAAGAAATTAATCAAAGGTAAATATTGAGTAGAAATAATCATTTAATGTTACATTTTACATGAAAATTATCAGTAATATATCAATTTAAGAGATAAATTATGGCTAAATATTGAGTATGTGCAGATAAATATAGGGTTTTAATGATCAGTAATATATCAATTTTAAAGTGAGATATTTTGGCTAAATATTGAGTTTGTATAGATAAATATCGGGTTTCTAATGAAAATGATCAGTAACATATATATTTAAATTAGATATTTTCGCTAAATATTGAGTATGTTTCATTGTTTAAACACAGTTTGAACCTAAAAAGCACCATAAAATCTGAAATACATGAAAAAATATTTATTAAAGATGATTTACAAATTTGACTAGAGTTAGGTGACATTATTGTTGAACCAGAAATTGAATATGATTTACTACGCTCACATCGAATTATAAAAGTGAACATCGGAAGATATAATGTTAAGGAAATAGTTCTTCCATTTTCTCTTTTGGAAAAATTAAAAATTACATTAAATGAAATGAAACATTCAAAAGTTCAATTTGGAGTCCAAATAGAATTTGAAAAAGATGGGGAGCTCAAAGTAGTTAGTATATCAAATCGCGCTGCTTCAGTGACTACAACTTTTCTTGATGAGTGTATAAAGAAAATAAATGAAAAGATTGTTGAACGAACAGAATTAGGAAGGAGTTGGAAAATAAACTGAATAATAGGATTAAATTTCAAGGTAACCAAAGTTTCTAATATATCTAGGTTATCTGGACATAGTTATATTCAAACACCTAAAGCTCTAATAGGTAAAAAGGCAATAGTTAACGTACAAAATACCAATAATTTATGTTTCATATATAGTGTTTTGGCTGTATTGAAATCTGATAAAATCAAGAAAGATAGAGATAGACCAAGAATATATTTATCGTATATGAATGACTTGGTATACGATCCTAACGATATGTCAATGAAACTGTGTGATATTCCAACTTTTGTGAAGAAAAATCCTGGTTTAGCAATTAATGTAATGATTTATAATAACGAAAATTTTGAGGATAAAGTAGAACTTATAATGAAGCATCCATATTTAAATATAATTCACCGAACAAAAGTAACTGAATTGGATCCAATTTATTATTGATAAAGGAGGGTGAAAAATATCATTATACAGCAGTTACTAATTTACAATCCTTGATGAATTGTCATAAAAACAATGATTTTAATGTTCGAATTTGTTGCAAATGGTGTGAAAATTGTTTAAATGGATTTCGTAAGCCAAAATCCTTTGAAAAACACCAAGAGTTATGCAAGAAAAATCAGTTGGGTACTACGCTATATACATTACCAAAAGATAAATATTTGGAGTTCAAAAACTGGTCAAAACACCTCCTTTCGTTATCTATGCAGATTTTTGCCAATTTCTGATGGACTCTTATTAATCAACAACTTCACTGGTATGACAAGTTACCATCATGTCATTGGTCAAAACTATGTTTATGAATTTTTGAAGAATATTCATTTGATAATTGTGAATATTGTTATTTGTGTAATAAGAACATAGTAGATAAGGTTAGAGACCATGACCATTTTACAGGAAAATATATTGGTCCAGCATGTAAAAGTTGTAATGTTAATAGGAGCATCAAAGAATTATTACCTGAAGTGTTTTACAATGCATGTAATTAGATTCGGAGAAGTGTTAAATAAAATAAGTCGGTGATTAGCAACAAGTTCAACATTATATTAATTTTAAATGACTTTTGTTTATTTATTTAAAAAGATTAATGAAATTATGTTAGATTGAATAGTATGATTTCCTATCAATACGGTAACAATAATATTTAGAAAATAATTTGAACATTAAAATTTGAATTAATTTGAGTCGTTGTCAGTGGTAATAAATAGAATTAACCAATCAAAATCAAGTATTCTATAATTTCATTTTCAAATTAATATTTTCATGAAAATTTTAATTATTTTAATTGATAAATTTATTAGTATTTTCAACAACCGGTTTTAGTTAAATAATAAGTTTATTGAAAAATATTTTGTATGTTTTCAAATTATTTTCAAGAAAAATTACAATAAATATATCGATAAATCTATTAAATTTTCATCTATTTTTAGTTTAATAATAGTTTTATTGAAAAATAGTTTGTACTTTTTCAAATTATTTTCAAGAAAACTGTAATAATTTTAATATATTGATAAATTTATTAGTATTTTGAGTTTAGCAATTAAATTTATCGAAAAATAATGTCGTTGTCAATAGCAATAGTAACAGCCAACCAAAATCAAGTATGTGGTTTCTACTTTTTCAAGAATAACTTCCTATTGAAAAATAAGTTCAGTCCAATTAATATTTCTAATTAACAATAGCATTTAATCAATCAATAATTTTACGAGTTTATTTAAATTGACGATTAACAAATTTATATACTTTTTAATCTAATTTCAATAGAGATTTTCAATTTAATATTCTTAAATTAAAATATTTATTCATATTTTCAAACCATTTTTAACAGGTACTTAAAAATTGTCAACGATTTTAAAATATATGTATGTTTTTTACCAACTACTCTTTATTAAAGACATGTTTTACTTGGTATTTAGTAATTATTGGATTACATAAGGTTATAACTTTTAATTACATAGGGTTAAAAGTTATCTTTCATCTTTTAGGGTTAAAATTGTGTCTTCTTTCATTATTTAGAGTTAGAATTATTAAATATTTCATTACTTTGGGTTAAAATTGTTACTTATTTTTTCACATAGGGTTAACATTCTTAACCTTTTAAAGAACTTTATAACAAATCATGTAATAGTTTATTCATAAATTTATCGAAAAGTATTATAATATACCTAGTTTGAATCATAAATTATTGAAATATTTAATAGGTATCACATGATGAATTTTTAATGGTTATTTAATCAATTTTTGGTTACATAAAGCATTAATGTTCGAAATTAATTAGCATGTTGTTAATGAATTTAAATCTAATTTTACACGTTTTGGTATCAACATTAAATTAGTATTTAGATCAAAGCTCTTATTAAAAACAAAAGTTTATTTAGATATCAATAGTATCCACATGACTGATATTGACAATGTAATACGTGTTTGTAATAAATTTACGTGTGAAAAATTGTCTTTTTATTGCTGTGAAAGTTAAATTATTATCAATAGCATTATTATTAGCATTAATTAATCCAGTATGCGTGAATTTTTAAAAAATATTGATATAAAACTCATGGATCGATTATTCTTTATCAATTTATATAGTTAGCCCAGTGACTTTCATTTGTAAACCCAGTGACTTATTTTCATTAAAACACTAAAATAGTTGTTACAACGAATTTAGTTGATGGTATCGCTAATAATTTATAGAGTCGGATGAACTTGTAAATTAGTATTTTCAAATCCTAACTTAGTGAATTATCAAAATATTGAATTTTTATTAGAAGCAGTATATTTGCTATAAATTTATAGAATTTGGTTAAGTATTTACATTGTAAATAATCCTATGATTATTTTCATAAACTTTATAAATCCAATGTTTAAATCCTATCTTGAATGAGTTATTTTCAAAATTTTTGAGCCGAGCAAAGTGTTAGTTCGAGAATTATAGGACGGTTTGCAAAGAGGAGAATTTTGGAATTTTTCTGTAAAAGATGTCCGCCCAACATTCAATTTGAGCCAGTACTCGCTGTTGTATATCGTTGAATTGAATTGGAGCTTTTCTTCAATCAATGAAGATGAAACTTTATCAGGAATTATTTTATTGTCCAGAGAGAATAAAGTATTGAAATCTTTAATAAAGCAACTTTCAATTTTATTGGATGTATTCAAATTGCTTTCACAATTGTTTACTTTCTTTTTAGAAAAACTCGAACCAGGAATGAGAATTTGTTCATAAGAATCATCTTTATCTAATTTCTTAATAAAAAGGGAATTTGTTTGCATTAGAAAACTCAGCATTTTCCCATAAACTATTATTTGAATCATTATCGCAAAATAGTTCATAATCAGATCCAATACCGCTATTCATATTTCAGTATCTGGTTATTGAATAACTTTTTATTAAGTTTTTAATGAAATTCAAAGGCTCTTGAACGAAATTTTAAATTTAACAAAGTCATTTATTCAACAAATAAATTCTGTATTTAAAGAATACTAATTTACACATCTTACTAAAACACATATATTAATCTAAGTAAATTAAAAAATCACAAAACTTTTTCTTTTATTTAATTTTAGAGAATTTCAATTGCAATTTATTTTAATTTAATTAATCATGATTTAATTTAGTTTAATTAATATGGTGCCTATCCAAGTGCCAATAAACCTGGAATATATTAATCATTTTTAAACAATAAATTTAATATTTAAAAATTTATCAATTAATATATATATATATATATATATATATATAAATAATTACAATAACGACATTTATTAGAATTTTATTGATGACGTCCATTTTGATCCAGACACTGTTCACAACGCCAAGCAATGGAATCGTACACATGAAACATTTTCCTTGGTGTTTGGTCGTATAAATGTCCAATGGCTTCTTTAAATTCAGTGATTGCTACCAGTTACAGCAGCGTTATTTTTAATATTTATTTTTTTGTTAGTCATATAATTTTGTTTTTGGTCATATAATCCTTTTAATTAATTTTCATTGCTTTACGACTACTTTTTTATTGACACAATAGCCAATAACCAACTTTTTTTTCAGATTCATTATTTAGCACAGGAATGACCGCCTGACTTTACTTTGAAGAAAGAAAATTTTTTCCAAAATACTACTGGAAATAAGAAACTGTAGTGCAAAGATTATTCAGGAATGAATTTCAAAGAGAACATCTAACCCTAGTTGTTACCATCACTTAAGTTAAAGATAAGTTTGAAGCTGATGGAACTGTTAAAAACTTTCATAAACAGCGTTCCGGAAGACCACAAACATCAACAAGCTCCACCCAGTAAGAAAGAGTACTGGAAAGGTTTCAGCAGAGTCCGAAAAAGTCTGTACAATAGGATTCTCGTGAGGTTAGAATTTCAAAATCATCTGTTCATCGCATTATGCAACGTTGTCATTGAAAAAGTTATATTCCAATATTAGCCCATGTTCTTAATGACGATGACTCAGACCGAAAGATACAGTATTGCGAGTGGTATTTTGAATAATGTTAGCGAAATCCAGATTTTTCAACAAAAATTGCGTGGAATGATGAGACTACATTCAAATTGAATGGTTACATTAACCGCCACAATAGTACCTATTGGGGTTCTGGGAACTCACATGTTACTGTTGATCGTCATGTCAATTTACCCGGAATATCAGTGTGATGCGGTTTATCATCAAGAGGATTAATTGGAACATTCTTTTTTGACGCTACTGTAACCGATCAATTTACTTGAACATGCTGCAACAGTCTATTATGATAAGCATTAGAATTGACTTTGAAGATTAAGAGTTCTATTTTCAACAAGATGGAGCACTCCACAATACCATCGCCATGTTAGGTATTTCCTTGATAATATTCTGCCAAACAGGTGGATTGGACAAAAGGATTTTGTTGAATTTTTTCCCCATTCACTTACCCACACCACTAGATTTTTTCTTTTGTGGGATACCTAAAAGACTAATTATACGCTAAGAAACCAGCAACAGTCACTGAATTGAAAGAAGCAATTGAACAAGAATACTGCCAAACACCAATGGTAATTTTTCATGATGTGTGCGATTTCATTGATTGGCATTGTGAGCAGTGTCTAGCTCAAAATGGATGTCAGTTTGAGAACATGCAGTGAACCAAAACAATAGATAATACTTGTAAATATTTCTACTTTATTTAATCAATAAAATTCTAATAAACGTCGTAATTGTAATTATTTTTAATATATATATATTTTGAGACACCCTCTATATATAAATTTGTTAACAAGTATCAAAATTATTTTATTCTCTATTTTCATAAAAAAAATAATTAAAGGGATATCATCAAATGGTTTTAAACAATTTATTATGAATTTTATGTATTTAAATTTTCGATTTTAAAAATATAATGGAAAATTAAACATAAAAATCTCTCAAAATTAAAATATGGATAAATGTATAATTTAAAAAAAATTTATTTGCTCAGTTCAAGAAAGAGATTATATCAATTTTTAAATTAGAAAAAGATTCATTCATTCTCTGATAAATGTAAATTAAGTTTGTATTGTTCAGATTAGAAGGAAAAGTTTGGTGTGAAAATCAAAATCTGTTAAAAAAGAAATTTAAAAGAAACCAAAAGAGAATTTTGTTTGTGTGAATCTGATAGTTTTAGGAATTTCTTTGACAAAAATAATATTAATTAAATGTTATTTGAATTTATAGGACTCAAATATTTATTATTTAAACTATTTCGTCTTGCCATTTATTGTTCACGTTATATTTCTATGTATTATCAAAATAATTCAAAATAATTCAAAATAATTAAATATAATAAAATGTTAAAATAAATTATGTAACCCTGATATAATTAATTTAAACAAATTATTCAAAATATACTTTTATTTTATTTAAATTGGTAAACACAGTTTAACTAGGTGCAAATCAAATTATATTTAGCATTTTACTCATCAACCTAAAGTTACTCAATGAGCCAAAATAAAATTATTAATTAATTTAATTTAAATAACTGAAACATTTCCATTTTTTGTTTCTAAAATATATGACAAAGTTATTAAAACTGTCTGGTGGATTCTCAATCAGAGGCAGATGATACAATTATTTTGTAAATAAATATGAAATAAATAATCATTTTTTAAGTTTTTTAAATTCTGTCATAAATATTTTTTTGTTAATAACTTTTACTTGTCAATCTTTTCATGGAATCTTTTAACATGTTTAAATGATCTTAATTTATAAAGCTCTACCGTCCCTAAAGATTAGAGTGTAATTATATACTTTTTCTAAATTTTACAGAATTCGAATCGGAAAAGTAATATCATAAAAAATTTGATGTAATATAAAATTTCAAAAATGACTAAAATGAAATAGGATTTAAGTTTATGATTTTATTTTGTTTTATTTAACACAATTCAAACCTTAAGTGGTTTGATTTACAAAAACGGTTTTGTTTCTACTTTTGAGTGGTTTCCACATATGTTTTACTAATCTTAATTTGGAAAAATTGCAAAGCATATTATTCCAAAACTTTAAGAATTATACTAATATGTCAAGGGGAAATATATACATAGTTTTATTTTAGTTAAAAATATTCACTTTAAAAAGAAATATTTTTAATATATTTACATATAAAAGGTTGAATGTAAAATATATTAATCACTATATTAAATCTGCAACTAATGATAACTCCAATAACATAGTCATTTAAAATAGTATAATCACTTAAAAAATATAGTCTTTTATAGCTTTAAAGAAATATGTAATTAATGGATTATTAATAATGATCAAATGTGCATTTCTGAATGTTCAAGTGATTTTTTTTTGTAATTTATTAATAAATCATACCAAATTTGTATATTTTATTTTTGTTTAATTAAATTCATTGATTTATTATGGCCTGTACTATTTGAAGACATCCATTTTAACGAAAAAAAATTTAGTTTTAATTAATTAAATTAAATTTTATTACACATTAGTTAAAATATATTTTATGAAATTTTGTACTGATTTAGAAAATATCTGAAAAAAAGTAGTCCAAAAAAAGTTCATATTAAATATCTAAAATTTATATTGCATTTTTAAATATTATATTTTTAAAATATATTTTTCATTTTGATTTTGATTTAATTATTTAAAATACAGTGCTGAGCATGAATTTTAGAAAAGGGAAATAAATATTTAATTGAATATTTACTTTAGATCTTTATATTTTAGACAACTGTTTCGGTACCTATGTTTGATTTATATATTTTAAAATTAATCAAATAAAATTCGAGGGAAATGATTAACTATCCTCATTTTTAACATTTTATTACTGAATTTACAATGTTATTAACTGTGTTTGGAGATCTCTAAAAATTATTGACAAAATATGTAATTATTTTTAAAACAAATAGTGATTGTCCATAAAAATTAAACACAGAATCGTCCTGGAAAATCAGATTTCTTCAGTAACTTTCAAAATTTTTGATAGGTAAAGGCATTAATTAAATTATGTTTTACCTTTTATTACCATCTTCTAAAACCGAAAATGGGGCTTTTATTGTAAAGTCTTTGACTTATACTAGCACTATAACTTTATTCACATTTTTTGGAACAATATTTTAATGTAAATTAAATTATTGTATTTAAAATATAAAATAATTAAAATACTGTGCTTTATTTTCTCTGATTTATAATTTTAATTAAAATCTCATTGGAAAGTGTCAAACTAAAAAATGCGTAGAATCAATAAAATGAAGACTGTTTTAATTTTCAATATTTTTCATTTAAAAAAATGAGAAAAGTTTATATGTACATTTACAGTAAATAATATTTATTTAGACATGATTTTCGTTAGCTATATTACATTATATATTGCCAAAAATATAATAAACAGAATAAAAACTAGAAATAGATTAATTAGACGAAATGACATATACAAACTTTAAATATTAAAAATATTAAAAATTAAAAAATAAAATTCAGTTGTCATAGAATGCTCATTAAAAACAGCTGGTTATTTAACATCCTAAATAGACTTTTCAACTTTGACTTTTTTCATCATATAAAATGAGATAATAGATAACATATGAATTTTCAGCAAAAAATGTTAATAAAAATAAATGTATTGAATATCATTTACAAAATGAAAACGAAGTTTGCATAGATTATGGACATAAACTTGGTTGATGGTATTTCTTGGTACTCCTTTTGTCCTTCTAACGTGTGATTTATTTGGTAACTTCTTAAAAAATAATAATAATAACAAATCATGTTGACTCTCCGGAGGTTTTGGTATCTAACATCTACTGTTAACATTTCCAGTCAAAACCGTTCAGATAGTTCTTTACCATATAATCCACCTTACTATTAGGGAATAATAAGACACTCGAATGTGAGGTTTAAGCTTGTTTCATTTCATTTCATCGCTAATAAATGTTAACTAAATTTATTTTAAGGTTTTTTTTAATTTTAAAAATGTATATTGAAACTTTAAAATTTCGTAAATTATTTTCCCTCAGTATCTATTATCTTTATCATAATTATATTTGTTTTAATAATTAGAGAAAAAATAAATTTTGTTAATTAACTGTCGATAATAAATAATTTATATTTCATTAAATTATAATATCAAATGGTAATGGGAAATTTTTATCTCTAAAAGATATTGAGATATCATTATCAATGAAAGTAGGTATCAAATTTATCACAAACACGCAGCATTTAATTTTTTTTGTAAATTATAAAATAAAATAAATTAGTGTAATCTTTAAAGATATTTTAAAACTATTTTTAATTATTTCAACTTACTGTAATTATTTACTTGTTAGTTAATTATTATTTTTATTGTTTACGGTTATTTAATAATAAAATAAACAAAATCATTTTTTTCAAATTAATTCTGAAATATTTAAATCACTTCAAATACTATTTTAAGTTATTTAAAATTAATTGAAATTAATATTATTTAATTCAAATTAATTTTACTCATGTCAAATAAATTCAAACTAATATTTATTAATTCAAATTTATTTAATTTTATTCACTGTTATTTAAATATATTAAAAAAATTAAAATATCTTTTAAAATATGTAAACAGAACTTTGATTTTTTCTTTATCTTGTATTATGCATTATAATTATTTAAAATAGAACTGTCAATTATTAAAAGTGTTTTATTATTCAAGCAGAATTTTGCAATTACGTAGAATTGCATTTCAGAATATATAGAAAAATGTCATTAATTAATCTACAGATGTGTTTGTTAACAAGTTTCAATTAAGAACTCAAATTAAATGCACTCAAGTTTGCACTACTTTATATTAGATGAAAAATTAATGAAAAAAATTAAATGCATACAAAAAAAGAGACAAAAATAAAAAAAATGTCATTCTTCTAATTTACTTAATCATAGTCTTATTTTCTTCATTTTTCTGCGACAAAATCAATATTTTTTTTAAAATTAAATAAAATACCTTACATTATATAGACAGTAAAAATGTTTCTTTTGTGATTTCTAAAGTTGTTTTACCAGGTGCTTGGTTTTATTTTTCATCTATCTTACATTTTATTTTCATTTTATTATTATTGTAAATTTCATGATAGAAATTTCAAATATTTTGTTAAAAATTTACATCGGTAAAATTGCGTTATTGCATTCTAATGATCAAATACAATATCTTTTTTCTAATTAAATTTGTTTTATTTATATAACCAAAATTGTTTACATTATAATTTCAAATTATTAAATTAACATTGAAAATAAATTTTTATATATTTTTTATTTATTATTGCTTTTAAAAGCTGTTATTTCTTTTGCAAAAATTTGAGAAATGTTTTTAACATTTTATTTTAACAAAAAATTAAATAATATCGTGATTTCTTGCAAAAATGAATTTTATTTATTTCATTTTTCAAATAATTTTTGGAAAAAATTGAGAAAAATATTAACTTCAATAATTATTCATCTGCTTTATTGAACTCAAAACATCCATATAATTATGTATGTTTAAAAGATTGTAACAATTTTCATAAAATACCTTAAAGGTCCAACTGCAAATATTTAATTATTGTTTTTCTTTTTGCTACATTATTAAAAAGTGAAATGTAATTGTATTGAGATAATTGATTTTCTTGTCCCTTATATGTAAACCTTTACTATTAATGATTATGATTGCCTGCATGTTTTATTGACTATTTTGGTTGTGCGAGTCCTTGGATTACATCATTGCTTATTATTTATCCAAACGATACATGTGCTACGACACATATGTAGATATATTTATATTTTTCTGCCTTTCATTAATAAATTTTTCAGGCATTGCTAATTTAAACTTCTGATATATCGTCCACGATTTCATCTCAAAAATTACTGCGAATCCTCCTCAGCAGAAGACATTCAATTTAACATGATCTGGATGAATTTATTGAGAAAATTGAATCCTATTTAGTAGTTCAATTGAACAAAAGCCAAAGAAAAGTAATTGTTCGAGCATATTTTTTATTCAGTTTTCAGATATTTTTATGTGTAATAAATGGCTAATAGGCAAAACAAATATTTTAAATCTGAATTGAAATGAATTCTGGCCCAATAATAATTAAACGGCAGTGACAACCAATGTACTATGAAGAAAAGTTAGAAATAGTTAAAAATTTAGAGGAAAATAAAATAATAGAGAAGTGTGTGTGTCTGCCTAAAAAAGGAACGTGTGACACATGAATGTGTTTAGATTGTTGATTTCATTGGCGTTTTTATTGGTGACATGATGAAAATAAAGCATTAGTTTATTTAAACTAAATTTAAACTAATTATCCAGAAAAATGCAAGTCTGTAGTATCTTTTGGGTCACATAATTAATGACAAAGGTTTTAAGACGGATAATTCTAAAGTTGAAACAATTTAAAACGTGAAACATCTCAAAGGTTTTAAGAATAATGTAATACCTATCGAAAATTTATTCAAAGATAGCTAGACCGTTGGAATCTTTGATAGGTGGTAAAATTAAAATTATTGCTTGGACAAAACAATGCAATGTAACGTTTGGTAAATTAAGACATAGTTTAACCAGTGCACTATTACTATGCCATCCGGACTTCAAGTATAATGCATATAAAGATCCGGACATAATATTGAATAACTATTACTATTATGTATTTTTGTTAAATACTAATATGAATGATGCGGTTACCAATGATCAGTTACAAGATACACCAAGACATTATATTTAGTTGTTGGCTTTGCATTCGTCAAGTTTAAAAAATATAAAAATAAATTAAAAAATTAATAATTAGTAAAATAAACGAACGATCTTTATCAAGTAGAATAAAATATGTATTACGAATTTAAATTAATATATCAAAATAATATCAAAACACTTAAACACGTTTTTCCATATCTTTATGAGACAATACTTTAAATGTCTGTTCCTTAAAAGAAATAAAAATTATGCATCTCCAAAGAATTTTTTAAAAATTAGAAAAATAATTATAATTTATGAATTAATTTTTCACTTTCTTATTGGTTTATATTTGAGTCTTTAAATTTCTTGTAATTTTTTTATTTTAAGTTATGCTATGTTCCATTCTTAAATTGTTCTCCAGTTTAATCTTGTCTAGAGTTTTTATTTTTTTTTAATTCTGAAGTAAATCCAAATTTAAATAAAGAAGTTGTAAAAATCCGTATTAAAATGAATAATATTAGGACATTTCAGTCTAGCCATCATTCAATCTAGGATTTCCAATGATAAATATCCATGCGTCTGCATATTTATAAATCCATCCATTAAATTATTATTATAAAATCTTTTTAAAATAAATAATAATTATTAAATTGGAAAAATTAAACAATATAATTCCCTATTAAACATAATTTTCTAATAAATTATTCTTATAATTTTAATTTTCCATTAATTAAAATATTTAGAAAATTTCTATAGATTTTAATCTCAAATTGAAATTATATATATATATATATATATATATATATATATCAATTTTAAAATATATTAAAAAATGAAAAGAAAAAATTGGCATTGATTTCAGCGAACCCCATGGGCCAAAAATAATAAAAAGTCATAAAATATTTAAAGGATTAGTAAAAGCACATTGAAAGCAATTTACACTTATCGATTGCTTTTAAATTTTCTGAAATAACTTTTAGATTTTAAATTTAATAAATATTAGAACAGTAAAAAATAATAGTCTAAAATATATATTAAGTTAAAATTTGTTAAAAATCATTATTTATTTAATGAAATTATTAATTTTAAAGCGCAATTCAAACATATTTCGACTGATTCACTATCATCTTCGGGTAAAGAACAAACAGACAATGAGTGTATCCAAATTTACCTTTTTAATATTTTTATATATATATATATAGTACAATGTGAGCACGTCAGTTACAAACCTCCTATACTTACGTAATGTTATGTAATACCTGACCTCTGCCAACGCTGTTACTACTTGGAGATTGACCTTTGTCCAATGTTACCAGGTGACCGCTCGATTATGTCACATCTCCACTGGTCAGTCACTTCCCGATATTATGCCATACACACCGATTACCTAATATTATTCACACCTTGATGACCTAATTTTCTGGAAAACACACCAACTAGCTTTCACACACCTACCTTCTAGAACCTTCCACACAACAAACTTATGGATCCTTCCTTTCACCTACCATCTGCCACACACCTACCTTCTGGAACCTACCTTTCTGAAACCGTTCACACACACATTCTAGAATATTCCCTAAAATACATATCGCACACACCAACGATCACCAATCTTCACAGATCCGCACAAATCCACACAGATCCACCCCCATCTACGCTCATGATCGCCTAACACACCTACAACTACGTCTACGACTTTAAAAATCACTTACTAGTACTATTTAAAATGTTATTGATGCAACAAGTTCTTGATTCATATGAATTGAGATGATTCTGCTTAGAATCAGTCAATCGAGAAGGTTGAAAGATAGAGATAAAAGTTTCGGTTTGTCATTTAATTCAGAGAAAAGATTTGTCTCAATAAAGTTTTACTCCTTGAAATTTCTCTGGCTTTACTGATTTTTATCGGTTATCTGATCCGGCTTTGCGCTATAAGTCATATTCGAAGGTTTGATATATAGAACAGATTGACAGATTTTTTAAATAAAGTCCATAATTGTTTCAGAGGAGACAATTTGGGATTTGAGAAGATTACTAAACGTTTTAATACTCGATTACTGAAAATCGAAATGTTTTTCCAGCTGATCTAATTGGCTCGAAAGAGCATCATTTAAAAAGGTTTAATTTTTAATTTTTATTAAATATAATATTTTTAAAACAAATTGAAACTTTTTAATTTGTTTTAATTGAAATTTCAAATTATTCATAATGAAATTTAATTAAATATTCTAAAAATAATTTTTAATTAAATTAAAAATCAATTTATTGGCTTTTTAGAACGAGTAAAGATTTCAACAGTAAAAATACTTTTGGCAGCCTGAATTTGTTTATTTAAAGAATCATATTTAGCCGAATTTTCTTTATTTACAGTTTCAAACGTGACCAAAGAATCAAAAGGACATTTAATATCAACCATAAGAACTGTCTTTTTTTATTATTAGTTATGAGCAAATCGATTCGTTTTTTAGAGTTTGATACCAAAGAACAAGTGTAGTCCACAACAACAATCAGTGAAGGATTTTTCAAATGATGTACTATTTGTTGTAGGCAATCGTTGTGACGATAAAGAGCAAGAGTAAAATGAACCTTGCAATTTTGCAAAACACGTGGAAACGTTTAATCTTGGTTATGACAACGCCTAGACAATCAATTCTCACCTTTTATATAGGGCTTTGCTAAATTAGCCAATGTGTTTGTTCGGGCACGATGAATAAATTTTCAATGATCCTCTCGTAATTCTTCTTTAAATATTGCTCTATTAATATTATGGGATAGATAAAATGTTGAATTACTAATATTACTGTTTTTCCATTTGGTAAAATATGAATCATAAAGAGCAAGATGAAGAACTTTCAAAACCAAACCTAGATTTAACTCAGTCAATATTATTGTTCCTTTCAAAGCTGTTGTCAGGCTAAGATTTGGCTTATCATCTAACACATCAAAGGATATTGTAATATTATGCGTTTTTTCAAAAAACTGAATCGCTGTTCTATGTTGAAAGAAACGAGTTTTTTTCCAGAGTGCTTTAGAATAATATCAGCTTTATTAATCCAATTGGAACTATCTTGGAGTGATAGGTTATATTTCCCAAGTCTAGATCCAGTGACAAATTTTAAAGAATCTATATTAATAAGTTTTGTAAATTCACAATTAGCAGTAAAAAGTCTAAAAAAGTGGCTTAGAGTTTCCATGTGATATTCATCCAAAGGTCAGTGCAAGATGTACCTCCATTTTCAAACGAGTTATAAAAGTAACTGATTTCAGTATTGTTAGGTAAACTCATCATTTTTCTCAAATGACTACGAAGTTTTGTAGTATTATTACATATGTTAGCAGAAAGAGCACTAATTATAATTTCTCTCGTTTTAAATTGGAAAGTTAGGCGAGAGTGAAGGAAGGTCTTATTGGCTTTTAACTTTTGCCAACCGCACAAATCGGAATCCGCTAGCTATTCCGCATCCTGATAACCTTTTTCAAAATTTCATAAGAACTTTGGTTAGGTTCCTCACCTATTGGAACTCCAAGATATTGATAAAATTCTTTACTCAATAATTTCTTTATTTTTATATTATTAATTGAAATTTCACTAATCATGTCGACATTTGGCAGTAGAATATGCGCACTTTTCAGAACGATATTCAAGTCAAATTTCACAAGCTACATCAAAAGCAATGTTTAAGATATTTTACAAATCATGAGTATTATTAACTATAAGAGCGATGTCATCAGCATACGCAAGAACTTGGATTGAAGATTCACCAATTTTGAAAGATTTTACTTTAGAAAGAGTAACAGCTTGAAGAACAGGATTGATTGCAATGGCAAACAAAATCATTGAAAGAGGGCATCTTTGTTTGAAACCGTGCTTTATAGGAATATTCGGAGTAACAATTGAACCATATGTATAGTATGAGCTAGTTTCAGTGTATAGAAGTTTCAAAGTGTTTGTGAATTTTTCACTAACTCCAATGTATCGTAAAATCTTCCACGTGTAATCATTGGATACACTGCCAAAAGCGTCTTTGATGTCAAGAAATGCAATTACGATAGCGTATCTTTACTATATATCAATTTGCGGTTTCAAATTTCAACTTAATTAAATTTAAAAAACTAAATTGTACAAGATATACTTTACCAATTTCTTTTTTTTACAGCAAATAAAATATACTGATTTATATTTTATTAAAAATTTAATTTTTGAAAATAAAAAATAATTTGAACCCCTGACTCAACGAATTAAAATCGATACCACTGATGTAAGAATTTAATGATTTTGAAAATAACTCATTCAAGATAGGATTTAAACATTGGATTTATAGATTTTATGAAAATAATTTACCCACGATGGGATTATTTACTTACATGTAAATACTTGACCAAATTCTATAAATTTATAGCAAATATACTGATTCTATTAAAAATCCAATATTTTGATAATCATTCACCAAGTTAGGATTTGAAAATACTAATTTACAAATTCATTCAAGTTCATCCGACTCTATAAATTATGTGAGCAGATGGGCGCAGATGGGCGCGGATAAGTTCGGATCAGTGATCGTTGGTTGGTATGTGTGATATGTGTTTTCGGGAATATTCTAGAATGGTGCATAAAAACATTTCGTATAAAATTTTTTTCGTAAAACGTTTTTTATGTACTAAAATAAACGCAATGATTTATCACAAATAATTTGTAAATTATAAATTTTATCAATGAATTTATAAATTTTTTTATTTTTATACCCTTCATTATGATAACTGTAATTCAATCAACAAAAAGAAAAAATGAATGCTGAGTGATGGTGAATATGAATATCACTACAATTCAAAAAACTGTGCAAACGCCAAGATATACTGGGTGATACCTAGACATTTCGTATAAAAAGTTTTCGTATGCAAAAAAATTTATACGAAAAAATTTTATACGAAATGTCCGTGGATCTTCTAAAATGTGTGTGTGTGAACGGTATCAGAAAGGTAGATTCCAGAAGCTAGGTGTGTGGTAGATGGTAAGTAAAAGAAAGGATCCATAAATTTGTTGTGTGGAAGGTTCTAAAAGGTATGTGTGTAGAAGTTAGTAAGTGTGTGGTTGTTCTCAGTGAATCAGTCGAAATATGTTTGAATTGCGCTTTAAAATTAATAATTTCATTAAATAAATAATGATTTTTAACAAATTTTAACTTAATATATATTTTAGACTATTATTTTTTACTGTTTTAATATTTATTAAATTTAAAATCTAAAAGTTATTTCAGAAAATTTAAAAGCAATCGATAAGTGTAAATTGCTTTCAATGTGCTTTTACTAATCCTTTAAATATTTTATGACTTTTTATTATTTTTGGCCCATGGGGTTCGCTGAAATCAATGCCAATTTTTTCTTTTCATTTTTTAATATATTTTAAAATTGATATATATATATATACAGGGTGGCCCAAAAAAAATGGGAACACTAAATTTTTTAAATGAAATTAAAAAAATATAAAGAAGAAATGTTTTTATTCTTTTAAATATTTTTAAATTTAAATCTAACTTTGCAATGCGTTGAATTGAAGATCGCGAAATACCAGTTTCTTTTTGTATTTCTCTAGGACTTTTATGGCTGTGTGGATTATCTTCTTGACTACAAATCATCTCATTAACAACCTCGATATTTTCTGTTGTTCTAATTGATCTTGGTCTTCCACTTCCATGTTTACGATTTAAAGTCGTATTGTTGTCAATTTTTCTAATTAAGCGACTAACAGTGGATTTACTCCACAGCTTATTTGGAAATTCATTTAGTATTTTTCTTGCACCCCATCGCTTTTCAAGTCTTATAATTTTTATAAAACTACGATCTTCAGGTGTAAGTTTTGTCATTAAGGATATTTTAAATATTTGAATTTATCGAAAAATAGAATAAAAAATCTTAGTATTATTTTATCAATATTATCATTCGGCATTAATTCATCATTTTTTTAATTAAATAAAAATGTTCCCATTTTTTTTGGGCCACCCTGTATATATATATATATATATATATATATATATATATATATATATAATTTCAATTTGAGATTAAAATCTATAGAAATTTTCTAAATATTTTAATTAATGGAAAATTAAAATTATAAGAATAATTTATTAGAAAATTATGTTTAACAGGGAATTATATTGTTTAATTTTTCCAATTTAATAATTATTATTTATTTTAAAAAGATTTTAATAATAATTATAATAATAATAATAATAATAATAATAATAATAATAATAATAATAATAATAATAATAATAATAATAAATGATAATAATAATAATAATAACAATAATAATAACAATGACAATAATAAAAATAATAATAATAATAATATTAATAATAATAATAATAATAATAATAATAATAATAATAATTATAATAATAATAATAAAAATAATAATAATAATAATAATAATAATAATAATAAAAATTAATGTTATAATAATGATAATAATTATATTTTTAATTAATTTTGATAAATTGTCTAGTATTTTCCGAAATTTTCACTTAAAAACTTTGAAAAATATTATCTAAATTAATATGTTAAATAATTATTCTTGAGGAATTCTTGAAGGATATATAGATGTTGCATGCAGTGCCATTTATATTATCTAATTAGTGCTATGCTCGCTAACCTTCAAAATATGATGGTGAGTTAAACAACATTTCAAAATGTAAAGCACAGTTATATATCCTTTTTTATTGTGCACAAAAATTAGCACATATTCGTCAAAAGTTATTGTAGTAAGCCAAACACCTCAAAAGGTCAAATTTATTTTTAGTATGTTTCCATTTTGTACCGAATGCAATGATAAGGCATTTAGGAGTATTTGGTGAGTTTAAAACTTCAGAGGATCGAAAGATTTTATTTTTGGAGCAAAACGTTATTTTTTATTGATGATTGAAGCATTCAGAAAGGTTATCAATATGAATATAATTACAAAAATATCTATCATCTACTGACTAATCAAAATCAAAATACATTTTTATAATTTTTTGGCAAGCTATAATTAATAAGTTTTCACGTCTTAATCAGTTTTTTTATAATTAAAATTTTAAATCTACATTAAAATAAATAAAGAAAATTTCAATTAAAATTTTTGAAAAATTATAAAGTTAAAATTTTAAAGGAAACTGATCTTTTTTAATTACTCTTTTAATAAAGATAATTAATGAATGAGATAAATGAAATTACGTTTCACAGTTCGCCATTAAAAGTCAATTAAAACAAACAAATACACACTGAATTTATTTCGGTTTTTTAATGAAAATAATTTCTATTGAATTGATTCTGTCAGAAAATATTTTATTGAAAATAATTGAAACATTTTAATTAATAAAATATAGCATGGTTAAGAATATTAATAAGTCTTGCTGTTTTTATTTATAAAATTTTAAATGAAAATTAACAATATAAATAGTAAAACTTTTATAATTTTATACCGAAAAAATATTTTTAACTTTAGGTCATTGTAACAGAAAGAATTTTTTAATGCTCTGTATTTATTTATTTGACAATTATAGATTTAGTGTTCAATTTTCCATAAAATGATCAAAAATGTCTTTTAATATTGTAATTTTTTTGAGTTTCTACAGCCAAATTGACTTTTAGACTTCATCATATTTTGTCTATAATTGTAGAAAATATTTTACTTTTCAATGTTTAAAAAAAATACCTTTGTTTTTATTGATGTACTTACGATTAAACTCTGACTAGAGAATGGAAGCAAACATGAATCCTTTATATTTTGCTACAAGATTTATTAACTCACCCTTGAAATTTTGAAAGAATAAGGAAATTACAGCACTGAATACAACTTTTAAAGTGTCATTGATAAATATTATAGAAAAACGTCAAATATTTCATTCTTGATTGAAATCTGTCCAAAAGAAACAAATAAAAAATGATCAACATTTAGTGAAATTTTGTGCTATCAGTTCATAACTTGGAATTACATTTTACGGATATACAGAATCATACAAAATGATCAAAAGGAACCTCAAAAATATATTCAAATTAATGTTAATATATGTTCAGAACTTCTATTTATAACCGAAAGTATTTTCAGGATTACAAAAAGATATAAAAATGCATTTCATGACTTTCCAATAATTGATTGTGGGAAAAAAACTTTCTATTTCTTTATTAAAAAAGCTCTATAAAACTGTAAAAAGACAAAAAAAACCCTGAAAATAAATTAAATACTGTGACACATTTAATTTTAAAAGAAAATTTTTTAATTTTTTAAAAGAAAATATTTTAATTGAGTGAATAATGAAATATTTTCCGTCTTCACTTTTCGTTATGTTTGACTAACACGGATAATTATATTTAGGTTTTGTATTTTTATATTTGTTATTTTTGTTTATTATCAAAAAAACAACAATTTAATTCTTTTCAAGGTCCTTTTTAAACGTCAAAAAATGCATCTTTTTTTGGGAAAATGTGATGTTTTTCTTTTCTGAATTTTTTAATGTTGTGTTTTGGTAATTAAAATTTTTAAAAAAATAATTGTTTACAAAACTCTTTCATTTGAAGTCAGCAAAATTTTCATTCTGTTTTCGTCTTAAACAAAATCTATGAATAAAAAGTGATATTTACTTGTTAGGGAGATATTTCTGTGCGATAAATCTAAACTTTTGATATTGTCACGGGATAAATTTTTTGTTACTGATCTCTATAAAATGTTAGCTTGTTTAAATATTTATTAATAGTTATATAACTGTAGTTTTCTGATCTACTTAAAATCTTCTCTACTACTTAAGAAACAAAAAATATCAACGTGTCGATTTCTGAAAATATACAACCAGACTGTGCTTCACTTGTTTTTCCCCCTTGATTTTCTCATCTTCATCATGTTAATTGGAAGACTTGTTACAAAAATAGTTCATTCGGTTTAACGTATTATAAATCATTGATAATATATACAAAATTAGCTTATTTAGCATATTTATTTTTTACAAAAAACACTATTTTCTATAAATATAAACAAAATGTCATACAATATTTATGCACTATTTCTATTTTGTAAATACGTAATCACTCAACATGGGAAATTCTTTAATAACTGAATTTTTTTTATTGATAACATGGCATTTTTGTTTCAGTATTATCGGAAAATAAAGTTTTATGACAAAATTTGTACAATTTCTTTGAAAATAGCAATAAAACAAAATGATGTTAAATATTAAATCATTTACTTGTATTAAAATTTATTAGACTTTTTTAGGATGCTTTTAATAATACTCAGTAAGCAAAGGATTCGTCGAATCAAACGCAGAAATAATTTTGCGAAACATTTAATAAATGTAAAAATTTTGTATTTGCATTTTAACAAGTGTAACATACAACCATTTATTTTAAGGTTTCGGTTTAATAGAGCACTTGTTTACACTCGGTTCAGCTGAACAACATTTTGTTAGTGTGTTGAAAATCTTGTTAAGGTCTAAAACACTTATTAAAGAGACTTAAGATAGCACCAAAATATAAGTATTTATTATATGATGTATGTCATGTTTATATTACAAAGACAAATCTAATATTATATAATGTGACTTAGAAGCACTCAATCAGATTCTTATTACCTGTTTTTTTAGTTTCTAATGAAAATATATTATTTCAATAATTTCATTAAGGACACTTAACAATTTTTGCATTAGGCCCCATAATTTCATGGTTCATTAGTGCTTTCAATAAATATTCTTATCTTCATTGCATTTAAAGAAACTTCTGCATATTGAAAGGTAAACAGCCTTGTTTAATTTAACCCAATTTTGATTTGAAGATAAAAAATCCTTCTGTGAACTACGTCAGTTACTTTCGTTACTTGATGTCAGAATATTGTTTTACGAAAATATAATATTTCATTTTATCAAAACTGAGTCAAAAACATTTTTGTACAGAATCTTTTTATCATTTCGCGCAGAATCTAATATTTCCTTAATGTAACTTTAACATTCATATATTGCCACCTCAGGACATTTTTTATTTGAAAGAAACTTTTTTTGTCATCCGCCTGATAATTATTATCAAAAATATAATTATTATTACTATTAATAATATTATTATTATTACTATTATTATTATTATTATAATTATTAAGTTTATAATATGATAAACACTTTTATGATATAAAATATTTTAAATATTTTTTTATCCTTCCCTATCCATCAGGATACATTGAACTAATTAAATAGTGGATATTTTACATGATATTTAAATCAACATTCTTTCGTATAAATTAATTAGCAATTTAATTTGAATTTTAGCTGTAGTTAAATTTGATGTATAAAACGGATTTGGCAGTTTCTGCAAATTTCAAACGAAAATAAATGTATGTAAAATCGTTCTTTTCTTTACTTCAACTGAAATTATAGCGCACTATGTCACAGGCCAACTGAAGTTTTTTGATCTTGAATATATTCGATCCTTTTAAATTCAACACCATAACCTGTTAACTGTCACGCGAAAATATAGGAAATATCCGTAGGACAACACGCGTTGCTATATTATGCTACCTTAAGACCTTTTAGTATCCTTTAAGCAGCAAGGGCTTATTTTGTTACTCACTTATCTGATATATTAATTTATGCTACCACCAAGGAATCACCGTTTTATACTTAAACTCTTAAAATTAAATAGTTTTTATAATCTTTTATTTAGTTTCAGTTTAAATTTGTTTGTTTGTTAATTTAAAATTTTTAAATATTGAATTAAAATCTTTTTATGTTCAATGACATTGAGAATTATTTTTAAATTTGACTATGAATTAGAAATGATATCGATATTTTATTGATATTCACAAATTTCCGGCATAGCTGTTTTCAAGTTTATTTATATTATTGATAACATTAAGTAGTCTATTTATTTTAAATAATTTTACATTTATTTTATTCATTATTTATGATAGATCAAAATACTTTTAATCACATGAAGAAATGGTGAAAGGATTTTGGTATATAAACATTTTTAGTTTTACTTTAAAGTTAATGGTTTTTTAATTTCAAATTTTTCAAAATAGTTTAACATTTTTTGTTTACTTCTAAAAATTCTAATAAAGTTATTAAAATTATGCTCAAACAAAGGATAAATATGGTCAATGAAAGTTTATTCTGGTATGTCAGCTGATGGCATTAAAGAACAATAATTAAGGTATGATATGTGTATACAGATTACATGTAAACCTTTCTACCGAGGACGACGTTATATAATATTCATATAAACAATAAATTAGCTATTTAAAATAAACACCGCAAGACTCATTTAATTGGAACTTGTAAAAATAAAAAAATATTTATTCCGAAAGATATGCTTAATTACAAACTAAACAAAACAATTGGTGGTATCCAAAGCAAATTATATGATTTCTTTGTATTCAAATGGATATTTTCACCGGACGCAAGGATTTATCAATAAAATCGTAGTACAAAGTCAAACAGACATTTTTGGTACAAAACGGTTTCTTATGCCACTAAAAGGAAAAAAGGCATAAATCGGTACCGAAAATTTGACAATTAACTTCTTCTGGAAATTTCAGTTGTAAACGCTCTAACGAAGACGAATGTAAATATTAGAAAATTTAGAGAATTAAAGTATTTTCAACGTAGCTACCATAATATTGTTTTACAAATAAATAGGCATTAGTCTCGCTTGCAAATTATATTATTTTGATAAAGGACTTCATACGGAAAACATGAAGAAAACATTCAAATGCCCAAATTGTCTTGAACAGCCTCAGCTGTGCATGCAATGTTTTAACGGTTTTTTATTCTTAATATATTTTTAATAAATTATGCTTTATATTACCTTTCACCAATTTTATAATCATATTTTATTTTATGGAATATCTTTTAAATATCTACTAAATTATGTTCTATATGAACATTCAACCGACAATCAGAGCAGGCAATGGAGAGTAGAATGCTTATGGAAAGCTAGTGATGAAAAATATGGTATATTAAGACATCTGACATAATGAAGTAAAATTGGTAAGGTTATAGAACAATAAATTCATAGTAAGTATTCCAGTATAACTTTACTTTCACCGCTGCCCCCATGTTAGAAGTTCCGCCTTTCTTAATTTGGTAATTAAGTCTAGAATCAGTAAATAAATCCAAAAATTTTATTTCGATCAAAAATTAACTATCTTTCTTAATTATTCTTATTTAAAGAAAATAAAAATATTCATTTTTATATTTTTAAATTTAATATTTTTAATTCAATTTATATATTTTTATAAAATTAAACTTTAAAACTTTCATCAGATAACAGCTTTACTTAAAAATGATTTTGCTGTTTTAAGATAGAGTCCTTGAAAGATGTTTAATTTTTAAAAAATGAATTTAATTAAAATTATTTCTCAATCTGAAATTAATTAAATTAATTAAAATTATTATCCAATCAAATTAAAAATAATTTAAATTAATTAAAATTATTTTCCAATTAGAAATTAATTTAATTTATTTTAATTATTAACCAATTAAATTTAAAATAAATACTTTTTATTTATTCTACAGATTATTAAACTTTTGAGTCCCGGGGTCTAATTTTATTAATAAATGGTTAAATATTGTCGAAAAAGAATAAGCATAACGAATTTGATAAGAAAAAGGTATAAAATAAGTTAAGAAAAGTTTGAAAATTAATTTTTTTTTATGAAAAAAGAAAGAAATTGATAAAATAATACTAAATATAATATTAAGGCAACACAAATCCTTTATTTTTTTGAAACAGCCAGGTAGACATAATGAAATTTCACAAGTTTCGTAATTCCAAGTTGTAAGTGATCTTCAAACGTTACAGCTATGGTTTATAATTCTATTAAAATTATCTCTTTCTGTAAATTGTCCAGGAAAATGTTGAGCTCAAACCAGAAGGTAGGTTTCTAAATACATTGAACTTTTCGAATATTTGTCTAACCAAAGTTTTTCTAAATTCAAGATGTGTTATTTTAGACTTTTCTTTTTTACGATAATGTGCATATGAGTTGTAAGCAGCTAGATCAAGAAGGTGGAAGAACACCTTTTTGCACCATTTCACAGTCTTTCTAATTACTTCTTTCAACGATATGTTGTTTCGATCAGTTTTTCCCGTAGATGCTATAATTGGTTGATGAATTGATGATAGCATAAAAACTTCTCGCTTGTCTAACTTTTTAAAATATAAAAAAGTTTCGTATTATTCAACTGTTTGTCCTTTTGCTAATTTAGCCTGCAATTTTGGTAGGTGTTTTCGATCTTTTCTAACTGTTCCAACAGTTCCGGTTCTCTTTTTAAGTAATAATGTGAAAAGGCTCGGACTTAAATACCAGTTTTCAACATAAAGTTTATGTCCTTTGTTTAAAAACGGTAATAAAACAGTCATTACGATCGATCCACTATCCATTTATCAATTCGAATATTCGTTTCTTTACCGGTATAAATTATGAAATCCAGCAATACTCATGTTGACCAATCTGGTTCTCTTTGAAGGAATACATTGCTTGAACGATAATTTCCTTTTCAAGAGAAGCAAACTTTTACATAATTTTTGTGATTGGACGGTGCAGAATCTCAACTTTTGTTTCATGTATTTGACAATTGAATTCAACTTGAATAGGCGATCATTTTCTTTTTTTTCGATTATCATTGAAGTCAAGGCATCTTAATAAGTCTTGGAAACGATTTTTCGGCATAATTTTGGCAAATACAGTTGTACAATAAGCTCTTTTGCCAATCATTCCAGTGAATAAAATTATTCAAAAAAGATATATATTTCTTGTTGAGTAGTATCTTGCCATTTCTTCATATGCTCTTGATGTGGAATAGGATTTTGCCTTGAAATAAATTCGTTTCGCATGCAGTAATGTTCATCAAAGTCTCGTCAAAAAAGTTCGTAAAGTAATCAATAGTCTGAATATTATCAATTTCGGCAATACACATTCTCGATTGCAAGGAATATTCAAATTAATTTTCCACGAATTTGTCCAGATGTAATTTTCATCTTCATTCTCCATTTCAATATCAGTCTCCATGTCGAACTCATCATCAGAGCTAAGTGTTGAACCATTGTCAGCCATAATCTAAGATCACTTTTTTTATATAAACTTATTTTAAATTCAGTAAAGATAGAAAATGGTGTCAAATTTCACTTTACCTCAACCCACCAAAATGTTTTTAAAGTACTTTTTTACCTTTTTATTTTTCAAAAGATAGCTTTGGTTTAGTAAGAAATATCTAGGTATCGCGTTCAAGGATGAGGCAAACTGTTATTTTTTAATATCAAATGATATCCTGAGATACAAGCGGGACTCAAAGGGTTTACAAACACAAACTCAACACATAGTAAAAGGCATACAAACTTACAAAACGCGAAATGTTAAGCTGAATATCAACATTATAACATGTATATATTACCATATAATGATTATATATTCTAAATTTTGGTTTAAAATTAAATTGACTTAAATATTAAAAAAATAAATCCGAAATGTTGCATATTTGTATTCCTATTAAACTAAAGAGTCATTAAAATTACTGATTCATAAATTTTACTGAAGTTTCAGTTTTAGTTATTTTTCGATATCAAGTTGGATTTACGCGTCAACTTGTATAATAGTTGAAGCCCATCCCTGGTGCATTGTAAAGCATTGGCAATTTTTTACAGCCTAAAAAATGGTTATGCAGTGAATGTGAAAAACTAATGCGTTGGAGACCGCAGTTTTTCTTCCAATATCTTTAACTAATCCATTTTGGAGACATTTTGTGATTATATCTTTTTTCTCTGCAAAACATAAATTTTTCGATATTTTACATTTTTAACTGATTTTATAAATTTGGTTTTTGATTTCTTTGCACCCATGATTATTACCTTTTACTTCTTGTAAATTTATTCAAACTCAACACATTGATGATTTTTAAAAAACTTTTTTTTAAGTGTAATGAAATATTTAAGAAACATATTATTATAAATTATATTATTATAAATCGAACAAAGATGATTTATTATTATTATTATTATTATTATTATTATTACTTATTATTATTATTATTATTATTATTATTATTATTATTATTATTATTATTATTATTATTATTATTATTATTATTATTATTATTTTAAAATTGTTTTCAATACTTTGAAAAGATTCAAACTTTCACATTTGATTAACAAAATTTAGAGACATTAAAATTAAGTATTCAGATGAAATTTGGAGAGTCTGGCCAGAAAAATATAAAAGTTTAAAATTCCAGAAATTTAGTGCAAAACTTTGATATTGATAACACTTTAATATGTTATTGTAATTGTTACTTGTTATATTTCAAAACAAAATTCCATATTTTTTATAAATAAAATTTTTTTTAAAGTTGATATCGTCATAAATCGAATTGGAAATCTTTACGTTTGCTACATAGTTTTATAGTGAAAATAACTAAGTACAACCAAAACTAAATTGAAACCAACGGAAAAATTCTAGAATATTAAAAATAGGCGTAAATCCTAAATAATACACTTTTGAAACTTGAATTTTAATATTTGAAATTTTAAGAAAGAATAAATTTAAAGAGCGTAATACAATTTTCATGAATTAAAATTTTTTTAAAAGTATGTTTTATTAATATTATTTTTAATTTATCGTTGATATAATGTAAATATTTTTTATCTAATACTTAATAATTTATTAGGCATTATTTAAAAAAAATTTTAAATTTATTTATAACAATTTCCATTACTGCAAATTTTTATTCTAAGAATAATTTTTGTGAATTAACATTGTAGACTGAAATATTAAATTAGATTTTAAATATAAATCAATTTGAGAAACATTCAAAGGAGCATAATTTTATTTCACAAATTCTGTTTTTTATTTTTTATTAAATGCAGAGATAAAGCTTATAAAGATAATGTGAAAGACAATTTCGTCTTTTTAAGAAAATAATATTCATTTCTTTAGAAAATTCAACTGTAAAATTAGGAGACAATCTAAATAGAAATTTAAGAGAGTAAATTATATGTCTAATGCATCAGTAAATAGCTTAATTAATTTACTTTATTAAATTAATGAATTTCTCACTGTCGATTTTCATTAAGTTTTGGAATTTTATCTATTTCCCATCAATCAATAAAGTTTTATTTAGTATAAGATTCATTTCTTTATTTATTATGATTATTTTTGTTTAAATTAATATATAAAATATGACAAAAGTATTAAACATTTGACTGTTTGTTTTAATATTGAAAGCATTTAAAAAATTAATTTCACTTTTTATTTTAAAAAATTTTTTTTTTAAATATTAATAAATATTTAATTATTTATTTTAATGTTAAAAGCATTGCGAAAATTTGTTTAATCTTGGATTTTAAAACCTCAAATTTAAAATATTAATAAATGGTAAAGATAACATCGGTTTAGTGTTTTTTAAAACAAATAATTTAAACTGGTTTGCTATGTTTTAATATCCAATTATTGTTTATATTGTAAAATATTTTAGTTTTGTGATTTTATAGCATTAAGTGATACATATTACTATGTTGATCAGTGATTCCAGAAATTTTTTTCATCTCGGGCTGTTTTTGCTTTAATGAATTGTCGTTATAACTTTCCGTTTCTGACAATTTTCACAAATTTGATTAGCAGTTTAAACTAATTCCCTCATATTTCTCATTTTAAAGTTATTTGATATAAATTTCTCTACTTTCACTGGTGTCGCATGACCTGGTTTTATATGTTGAATACTGGATGCATTTAGCATATTTACTTCTTGATAATGTATCTACATTTGGAACTATCATAACTTTTGTGATATTTCTAAGCTGCTTAAATAGTTTATTCATAACTGAAATTGGAGAGTTTTTGGGTTTTTTCATAATAAATGGGATCAGCACAAAGAGTAAATATTTTTCCCATTAAAATAATATTTTAAAAAACAACTTATAGAAATTCGGAAATTTTAAAATTGGAGCTTTTTTTAATTTTTCTTTGCCGTTTTGCATTTATTTGATTAAAATAGAATCGTTTCTAAAATATCTAAATTTTCTGTGTAATTTTTGTTCTAATTTATCCTAATTTGAATTTTTAATGTGCTGATCTTTATTCAAACTTTTTTTCTTTCTTCTTACACATATTCAATATTTGCACATTCAATATTACACAATGATATCGCCAAAATATACAATCGCTAATTTCGAGTTAATTTCACTTAATACAATATTCATCAACTTGAAAGGTTGCGAAGGTGCTGCTTTTCTAAATGATGTTTGATTAAATAATTATTGTTTGATTTAAGTTGAAGATGTTTTTTTTCCGTTTTGATTGTTTTTCCTATTCAACTTTTTAACAAGTATTACACGATTCAATTGTTTTGCTCACCCCAAAGCATCCCTCTGATTGTTGGAATTCAGAATGTCTTTATATAAAATTGTGGTGAACCAAATAGTAATAATAATAAATAAATAATATTACTACATTTTATGTAAATATAAGTATATATAATGTACCTCAATATTATAATAAAAACAATTTTTTTTAGAAAACTTTCTTTTTTGATTTAAATATTTTCTTAAAATGTCCGGTTTAGTAGAAATAGGTATATAACAACTGTTGGTAGTTTTAGTGTTAATAAGCTAAAATAAGGTAAACATAAGGTTTAAGTTCAATTTAGGGTGAATTTGAAAAATGTTATTTTTAAATTATGTAAAATATTATGTAAAGTCCAGACGCAAACAAGTCAGAGTTTCAATTTGGACATAATTTTTTTTGAATTAATTAATTTTTCTTAATGTTTAATAAAACTTTATTTTTGCAAGCCCTGTAATCTACATTTTGAAAGAAAAGCATTGTAAAAAACATATCATTTTAATTAAAATTATTTTAAAATTTGATTTGGCAAATTACACTCATATAAAAATTCGTTATTTTAGATTTATTGAGAGGCTTCACATTATTCATTATTTCATTATCAATAATAATAATAATAATAATAATAATAATAATAATAATAATAATAATAATAATAATAATAATAATAATAATAATAATAATAATAATAATAATAATAATAATAATAATAATAATAATAATATTAATAATAATATTAATAATATTAATAATATTAATTATAATAATATTAATAATAATAATAATAATAATAAAAGCAATATTAATTACCAAAATGAATAAATATTTGTATAATTTTTTATGAAATTAGATATAATTTTAACTGGTCAGTGATTGAGGTGGCAATTCAATGTCTTTCTGAATAATTTTCATTTATAATTTTACGCACATTTATCATCCACATATCAAATTTACATCACCCAACCTTTATTAGCAACAGATGTTATAAAAGTTTCCTTAATAGCCAGCAATTAATGTCCAAACTGTATTTAATTGATGATGTTTTGAAGAAATACCAAATTAATCCTAATAAACCAAACGAGTGATTTGCTAAAAATGAAATTACTCCATTACTATTTTTCCCCAAAATTTGAAATAATAACAAAATACTAAATCTTCCACAATTTGCATAATTGACTAACATAATTTTTACATAATTTTTACAATCTCACAAATCATTGAAGGAATTTGCATTTCTATCTGTTCATGTGTCACTGGGAGAAAATTGGACATTCATTTATACGATCAGTTATTTATTATCAGAAAATGCAGTACAGAAATTTCAGTTATTTTGTTTAAATTAATCTTTAAAAGATCACAAAAGTCGTTCAATTAAAACATATTGATTGATTTTTGAAATAAAATTGAAATAAAATAAATTAGGAAATTAAATTTGTTAATTGTTAAATTTAAATATTAACAGTTTTGTGATTTAATTGAAAGAAACAAAATTTAAACTATTTTTAATCTTAAATATTTCATTTAACACTTGAACTACCAACAGCTATTATATACTTATTGCTACCAAGCTGGTCATTTTGACCAGTTTGATAGTTAGTTGAGAAAGTATTTAAATCAAAAGAAAATTTTCAAAAAAAAACTTTTTTTTATTATTATATTGAGGCACATGATATATACATATATTTACAGGAAAAGTAGTAATATTATTCATTTTTTGTTATAACTACTTGGCTCACAATAATTGTTACATAAAGACATTTTTTTTAATGTATATTTATCACAAAAATATTTTCTACAAAAAAACACTTTTCTATTTGACAAGTTTTTCTTTTGTTCTAACTTGCAAGACTCTTCGAGAGGACATTCAAGTTTTCTAGTTCAGATGGATCTTTATGTTCGGTTGAAAATTCTTATGTTGATTAAAACAAAATATCTTTTTCTCGATATATTTTCATCAGTTGTTTCGTTATATAAAATTTATGCATTTATTGCTCCCAAGTCTAGAATATTGATAAATATTTGAAGAGGCCATATTCGATATCTCTTTTATTTGCACGAATTGTTCCAACTAAAGTTGTTTGTTTTTCCAATAATTTTGATGCTAGTGATTTGCTGGTAAAACAATTTATAAGTAGTTGCATTTATTCTGGCGCCGGTAAACTGTTCAATTAGTTTTAGGACAACAAACTCGCTCAAAGAAATTGACGATTCTCTTATTTCGTCCTTCCACAGATACTGGAACCCATTAATGATAAATTTGAATTTGAGATAAGTTGTAACCAAAATTTTATTCCGAAATTATTGGTTTGTTAGCCATGTTGCGAATAATTGTTCATTATTTGTAATGTTTTGTACCCGTAGTAATTCTGGCTATTTTCAATGAATGAATTCTGAAATATGAGATCATTTCGAATTTACCTGTTTGTAATCGTACACTTCGTTTATTTCTTTTATCGAAGCGGATAAATTGTAAAATATCCGTAAATGCTTTTCTACTCATAGTTTTACGAAAAACCCGGTCCCCACTATATAGACCATAAATAAGATAATTTCAAGTTTTTAGCTCCATAAGCACCACGCTCATATAAAATTGCAAGAAAAGCACGAAACGTTTCTTGTGATAGATCACATTTTTTACCACGAACTAGGAAAACTCTTAGTTTTGTGCATGTTATAATATTGTTTATAATTCGACTATTAATTATCAATGAAAAAGCACTTGTTGCCGTACCTTTCATTATTTTTTGTTTCGCATGTCCTGTAGGTCCAATTACTTCTTTATTGAACTCGTTGCTGGAGTGAATCCAGCTTTTATTTCAGTTCATATAGTTCCATCAGGAGCAATTTTAGTTTGCACAAGGTCACTCTCATTCGATGATAATGGTAATCTCAAAGTTCTTCTTGGCGTACGTATATTGAAACTTCTTTCTTCTTCACTATCGCTGTCTGAGGATAAAAACATGTCTTCTTTTTGTAAGTGATCCTCTGAAATATCTGCTAGTCCATTTTCAGAATCAAAATCATCTTCATCAATATCAAAAACATTTTTTAAATATTTTTTATGTCCTTTAAAGGTCTAGGTATTTTCGGATGTCTTCGCCTTTTTAGGGTAAAGTTCTACATAGGAAAACATATTCAAAATATATTTTCTTTTATAATTCCTTTTATATTTCTTTTATAATAATAATAAAAATATACACAATCCACTTACAATGTGAGCAACAATAATGTAAAAATGGAAAGAAATGCACCAATTTTAAGTTATTAACATTTTAAAAAATCCAGGGTCTTAAAGAGTGTACAATGCAAAAATTGCCATAAAAAATAAATAAAAATGAATCGCAAAACACCGCAAAATTCTGAAAAGTTTGTAATAAAACAGTAATTTAATTTATCGGTAATTTTGACCAGTCGGTATATATAAATTGAAGGGAACAAATAAAATTTTTAATATTATTAAATACATAAATTTAAAAAATTCATAATATTATCATGAAATTTAACGAGAAAGTCTTGTGAAAAATTGATGCAACTGGTAATCTTGAACGGTCGGAAATACTAGAGTTAATTATCAACTAATAATTCCTAATTACTATACTACTATTGAAATATTTCTTTATATTGAAGTCCTATGAAGGTATAATAATTCTTTTAACCTTCATTTTTTCCTCTTGATATTTCTAGCAAGTTCCAAATTTACGTCTAGAAAACCATTTCGAGTCTTAAACATTATATATGGTTTGAAATATTTTTAATTTACTTTTGTCTTTTTTATGATTTAAAAAAATTAGAAATCATTATTTTTTCTTTATTTATTTTTTCTTTAAGTAATATAATAATTTTTTTTAGAAATTGAATTTTATTATATTTCTAATTATAAAATTTTTCTATTTATTTTTAATTTTTATAAATATATAGTTTGCATAATGATTTCTTTACATTACAAATATTTTCCGGTAGAATGTCATTTTGTTTTAAAAATATTTATTTGCTCAGTTTTAAAATCATATTAATTAATGTATTTAATATATTTTAATAAGTATGAATTTAGCATGCCATATTTACTTTTTTTCGAAAATAATTGTTGATCAAAAACTAAAATAATATTAAAATATTATTTGTTGTCAAAGAATTTAAGTAATCAAGTGTTTATATAAGGGTTTCGGGGGAAATTCTATTTCTAATTTTTTTGTAATGCTTAAAATCATTAGGTAAAACACTTATTTACTATTAATAGACATTTTATTTATTGTTAATATTGATTTGTGAAGATTTTATAATAATTATAATAATTATAATAATTATTTACAATTATCTTAAATTATATTTTAAATTTAAAGATTCTAAGTAACAATTAATTTAATAATTATTAATTTTTTTATATGTGTTACAAGGTTTTGAAGAGGCTTTGACATTAAAAATGGAATATTTTCAAACTTTTCGAAAAATACGTATTAATATTATATAAAACTAATTTATTAAAATACTGAAAATATTAATATAAACAAAATTATTGGATAGTAGACTATTTTTCAATTTATAATATATAATTTCATAATTGTATATATTATATACTATATAATAATTATTAAATAATTAGTATATAATATACTATATAATAATAATATTAATTCCTTTTTTGTAAAAATTTAATAAATTTTTCCTTTCGGTTTCTTTTATTTTCCTATCTTTAGTCTTCCATAGAGAGAAATAAAATAAAATTGTTTTGTTTTTATATAGAATGACACTAAATTTGTTGGTGCATTTAATTGTTGACATATTATCAGATAAACAAATGAGACAAATAGGATTTCAAATTAATCAAGAATTAATAAAATTTACAAGCTTATATTATCTGCTTGTTCTAATATTGGTTAACTTTTCTCAAAATGACATTATTAACTTTTGGTGTTATTATTATTATTATTATTATTATTATTATTATTATTATTATTATTATTATTATTATTATTATTATTATTATTATTATTATTATTATTATTATTATTATTATTATTATTATTATTATTATTATTATTATTATTATTATTATTATTATTATTATTATTATTATATTATTATTATTATTATTATTATTATATTATTATTATTATTATTATTATTATTATTATTATTATTATTATTATTATTATTATTATTATTATTATTATTATTATTATTATTATTATTATTATTATTATTATTATTATTATTTGTATAGCTGAAATGTAAATACGGAAAATAGTAAAAACAATTTATCAATCAATGTAAAACAAAATTTACTAAATCTTTTGTCAAATTAATTTTAATTATTTTAAAATGTTTTTATCTTTTTTTATTTAATTACTTTGATCAAATTTTTGAAAAGAATTTCGTTTAATAAAAAAATGGAAACCGAATCACTCTAAGAAAACACTTGAATAGATTGTTTCGTATTTTAATTGCAAGAAATGTCAAAAACGATTTCCTGAAGGAAAATAATTTTGCAAACCTATTAAATTCGATCAGCATTAAATTCATAAATTTTGTTGAACTGAATATTTCTGTAATTAAAACCGATCAATTGTGTATTTTACTCCATCTATGCAGTCTGAGGTGTTTTGAATAAATTTCACTTAAATTCCGATCAAGCAATCTGTGTCAGTAAAATAGTTTTCAAGATTCATATCTTTTTATTAAATATGGACATCTATTTTATGGATAATTGAATTGTTTGAAATTTTTTTTATAATATTATCTCTGAAATTTTAATACGCATATATTAATTAATTTCTCTTTTGTTTTAAGTTGAAATAATATTTTTTAATTAAATTTAAAATAATTAATTTCATTTTAATTTTCAAAAATTATTAACATTTTCAATCGTTTATTGGATGATATTTAAATTATTTTTTTAAAAATTGATATTAAATTCGTATAATTATTATTTTTCTATAAATTTCTATAAATTCTTGATTAAATTTGATTGCAAGTTGTTTTATCAAGATTTAACTAAGATTTCACAGTTCAAGTGATGATTACCCATACATACTTATGGATAATACATTATAAATAAATTATTGTAAAAATATAGCATTTGTTTATTTATGTGTGTTAAGTATTTTAAAAAACCTCATAAGCAAAAGGTTGGCATCTTTTGACTCATATATTGGTCTTGTCTCTCCCGCCCGTAATTCGGCCTAAATATAACCTCAATTATAGTTCAAAAAATTGAATTTTATTTGGTATTAATCACAAGTGCTATCAGAATTGCACTTTAATATAACTTGAAAGGCTTTGATGGCTGGTAATGAGCCTATATGTTATTACTTAGTGTATTTTCTTTGTAAGACATAAAGAACGATAAATACGTAAAAATTGTAATAAAATAGTTAAATATTTATGGATAAAATATAATCTTAAAAATCAAAGGATATATTTCGCAGAATTCGCTTTTGTACATTTTATAGTTTTTATCATTGTGGTAAAACATTAATGCTATTTTTGGTACATAAACTTGGTCTATAGTATTTATTTTTTTATATTATTATTACTTTGTATAGTTATTTCATATTCTTTACTGTGAAAAACGATTTGTGAACTCCTAAAACTGTGTATTTTATCAGTCTTTTTTATTTTCTTTACATTTTAATGGTAAAATGTTTTTAACATTAATCCTTTACTGAAACATTTATAATTTCGTTAAAAATTAACTAACAAGGAACATACCCGAAGTGTAAATTATTTTATGAAAATTTGAATATGCCATTTTGTAAATGTAACAAATAAATATGTATTTTAAAATTTTCTATGAAGTGTTTTAAGGTTTTTAAATCACAAAATTGTGGTAAATGTGTTGATTGCAATAATAAAAACTAAAACTATGTGCTATCCAGTACATTTCCCAATAGTATACTAGTTTCGAGCTAATGGCTCTCATCATTACTATGCTGGAGGCGCTCAGATTTCTCATCGCGCCAGGTCAGTGTAAAAACAATGTCAATTTAATACTGTTATACACTTATCCTGATGCACTGGACATCAAATAAGTTTTCCAATTATGTATCGTATATTCTTTGCTTAGAATCAGACACAGTGATTAATAAAATAGAAGTTATAAATTAATAATTTTCCATAGTAAATTAAATCTACAGATTTTTATTTAATGAATGTATTTATAGCATTTAAATTAAAATAAATACATTTATAAAGTTTAATATGATAATTCTTTCGTACTGTGTAATAAAACCTTTTTCTAACTTCATTCAATTTTCAAATACAACTTAAAACAAAAATATACAAAATATATAAAATATTTATTTTGTATATTTTAAACAAACAGAAAAAAACATTTCAATAACAAACTGTCACCCACCCCCCTCTTCTAGTGTGGATTTTATTTTAGTAAATCAAGATTGGTAATTTTAAAAAATCATGATTTGTTTTGAATTTTGATCTATTTTCTAATAAAAATTAAAATCGTATTTAGTAAAGGTTTATAATATTTAGTTTAAGATAATTATGTTTAGAATTTCAATTATTCTACTATAGATTATTGTATTTTTTTAATTCTGACTTTTATTTTTTATGTTGTTTTAAAAGGCTTGATAAGATCAAAAAACATTCTTGAGTTTTGTGTAATTTGTTTCGGTTATTAAACAATGCGTTCTCGTTTCTTGTCAATTTAATTTCATTCTACAATTTCTTATTCATTTTATTATTATTATTATTATTATTATTATTAGTATTATTAATATTTTTTTTATTTTTATTATTTCATAAAAATGTAATAATTTTTTATCAAATAGGTAATATGTGATATTTTAAATAACATATGGATAATCAAAATAATATATTTTGGTATTAGAGAAAATTTTAAAAACTATTAAATTTAAATTTATATGATATAAAAATATATTCGTCGTAGTTATAACAAATTCATTTAAGAATCACTTAGGTCGATTATTATTAAATTATAAATTATCATTTCAACGAAACAATAAAATATAATTTTACATTGACATGACATTATTTATTACTTATAACTATTATTTAAATGATTTACATTTATTAAAAGAGTAATTGGTCAAATTTTTTTTCTGTAGGTATTTGAGAGATTTTACAAAGTATAATGTAAGTGTTTTTATAGGTGTTTGATCTTTTATATAATAGTGATTTCCGTAGAGCCCAGTTGAGTAACAGTAAAATATTGTCTTCAAGCAGACTGGGATAACTATGCTCATTGGGTATGTCTGAACATGTTTGATGGTGGCAAAAATATTATAAACACTAATTAAAATAAGAAAACTTTTTTACAGCAAAATTTATTATCTAGTTTAAAAAATGTTGTTAATATCTAGGAATCATCATCCAAACCTTCCACAGGGGTTTTTCGATGCGCTAGATACATTTTCTGTGTCTCACAGTACAACATATTAATATTTACATAACTTATTAAAATTATAGATTAAATAGAACGCGAGTGTCAAAAATTAATTTTACAGCATATTCAAAAATATAAGTTAATTATGGAGCTTTGTTGCTATGACAATTTAGGGACTGTGTCAAATAAAATCAAAAAATGTTAGGTGATTAATAACATATCCAAACAATGTATTCTTGTTTGGTGTGGTTAAAGATCCAAAAAAAAGTTGAAATACGATTGACATAAAATTTCACAAAAACAAATCAACAGGATCTGCTTTTATTAGTGACTTTGTTGAAAATTAATGTTAAATCACACTGTAATTGTTGGATATGTTCAACCATGGGTCTCAGGTACTTAGAAACACAAAATACCACTGAAAACTTTGTTAACTTCATATTTTAATAAATATTGGAAACTTGTGTTTGCTTGTGCAACACTGGTCTAAACAGGGTTTGTGAAAATTTTTTAGAAAGATTAATGAGATAATATAGAGAGAATTACACTGAGTTTATTACGACGAGTTTAATTATTAAATTTTGGGTAAGTGATAATTTATTCCTGAAAAATTAATAATAATAATAATCACGCGGAAACCTACTTTAATTCATTGATATTGTTGTCATTGTTGGAAGAAAAGTTTAATTTAGATATGTAAATTTTGTCAAAAACAAATTTATATATTTTTACGAGTTCATTGTTGCAGATATATCCTAAAATCTAACACTATTTATAAAATAAATGTTAAACTGACAATTTTTGAAAAAAGATGTTTTTTATTATATTTTTTCTGTTTAAAAAATTACATTCATATTTCTCTAAACCAATATAGTAATAGAAATGGCTGCTAATATTTCAATAAATTTTTATTTATTTTTAGTTATTCCTTTTGTTATCAATTTGGATTTACGCGACAACATTTATTATAAGAGTTTTTATTCATTAGAAACAGACGCATTGATCGTCCATATCACAAGAGCCGTAATATAAATCGCAAAGAGTTTCCCGGTATTTTTCCATAAGTGTACAACGATCTGCTACAGGTTTTGCTGCTTATATCTGTTGATAAACCTTTGATCCGTTTAGTCTTTAGATATATTGAGGATTTTTTGTTTGTAGTCTGTAATTCTCTTAAAATACATCTGATAAGCTCCGATATTCAATAAAATCCGACAGATTTTTTGACATAGGTTTGATGAGAAATAAACGGAAATGTTATTTTTCTTTTAAAAGATAGAGGGTTTTAGAATTTTTACATTTGAAACAATAAATAACAAACATTTTATTAAATAAATACTAATTATTGCTAGTTTAAAAATCTAAAATACTCACATTATCCTTGTAATAATCATAATTAATTTCATTTCGTTGGCGCACAAGATAATTTTTTAAATCTTCCAAAAACTTAAATTGAATATATAAATTTCTTGAAAAAGATTGTGTCGAAAATTCATGAATATCAAAAACTAATTCATTCAAATAGTTTTAAATAAATATAAATATAATGTCATTTGAAAATGAAAAAAAACAGTGGTGAAAATAAAAAGAAGTTCTGATAATAAATCAATATTATTTTGGTTGGATTTTTACATGATGATTGCAGTAAATCGCGTGCGCATACAAAATCAAACCAACATAATAGCCCATGTCGCACAGAGACACGACAAAATGCTTTTCATCAGGATTGAAAAATGAAGGGTTTTACAAGTTATCTATGACAGTTCGAAAACCTTACTGCTTTGAGAAGGCAAATAAATTAATAAATTAAATAAATATTAACAAAAAACTAAATACACAAAAATGTCACACAAATAAAATATATTTCAAGGAAATTATTCTCATTGTCAGTCTTCCATCATGATCTGTATCAAATGATATATATGGAGACAATAATGATTTAATTAGTTGATTAAATAATCTCAACAAATTTGTTGCTGATTGACTGTCAATTAAGGGGCTATTTAAATCTATTTAATCCATAATACCTCACATAAAGTTCTTTCCCGCTTCTTATTAAAGTTTTATATGAAAAATTTAAATCTTTGTAATAGATTGCTCCTTTACACATTTATTTTACGCTGAATACATATTACTCTCACTTTTTAATCAGCTTTTTTAATTCCTTAACCCACGTGTGAGGATGACAGGAAGTATCTCCAATATATGTGGCAATTACATTTATTATTAAACATATTTATTAATTTTAAATATTTCAACACTATTTTACATAAATTGGAATTGTCTAATAATTTCATGACCGAAAACTTAAAATTTTTAAAACCTTTTGAATATGGAATAACTAAAACCTGAAATTTTATAGGTTTACCATCATTGCGTAAACCATTACTTCCATTGTTTTCATCAGCGCAAAAATTCTAAAATAAATTTGTGATGGACACAAACTATCTTTACACTTAATTAAAAAAGGAAAATAGTTCAAGAAATATTAGGAATATTAATTCTACAAAATCAACAATATAAATAACATATAATTACCGGAATATTTTTTATAATGAAATTAGCAATGAAATATAATTTATGGAATTCAACAAACCAAAAAAACTTGAATGTACTTTTATATGACATTATTTAAACAATTTATTAAAAAATTACATATCTAATTTTTAAATTGTTATTTATAACTGAAATTATGAAACTAAGGTTTCAAATTTTATCCTTGATGAATTTATTTTTTAAAAAATTCGTACTTTGATTAATTTGGCTAATATTATATTATTTTAATTGCATTATTATGGAAATCTTTTTAAAATTGTGAGGATATTTAAGCATAATTATCAACGGACATAAAATTAAGTTTTAATATGTTTAAATTATTATAAAATTATTAAATTATTAAATTATTAAATTATTAAATTATTAAATTATTAAATTATTAAATTATTAAATTATTAAATTATTAAATTATTATATTAATTATTAAATAAAACTAAGGATGTTATTATAAATTTATATTTTAAATTATTTAATTAATTAAATTTAAATTTTGAATGAATTTAAATTTTAAAATAAAAATATATGCCGTTGTTAATTTTGGAAATATGAAAGATATAATTTTGATTTGAATAAATTTTGAACTTTTAATGAATACAAATTTTGAATTAAACGAAGAGGTTTTCATAGCATTTAACAAAAATAAAAACAATAATTAAAGTTTACTTACGTCTTATAATTGTTAGAAAAAATTAAAAAATATTAAAACAAAAAATTAACATTAAATTGATTGTTAATTAAAAAACTATTGTAACCTATTAATAATAATAGTACTAATATTTTACATGGGAAATGTAAATAAACTCTAAATGATTTTCTACTAATTAAAGGAAAAAATAAATAAAAGAATAAAACTGATTTGATATTGCAAAATAAAACTTAAGATAAATCTGTAAATTTGAAACAATTTATGCAGTGAATTTATGTTATTTGGAAGTTGAATTTTTTAATCTGATTTTTCTAAAATGTTTACTCATGACTTCCGATTCAAATTCAACACATTTTACAGTGGTTTGACATCGAGATTTTCCTTTGTGATTGGCGGTAAATATTTTCTTTGGTGTAGAAATCGTATAAAATGAAAGGAAATTTATCGTGTTATTTAATAATAATAATAATAATAATAATAATAATAATAATAATAATAATAATAATAATAATAATAATAATAATAATAATAATAATAATAATAATAATAATAATAATAATAATAATAATAATAATAATAATAATAATAATAATAATAATAATAATAATAATAATAATAATAATAATAATATAATTAATTTTAATATCATATTTACAATAACAAAAGTAACAAATAAAAATTTTACGAGAATGCGCATAACATAAATCAGTACAGCGATAAAACCTAATGTACAATCATATAAAAAATATTCATAGAAATGTTTCATTTTACATTTTTTTAAATGATTTTTTCACAATCTTTAATAATTAATTAATTTTTGAAAAAATAAATTTTCTAATAACTTTCAATTTCAATTACCAAATTAACAAACAAATCATTAATTTAATTATGTCCTCTCAATAGAAAAGAAAATTAATAATGTCTTTTTTACGTTGATTGATGATTGATAAATCTTTAAGCTAAAAAATTAAAATTGAAGCCTGCGATTAATTAATTGAAAAGAAATAATTAAGGAATTTGTTGTAAATAATAAAAAAACGATTTGTCAAATATTCAAACTATTATATATGTAAATTAGAATAATGATAATGTTACAAAAATATTTCTAAAATTAATAGTAAAAAACTTTTAACTGATTTGAATTTAATTAAAACGTTTGCGTATATTTTTAATATATAAAATTTGTTTGTTTAAATTTATAAAAGTTTTTTTCTGCTTTTATGATTTCGTGTCATTTTTCAATAAATCTACTTATTTTATCACAATTATCTGACAGTTTTCTGATTCTATTTAAAATAAAACCCTTTTGTTTGATTAAAGTTTATAAATCTAAACAAAATATTTTTCACTATAAAAACACTATTTAGATTTCCTTTGACTTCCATCATCAAAAGCGCAACTTAATAAAATGTTCTGCTATAAATTTTATTTCAAAAAATAATTGAATTATCAACACTTTGTTTTGGAGATTTTTATTATATAAATAGATGAAATTTTATTAAACGATTTAATTATTTTATTAATTTGAATGCACAAAAACAACTTTACAGTTAAATTAATTAATTATATCTCCTTTTTAATATATAAATGAAATGAGTATATGTCATTTAGACTTTGAAAGGGGCTTTATTTTCTGTCAAACCATATAAGAATATTTCAAGAAAAATTTATTTTTTATAATTGAATTTAAGTTTTCATTTCGCATATATATAGGTTTCATAAGAAAACAATTTGTTGTCTAATAGGAATAATAGAGATAACATAACCTACAATTCATACATGGAAATGAAATATTTCACAATATTTTTCCTAATATTTATGCATTTTTATTGACTTTATGTGATGTTAAGAGTTTCTTATCAGATCTCATATTATATCAGCTGTTCTTTGGGGAAATCACTTATTGACGTTCAATTCTTCGAAAAAATTTTTTTACTGAAGAATTCAGTAATATTTTTATTTTCATATGACTTACATTGAAACAAACAAAACTATTATTATTATTATTATTTTTATTATTATTTTATTTTTTAAAAAAATACTAATAATTATAAAGAATATTATAGAATTTTAAAATATTAATATAGATTAATAAAATTAAAATTTGTATATGTTGACATAATAGTCTGACATAATAGTCTGATGTCAACAATCAAATTTCTAGGAGCCTTTTTTAAGAATAACTATACTTTGTGGTAGTATGAAGGCTGATTGCTACTTCATACAAAAACAATAAAGAGAAAATATTTTTTTTTTCTGTTATTTAGAGAAAATCATCATTATTCGACACTTTTTCTAATCCTTTTCTGGTTCAAGCAAGTTTCTTACAACATAGCAAAACTGAGGATTGGAAAACATTAATGTTTTCCTTTTCTAGCATTTTAACAACGTCACTATGTGTATATGTAGATTAATTATAAAAAAACTCCTTGGCTTTCAAGAGTTTTTCTGATAAACCCAAATTTTTTAGTCCAGAACATTTATATGTCCGGCATAGAACGATATCTTCAGCGTTCTATTCACACAATTAACTCATCATACATCCTTTTAAGAATTTAAATGATATCTTTTAATATATATTTTCCCATTTACCTAGTTCTTGCTTGATTTTCTATTATTATTATTATTATTATTATTATTATTATTATTTTTTTTTTTTTATTATTTTTATTATTATTATTATTATTATTATTATTATTACTAAATTTACTATTTCGTTTTTATTTAATGATATTATATATTTAATGTTATAAAAATACAAAATAGTTTACCTTTCTGCAAACGTATCATCGATAGTTAAATGAGTCTTGGCTTTAGAATATTTATTTCCTTTATTTTGGTCCTTGTTGGCTTTGTTATTATTCATGACAGCATCTCTAATAATTCCTTCCATAAAGTCTGAGATAAGTGATCGATAAAATTTCAAATCAATATCACTTCAAATCACAAAAATCGATATAATTCATTCCATTATTAGGATATTGGATTGCAAAAAAACAAATTCAACAGACAATCATACTTTTGAATATTTCGCAAAGAAAATAATTTCAATTTAACTAATGATTTACTCTGATGTTGTGATTGGTTGATTGGAATATGAGGAATTTATTAGTACTTTTTCCTTTAGGAAATTTTCTTTTTAAAACAAGTTTTCGAAAAAAAAATCTTTTGGTATTATTAGTGAAATAAAAAAATTCAAAGAAGTTATTTTTATAATAAAAATTATTTTAAAAATTAAGACAGAGAGAAAATGTAGAATTACAATAAAAGAAGGAGGAGAATCGAGAAAATATATGTTTTTATGAGTAATTAATAAATTTATTGAAATAGAAAAAGAAAACCGATCAAATGTGAACAAAAAATAATTATCTTTAATATTTGTTTTAGCTTAGACGCAAGAGGGGTTTTATCATTGCTTATGAGCCTTTTTTCATTAGTTGTAAAGTTTAATTTTAAGATGTGAAGGTGTTTTTCTTTGAATATATATATATATATATATATATATATATATATATATATATATATATATATATATATATATATATATATATATATATATATATATATATATATATATATATATATATATATATATATATATATATATATATATATTGTTGTGTACGTTTTACGCTCTTAGACATGCAAAATATATTTTTCAGTAACAGGGAACTTTATTATCAGAGAATTTCCAAGACTGTTTTTGCAGTTGCTTCATGCTAGAATAATTACTTGAAATTTTAGAATGCGTAGAAAGAAGAAATATTTTGTATTCTCACTTTTGGGTTTCACTTGATGTAAATGCACTTGTGCAAGCTGATTCATCATCCGGGAAAACTAGCTTTATAGCTTTAATTTATACGTAATAACAATCTTTTCATTTTCATTGAAAAATACAATTTATTTGATGGACTTATTAGCAAACTTTGTAATAATAGCTCCTCGATAATACTATTATTTAGTAAAAAATATTGGAATGTAGTTTCTTTCTCACTTCTTTGGAGTTTTGAGAAATCTTTGGTAAGTTTCCCAAAGGTTTTGGTAAATAACCTGCCAGCATTTGAGTTATCTCTTTCTACATATAATTTCTCTGAAAATCACCTCAACATGCGTTAAGTTTAATATAATATATTAATATAACCAAATAATAATTGTTCTATGAAAAATTCTATTACAAAGGTATCGAAATCGACATTCATGAATCCTTTGTAGAAAAAAACAAATTATTTTTTGAGTGAAAATTTATTCCATTTTGAAAAGTTGGATAATTAAAATACATAACAAAAATGTCACTAATATGTTGCACATTTTAGAAAATCCAAAGCATTCATATTATTTGATTAACCCGTATGTAACCACCGTGGGGGTATTTTTACCTCCCGGGCTAATCTTTTTATGTTTGTGTCAAAACCAATTGGATTTTTCTTAAATGCTCTTATGACTTTTCCTGTGTTTGCCTGGGCTATATATATATATATATATATATATATATATATATATACATGGATGCGTTTGTTGAGTAATCCCAGTGTAATCATGTCACGGTAACCGGAAAGTATGTATCTAGAAATGTTACTGGTAATTTGCTGATGTATGTGCTAAGTATTCAAGTAATTTTCATTTCTATTTTTACAAACTTCGACTTATACTTTTATTTACTTACTTTTTTTACTTATTTCTTTGTTTATTTATTCTTTGTATGACGTCATTGCCACCATTTGTAAACAACAAAATCGTTGTAATTATTTCATTGTAAAACAGATATACATTCATCCTGCAGGTAAAATTATGATTTTTGATCTGTAATAAATGCTGTATTTTGATTTTTATGCTGTTGGAATAATGCACGCACACGCAGTATATGCGTTAATAACTGTCCCTTTTCTTCCTACCCCAGTGCCCAGTATATTACTGATAATAATAGGCAAAATAAAAGATACAAACTGTAAATTATTCATGAATGAAACTTCATTTTATGTTTTTAGTATAAAATGTACAGTTATCATCACAACAACAACAGCGTGTTATAAAGTACAATATGTGGCTGGTTTGTGTTAGTTCAACAGCACTGAACATTAGTTGAACATAGTTTACTGTCAAAGTCATCTGCATTAACCAAGTTTTGAACAGTTATTGCCCTACTTTCAAAAAGTATTTTGTATTTCCCGATATCTAGCATGAAATGCTTGATATTCAATGGGGGTAATTTTACCTCCCCCGGGTGGTTACAAATGTAGGCAAAAAAATCGTGGGTATTTGAGGGTTAATTTCACCTTTAATGGCTTCTTTCTGTTATAGGATTATAGAAAGAAAAATTTCAAAATTTAATGTTTATTAAATTACTCAGCCAAAACAAAAATGCAAAAATTAAATTCAGAGAGAGAAAAATGTAAAGTTTAAGGTTATCCAAATTCAAACTAAAATCCAGTTATTTAAACTCCAATTTAAACAACATTTTACACAAGAAAGAATTATTATATATTTTATCTTTAATGTAATGTTTGTTTTACTTGCTGTTGCCTTTTTTGGGTGAAAATTGATCAACAAAATCTATCAGACGTTAACAATAATGAATTAAATTGTTTTAATTACAGTAAAGTTTATTAGGAAAATTAAATTAGGAAATTATTTTTTCTTTTATCAAATTTTGCCTAGGTTATATTTTAACTGCTTAAAACAATAAAAACATTTACAATAAATTCAGAATAAATAATTATTTTACAGTAAAAGTTTAATGATTGATTAAAATAATATAATAAATTTAAAATATAAATAACTGTCAGATTTGTGAAATTATGAGAATGATATTAAATATTTAATATATATTTGGCATTTAGGTTGATAAATTATATATGAGAATAGAGATGAACTTTTTGGAATGAAATTGCCATAATAGTTGTAGTCCATCCATACAGATATCCCAGCTATATCAGTTATTGCCATTTTATAATATTTGAATACTTTAAACAAATTAACGAATTTTATATTATACAGGGTGGCCCAAAAAAAATGGGAACATTTTTATTTAATTAAAAAAATGATGAATTAATGCCGAATGATAATATTGATAAAATAATACTAAGATTTTTTATTCTATTTTTCGATAAATTCAAATATTTAAAATATCCTTAATGACAAAACTTACACCTGAAGATCGTAGTTTTATAAAAATTATAAGACTAGAAAAGCGATGGGGTGCAAGAAAAATACTAAATGAATTTCCAAATAAGCTGTGGAGTAAATCCACTGTTAGTCGCTTAATTAGAAAAATTGACAACAATACGACTTTAAATCGTAAACATGGAAGTGGAAGACCAAGATCAATTAGAACAACAGAAAATATCGAGGTTGTTAATGAGATGATTTGTAGTCAAGAAGATAATCCACACAGCCATAAAAGTCCTAGAGAAATACAAAAAGAAACTGGTATTTCGCGATCTTCAATTCAACGCCCATATTGAGAATTATTTATAAATATGAGATAATTAAATTTTTATTATTTGCTTTTCTTCTTTATATTTTTTTAATTTCATTTAAAAAATTTAGTGTTCCCATTTTTTTTTGGGCCACCCTGTATTATCAATAAAATCGTAAGATTTTAATTTTAAAAAAACAATAAAAATAATTTGTTATATTTTTTTTGAAAATGAATTATTTATGTAGTCATCATTTAAAATTAAATTATTAACAATAGATGCTGGGAGTTGTTACCAGTAACAACTATTCATGCAAATTTAATATTTTCAATTAATTTAAACAAATAATTTCTACAATAATATTCATGACAAAAAATTTCTCCTTGACCAAACAAATTTTTCCCTAAAATGTAATTAAAGGCTTTTTAACTGAGTTTTATGGCTTCCAGTTTTATTCGGTGAAAATTACCCATGCATTTCATATATTTTGTTTAAATTTTTAATAATTTTATTATTGTCTAGTATCATATATTCACATAAATATTCATGGAATTATTGCTACAAATAAAGTTTAAAAAATATTATTCTAAATAATTTAAATTCCAATTTTATCTCCGTTTTAAAAACATTGAGATTTCGAAAATGTTAATGAAATATTTGCATTTTTTTTTGAAAAAATCTCAAATGAATTCAAAAGGAATTTTATTTAGAAAATTTGTTTGTTTGACTTAAAGTAAATTTATGAAATATTTTTAATCATTTTTGGGTTGGCTTTAATTCCGCGTTGACTGAATGCCAATTTGTATAAAGCAATGTCAATTAAAGTTGAAATTTGAATTCAACATATGTTAATTTCAAAATTAATAATTTTAATTAATATTATTAATTATATTATTAATATACTGTAAATATAAACCACTTTCTAATAATGGAAAATAATATTAAATTAATTTTTTATTTATATATTAATTACCGCAACAATTGTTAAGTGATTAGATTTTATGCGTTCTTTTCTATTTTTAATAATATTCTGTATAGTTTTTGTGAAAATAAATGAGGACGGAGTTTCCCAACTCTACATAACATTTTATTAATAATTCACTAAAAACATTGTTTATTGTAATACAGGTATCCCTTGTATAACGCGGTCTTATACAACGCGGTCTTATACAACGCGGTTTCGATATAACGCGATTTGGAAAAAAATTCTGTTTCAGTACAACGCGAAATTTTGACTTATATAATGCGAAGGGGAAAATACATAATTATAACAATAAAGTTTTTAATAAACCTTTAATTTGTTTTAGTTTGTTTTTAAATTTTTTAATGTGCACATAATTATTTATATTTTGTTTTTTGAATTTTGAAATATGTACATTATGTATTATTATTCATAACTTGTGTTTTTAATTGTATAAGAAAGTCTGAATTTTAGTATTGAGTTGAAATATATGTGCATCTGTTATTTAGTATGTATTTATTTTGAAAGAAACTTATTGGAACGTAACCTCCAAATTTATATGAAAACTATGTCTTAGATAACGCGGAATCCCATAACGTGCACTTATTCTGGAACGTAACTACCGCGTTATACAAGGGATACCTGTATATATATATATATATATATATATATATATATATATATATATATATATATATATATTCTTTATAATATGTTACATACGTTCTTGATTGTATCTCGCAAGAACTGTCAATAAGACGTTAATTTTATTATATTTTTGTATTTTAAAACTCTTTAAGATGAATGAGTTCTAGCAATTATTTATCGGTGTTTGCGTAGTATAAAATTTATTTAATTTAAAATAAACATACACTAAACGGACTGTACTTTTTAGCATACCTAATACATGTAAAACAGAAATAAAAATTTAGAATGTACATGAAAAATTATAATTAAACATCATTTTGATCATAATTTTTACTTAATTTAAATAAGGAAACACCATTTTTTTAAATATATTTTTCTAAAATGTTTTAGCAACTCAGCTGTCAGTATCAGACACTAAATAACTTCAATAAAAAATTATACTTATAGGTCTATTATTAATTACATCATTTGTGCGCAATCCAAGACAATTTTATTATTTCGAATAAAATTAATTAAAAGTTCTTAAAATATACGTGAAAATGCATTTTGTACATTGAGTTTTGTGTTAAACAATTTATCATAAAAGCTTCTCAACTAATATGTTACCAATAATTTTTAAAATCCTTAACCAACACTTACAAATTGTAAATGTCTATTTCTAACCTACATGTTTTATTATGCTCAATAATATTACTGTTTCCACTTAATCGGACATGTTCTCAACATTGTTCACAGTATGACGGCAGTTTATTTAATTTATGTGACATTAAAACCCATTACAAGTAAAACTAGTATGTCGAAGTGAGCTCACGACGACTAATCGAACAAAAGAATGAGTCATAATGATGATTCATAAATAATTTTTCAAAAGTTTTCTAAGTCTAAACAAAGACATATACCCCTCCCTTAACAAAGAAATTTTTTTCAAAATTTTTCTAAGTCACTTTTCTATAGAAAAAATTTATAATATTATTTCAAATATTATTATTTTTACTATTATTTCAATTATCATTATTATTATTATTATTTCAATTATTATTATTATTTTTATTATTTCTTTTATTATTACTTTCATACTATTGTTAATAAAAATCAATAACAACAACTGACTGGCTATTTTTATAACTCAAAATCTTTTTCATAATGAAGGCAATCATCGAACACGTAATTTAAATGTACAATATTTTGCTGTTTTCAAAAATCTATGAGATGCTACTGTCAATGATTTCCTTTCTAGGCAGGCATATCCAAATAATAGAAATTTTTTCATCATTTCATTTCAAGATGCGACCAAAACCCCCCATGGTTATATTTTTCTCGATTTCACTCAACAATGTCCTGATGAATTACGGGTTAGAACTGATATTTTTAATAAAGAAGGGGCCATGGTTTATAAACAAAGCTGAAATCTGTTATTATTATTATTAATCATGTTTCTAAACGCGTGTGTAAAACCAAAGTTGGACATATTGTCAAAACCAAAATTGAGAAAAATTAAAAGAATTTTGAAAAAGAAAGAACAAATTCCGGCAAAAACTAGTTACACTCCTTTGAAAAAAGCTTATTACCCAAAATTTTCCAAACTCGAATCTCATTTCGCATAATTTAAAACCAAAACATGTGAAATATATAAAACCTGTCAAAAAATCATCGAAGTTTCCGTTTTTTACTGCATTGCTAAAGGCGCCAAGTGTTAGAAGAATGAATATTTTACAATAATTTCCAAATTTTGTTGTCGATGATTTACTCGATATTTTAGTTAAAGTTGTCAAAAGGAAAGTTAAAGTCAGTAAATCTAAAAAACTTGTGTTGAAAAAGCATAAGAAACCGTTGTTATCATTAGTAAATAATAAATATCGTAAACAAATGAGAAAAATTATATATAAACAGCAAGGATGGTTCATTGCTGCATTATTAACATTAGCATTATCATTATTAGGTGGAGCCGGTTTATTAGGTGCACCTAAATCATAAACAATGGGTCCTAATCCTTCATTACCAAATATTAAATTAAAATTTAAGTTTTCTTGTTGTAATGGAGAAAATATGGACGAACCCCGAAGACGAAGCAGGTTTCGGTGGAGAAAAAAAGCTAAAGAAAAAAGTTCCGAATTCGAAAAAGGACACACAAAAGTTGTTATCAGAACAACTGGAATACAGTTTAAACAAACCGATGAGGAAAAGATTTCCAACCAGAGCATATAAGACATTCGGTATTGACGATTTATGGCAAATAGATTTGATGGAGATAATACCATATTCAAAAATTAATAAGGGTTAAAAATATATTTTGACATGTATTGATGTTTTTAGTCGTTATGCAAGAGCTATTCCTGTAAAATCAAAATCTGCAGATGAAATGGCTCAAGCTATATAAACAATGTTCAAAGATGGTCACCCTGACAATTTACAAATTGATTTGGGTAAAGAATTTTACAATAGTAACGTGAAACAAGTTCTTGATAAAATAAATCATTATTCTGTGTATCTCACTATAAAGCCGCCCATGTTGAACGATTTAATAGGACATTGAGAGATAAACTCAAACGATTCTTTGTACATCAGGGCAATAAAAAATGGATTAATGTTTTACCCAAAATCATACATAGTTATAATCATAGTGAACACCGTGGTTTAAATAAATTAAGACCAGTTGATATTTCTTCAGAAAATAGTGTCGATTTATGGTTATCTAGAAAAATTGAAAAAGTTAAGAAACCAAAATATAAAATAGGTAATCATGTTCGAATATCTAAAATATCTGCTTCACCCTTCATTAAAAATTTCGATGCAAATTGGAGTGATGAAGTTTTTGTCATTTCAAAAATTAATACTAAACAGAATCCTGTAATGTATGTTATTAAAGACTATGATAATAAAGAACTTGTTGGCAAATTTTATGAGCAGAAGCTACAGGTTACATTACCACCCACTATATTTAGAATTGAAAGAATATTGAAAACTAAAAAAGTTGTTAAGGATAAACATTACTATGTCAAATGGGTTAGTTATCAAAACCCGACATGGATATCAGCAGAAGATCTAGTAAAGTGAATTTTTATATGATTTTACCGAGCAATAGTTATCTGACAAGGCTTCCAAATAATCAAGCAAGTAAATTCATGGTTGATCTTCAAAATCCTATCTATTTACATAAAAATTGGGAAGTTGCTTTGATGGATTTTACATTTGTATATAATTTATTTCCATTTTATAGCAAATTCAAAATTGAATACAAAAAGAGTGAAACAGGTACAAAATATAAAAAGATAATGTAAAAAAAATTGATAATGTAAATGATGTTCTTGCTATATCTAATCCCTATGATGCAGATGTTTCATTGTACATGGATAAGAAATATATGTATATCAAATGTGATCATATTCCATTTGATATAATATTTGATGATTTAACAGTAGCAAAAAGAATGGGATATCAAGAATTGAAGGTCAACTGTTATATAAATACATTGACGATGAACCTACCAAAATTTACCATGGTTGGAGAACCTTTTGAAATAATTAGATTAAAAATACAATACCCGTTTGTTGACTCACATACAATTACCTTTAAAGATGATTTGTACATTTCAAAACTTGTTGAATTGCAAACATATTTAATTCAAAATTGTGGAATTATTTTCAAAGAGCTTTAGCTTAAAGATAATTAATATTTTAAATTCTCATTGAATATTGGAATTAATGAAATTACGTTTGATAAAAACTATCAAAAACATTAGATTTACCAAAACAAACATATTTACAAGATGGAAAAATTAATCAAGGGTAAGGAAACCAAAAATAATTAAACTTCATCAGCAATTATTCATATACTAACATCATCAATCCTATAATTGTTGGTGATAGTGTTGTTCCATTATTGAAATCTGTATGGATTGAAAAACACGACCAGGATGAAGTTGTCAATATAAATATCGAGAACCCTATGTACTTACCAATATCAGCATCCTGTATAAACAATATAGAAATAAATATACTTGATGATAGCGGAAAACTGATAAAATTTTCAACAGATACAAAAACTCATCTAACTGTACATTTTCGTAAAATTGTGTTCATTATTACAACTTAATTTCATGGATCAACCTAAATATTTACTTCCTGGTGTGTATATCCATATGCGTTTGAAAAGATCTGATTCCGCACTATCATTAACTTCGGCAACGTTGAACCCAGTGTATTAGCCGGTCATCAACTTGGTTTGAATTCTAAACATGTAATTTATCCGTTAAAAACTAAGGAAATAGTTTCATTTGCTATTGGTCAGGATGCATCATCTTTCTATAAGAAACAAATATTTGGTGATCGAAGAATGCCAAATTTTATACTTGTAACATTTCAATCTGAAACTCAGTACAACAGATCATACACTGCTTTGAGTTCAACCTTTAAACATTGTAATGTTAACTCATTATCATTGTCAAAAAATACAGATTATCGAGAAACATACACTCAAGATTTTAATAATGATAATTATTGTGCTACATATATGCAAAGTATGGTAAGAAATATGGGTTATTTGGATAAAAACTTAAATTGTGGTATAACACTTGAAGAAGTTTAAACCAAATACCAGTTTTTCACTTTTGTTTTGGCCCCTGATTTTGATTTGAATCAAAGTCAACTACCTCAAAATGGAAATCTGCAACTGGATATCAAATTTTCAAAAGCTACAACTGAATAAAGTTAATGTCATAATATATGGAGTATTTTAAAATGAAGTGCAAATAACTGCAAATAGAACAGTACTTGTATAAATGAAGTAAAGAAATGAAGAAATTTGTCATGGAGTAAGTTTTATAAAACTAATAATATTATTATAATAATTCTGTTCAGATAAATTGAATTGGAAAACCAATATTGGGAAACGAGTTTGTTGGAGTACCCATTAGACAAAATTCCTTATTTAAAAGCCAACCCAGCCATAATTGTCAACACAGATTAATCTACTTTTAATACAGAACACTGGTCTATGTTATACGGGATAAAATATATGTTTTCGACCCGATTCAGCTCGAAGTCGGGTATTTGTGCTGATATATTCTTTCAGTAGAGGTTTTTGTGTAAATTTTATTGCCCGATGTATATTTATAACTTCTACTCCAAGGGCCATATATAATTTTAAAAGACACCAATGGATAACGTAATTATTTTTTGGGTGATGGGTTAATAATAATTTCGGTACAATGGAATTTGGTGGACACAATTTTTCAGCAGCTACCGTGAAATCGTCTAGAAGATCGTGAATATTAGTTGGAATAACTAAATCCACTTCCACAGTGTATTCATATGATAATGCTTCCAAATTCGAACTAATGCAGTCAACTAAAATTGCTAATAATTCCACTTCATTGTATATCCACTCAAAATTGCTGCATGGTAAATATTGGCTTAATGCCCAGCCGTACAAGTTGTTTATATCTATATAAAGCAACTCGGTTTTTTCATCTATTGAAAAAATGCATTTACATACATTAAATTGTGTCGATCTGCCATTAACTTATATAAAGGGTTTTACACAAATGTTTTTTGATGCGATAAAACAAAACGCCTACACGTTTTTACCATATTTCATCACTTTTCCCCTAGTTATCAGATTTTCATGATTCTTTTTTGTTAAAGTTTCTAATTGCATTTTAAGCTTAACTTCTCAGTTATTTTCTAGAATATAAGCGTTTTCTATGAATTTCGAGCCAATTTGATGAAATAGGTTAATTTTGCTAACATTTAATGCTTTTTGATTCTTTTTAAATGTTTTTATTTATTTATTATATATTTTTTGTATTTTTCTACTCTTTTTTCTACTTTTTGTATTATTTAATGCTAAGTTGGCATTTTTTTGATGATTTTCCGTCCATTTGCATTTTGCGCGCCCTGATTTTATGGGATGTCAGATCAACAACAATTCAAAAATATTTGTTTTTGCATAAAAATTGTTTAAATGTTGTGTTATTTTCTTGCGATATTTCCTTGCGATATTTCCTAACTTTTCTGTCTGTTGTAATTTATAAATGTGAGACCACCACGGATTCCACCTTCAAAGAAATTGTACATTTCCATATCGATCAACAATTCAGCTGGATCTTTTAATGTCATGATCGCAGATGCCCAACTCATACCGGGGATTCCAAAAAAGTTGAGTGGTTCAAGTCCATTATGAGCTTTTGATCTTGCTCGAAATTGTTGGAAGAATTCGGCAAGCAAAAACACGTCCAATTTTAAATAAATTTGTAAATAATCCATCAGAGTTTCGCAACTCATTTCTTACCATATTTGTTGAGCTAACTCATACTCCTCATATGTAACACCTTCCCAAATAGGAGGCAATTCATATGTTGTTTCTAAAACATCCTGACTAGTGGCAAAATCATAAGGAAATATGACTTTGTTGTTAATAATTGCCCCAGTAGTAAACACAGAACGAGTTATCGGTAATTCTGTCAGTGTTTTTACTGCGTTATGCAATGAAGAATTGACAAATTGGTATGAGTCAATAAATCTCACAGTTAATTTTCTCAACCATACTATTAGGCTTAAAAATTTCGCAGTGCTTGTTGGAATGCAACTGAGACTCCAATGAGGAAATTGATTAAGGCCGTGTTTCAATATATGATGTAGATCATAACCTTTTAGATTATGAAATACAACAGGTAATGTTTCTCGTAATATTCGCTGTTTATTACATAAATTACATGCAGCTCCGAGATATTTTCCTGTAAAGTGATCATGGTCTCTCACTTTCTCCGGCATTCGCTTTTTACATAAGTAGCAATCGACCGCTAAACTAAACTCCAATTTCTCTTGGGTTGTCAAAAAGTTCATTTGGACATATCCTTTTGTCTTGTAATAAACTTTGACAATATAATTTACAATATTTTAAACTTCAACCAGAAATCTGTATACACAATCTGGTCCGATAAAATGAAAATACTTTGTAGCCCCTGTAAAATTATTTACCAGTAAAAGGTCCGCAGCAATCGGTAAATGTTTCTGATTATCTCTTTCATCCAGAGGTAAAAAAACTTCGAAGCGTGCATATATGACAAATGGAGAAGTTACCATTTTTGAACAGTCATTAAAATTCAAGTCACTGTTTTCTGGCAACGTGTACAATATTGTTCCTAGTTGGTTTTTTCTGCATAATTCCACATGCCTGTCAAAAGCTATTTGACTTCTGAATCCAATTAAGCATGTTTCACACCATATGCATTGGATACGTTCAGGGAAATTATGGGTTTTTCTACAGTGCATTAATCGTGGATGGCTAGTTTATTCACTACTGAATGAATCAGCTTCCGGTTTTTGCTGCTTGTTATTTCTCACATCCAATGCAAATAATAGATCATTTTTTGAATTTGCTAATGAATTCAGCAAGTGAAGGAAACCAGAGAAACTAGCAGCTCATGAGAACAATCTTTTCCACGGGAAATCTTTTAATGTATGGAAAGAAGCAGAGCGCAGATTGATTCAAGGGAAAATAATCAAGCATCACTTGAAGCTGAAATTTAGTCAGAGGTTGCAAGATTGCGAAATGTTTTGAAGTGAATACTAAATTGTATAAAACTTTTGGTCACTCAAAACTTGTCATTGAGTGGACATGTTGGGAAACTTGACACCATACTGTAAGAGATAATATAATGAAAGAATAATACAATGTGCAATATGCATAGAAACATCAATACACAGAAATGCATGTAGGCATCAAAGACTCGAAATACATGCAAATACTGAGTATAAGAGTTAATATGCTTTATGTATCTTGTAAAGATTGTATGCCTAGGAAGTAGACTTTGTGTTTTATCCCCGGGCGCAAAAGGTCATAGCTACGGCACTGATTTTTAAAGAATCTTTTGGTCTATTGGATCACAAAAATGAGGCAATATTATTAAACCAAGTATTAGTCAAAAACAATTAACACAGCTTTATCATCTTAACCGTAGCAAAAATGTATGAAGAGCAAAAAAAAGATCTTTTTTCGCATTTTCTCAGAATTGAATGTAGATGAAGTCAAAAAAAGTTATATTATATGGTACTTAAGGAAAATGAATATGATATATTAAGAAAAAACATTTTATTAATTAATTATTTTTTTTAATATTTTAAGCTCTATAAAATATTTATAATTCTACTTGAAATCACTTATAGAAATAAAGTAAATATTATTCGAACGTGAAGTAGTTTGAGAAAAATTTAATATTTACTTAAAAAATTAATATTATTTATTCAAAAATTAATTTTAAATTATTCATTATTGATTAATTTTGAATGAATTACATAATAAAATAAAACATTTATAAATGAATAATTCAAAGGAAAATTTTCCATTTTGATTATTATCTAGACCAGGGGTCGGCAAACTTTTCCATGGCCAGATCTACTTTTTAAAATCATGTGACTTCAAGATCGACCTCTAATTTTTAAAAAAATACATTAAAAAATACAGAAATATAATGTTTATTAAAACAATTATTGTGATGAATGGAATTGTTTTTCATCCAATAGTTTCTTCATATCGTGAGAATAGTTTGAAAAAAAATTCTTCAAGTACTCCGCGATCGACCATTTGCTCAGGCCCGGTTTTAAGCATAAGTGACGTCAGCAGCTGCCTAGGGCGCTAATTTACATGGGGCGCCAAATAGTTCAGGGAGGAATCCAATGAAAAGCGACCAAAAACAGATAATATCAAAAATTTTAAAAAAAACTACCCCAAAATGACATATACAATCTTAAAAGGATTGAAATAGATTAAAATACTTAATGAATTATTTTATTTTCATTTACTTGTTTTATTTATTGAGGCATTATTGAGTTTGTTTTTTAACTATAGGTGCCATATTTTTAGTTATCCTAGGGTGCCAAATGCTCTAGCGCCGGCCCTGCATTTGACGACCCCTGATCTAGACTTTTAAAATTATTCTAGCCTTATTTGAGGATTTTTTCTATTAATATTTTATTTAAAATTTGTTTAAATAATTATTTACATGTGATAAATAATTAACTAATTATTATAAATTTTAATTCGCTTATTTTCAGGAAATTAATAAATCTCGGATTCAATAATTATAATTTTTTAAATAAAACCAAATTATCTTATTTAATAAATTTAATCATTTATTTTATTGTTTTTTTAATCTTTAAAATAAATAAATACAAATTTAATAATGTTTATTTGAATCTTTAAAAAATTCAAATTTTATAAACTTAAAAAGATTTTTTTTAATTTTAGCAAAACGCGATTCAACTGATTTAGCATTGAGAGCTTAATAAGAAATTATTTAAACTTGTGATGCTCAATTAAAACAATCATTTGCTCCGATTTCCTAGCAGTATTAAGTCGACCATTTTTAATGCTTTTCCAAACGGCTTTCATATTTTGTAAAAGTTATGAAGTGGCGGTAAAAAGTCCAAGAAGGACTCACCTTTTTAGTATGTGCTAGCATGACTGGCGAAAAATGCCCTTTTTCATAGATTTGGAAATCAAATAATTCACTATGCCTTTAATGTATAAATCAACTTCCCTGAGAATACCAGAGTTTCTTTGAATTGGGAAATATTTGCTTGCAATTTTTATTCAGTTGGTATATTTTATGTCGATTCTTGTTTGAAAATAAATAAATATAATGCTATGTTGTTAAAGTGTTTGCTTGAAATAAGGTGAGTGCGTAGATATTGGCTCCCAAACTCTGAAGGAATGTATATGGATAAATCTTTGAATGTAATATAGTACTGATGAAAAATGGGTTTTCAGTCATTTTGAAGCACTTATTGTCTAGGGGTATTTTTGACGCTTGTTTAAAAGCACTAGGGTTTGAAGACAATATTAAGCATTTTAGCCAAGGGATGTTTTAGGCTTTAAAAACTAGGTGGCTTACTACAGTGTTTCGTATTTATGTCAAACACAGTGTCCCACCATTACCTTAGGTTTTTTTTCATGACAACCAAATAGATCCGTACTATAGTGCGTTACATTGCCTTCAAACCTAAAGTTCTATCAACCATAGTTCAATTTTATATACGGATAAATAAGCCTAAAACCTTTTGCCATGCTGCACTATATTGCTTCACATCAATATCAAACACGGTAAACCGCAGACTCCTAGCTCATTTTGACTTAAGGATAAATAAGCCTTAAATATCCCAGACTATATTAGTGCACAAATTCATAGTGCTTTTTATCGAGAGACAAAATTAACCCATGACCATAGTGGTTCACATTGCTCTACCATTGGGAGACGTCGCCCTGAAAATATGAAACTAGTAATATTACTTAATAATAATAAGATGTAAATATTTAAAAAACACTTTAAAAATATCGAAATGTTATTATATCAATTGACAGCTGGTATAAAAATTTATATTATTTGTTTAGCGAGTCTGGCACAATAATTTTCACAGAACTCTTAATCATATTAATACTTATAAAAGGGAATATTATTTAAATGATAAATAGTCGAATGTAATAAGAATTAATTAGTATAATAATAATAATAATAATAATAATAATAATAATAATAATAATAATAATAATAATAATAATAATAATAATAATAATAATAATAATAATAATAATAATAATAATAATAATAATAATAATAATAATAATAACAATAATATAAGTAATAATAATAAATCTCAGAATAAACAATTGTATTTTAATTAGCATAAAATCATTTTCAGAATATCAGAAAATTTCAAACAGATATTTATATATATATATATATATATTGTTATTCTTTTCTGTTTACTTTTATTTCTCCAGTACATTTCACCAATGACATTCAAATTTCTATTTATTTGATTATTTGCTGACTTTGTAGAAAATATGTAAGCACCAAGTTTTCTTGGTTTATTGTCAAAATATTTTATATATTAAAATTTCGTGTACTATTTTTTAAAATATTCAATAAATATTATACAAAAAGTTTAATTTTATCTAACTTTTTGATAAATCTTCCTTTCTATATATAGTTTGTTTAATTAACTCTTTTTGATAGGTAAATATAACCCATTAAATACAAATACATAAGGAGTCGTATAATGAATCTCACTTACTCTTTTACTTTAAGTTTCATGGCAGAAAAATATTTGATTCTAAAATTTCCCAACGCAAAACCTCAATATTTACTGTTTTTAAAGAGTTGAAAATATATTTTTAAAGTACTATAAATATTACATTAAAGCACCATTCAAACACACGTTTTACGATTTATTCTGACAGATTCATTGTCATCATCAGGAAAATTTAAACCAATTTAAAAATATTTTTTTTATTATATAAATTTTATACTAAAATTGTTTTTAAATTTCAATATTAAAAGTTTTAAAAAATCATTTATAATCAATATCCAAAATATATCAACATTTTCGAAATTTATCAATCAAACTAATTTAAAAACATTCAAAACCGTCATAGTCATTGCATGTTGCATATTAATTTTTGGTTATAAGCAAACTCATCAGTAATTGCTAAATTTATATTTTAAAATCGATTCTAATTTGTGTAAGGTACTAATATGTTTGTTAATAAGTCAAAAATTCAGATTCGATTGTGTTACTATCTCGTTAAATTTTAATTTGTGTAACGCCACCTACATTGGAGAAACTTTCAGTCATCTTTGAATTCGATTTCTTGTACATTGTCGAGTGAAGGGATCAACCAATATTAGTGGCTACAATAGGCGATGTTTGAGTAAAATAGGGATGTCTGATTTAAGCATTTCATTAAATATTTTAATAAGTATTTGGAGAGTCTTATTTATAAAGTGATTGCATCCAAGCATTATTTTGCAAAATGTTTTGAAGGATTTTCAATAGTTTGATATGTAAACTTTGGATATGTTGATAAATTTTGTTGTTAATTTTTGGTGTAATTAATTAAAATTTTGTTGCTCTATTATGTTTTAATATTTATATTTTAAAACCTTTGTAGTATAAAATAAATTTATTAATTAAAAATTATTTTTTAAATTAATTCAAATAATTTAAAAATTTAAAAAAGATATTAAAAATGAATAATTTGTTTTAATATGTTAATTAAAATTCATGTTATTTTTGGTTCATTTTTACTAGATGAATCGGTCAGAATATTTAGTAAAACGAGTGTTTGAATGGCACTTTCTTGTAATTTAATCATCGCCAAGTTTATTTAGTTATTTGTAAATATATTTTTAAAAAGTCCAAAAATGATTTGGAGCTACATTTACAGGATTATAAAAATTTTGGATTCAGAAACTCCTTCTAAGCTGAATTGTATAAAACTTAATATGGTAAACCTTTGGGATTCTAGTTAAATTTCTGTTTCCTACATTTTGTATTTCTATGTTTTCAAATATTCTTTGAAGCATTTAATATAATTTCAATTTTCTATGATAAATAATAATTATTTTCTAAACAAATGATAATTTTTAGGGAGAACTTTTGAGTATACTATTTAATTTATTTTAATATTCTTTATTATGTCCTTAAACCTTTGTATTTTATCAAATATCATATTCTATATATTTTTAAATATATTTCAACCAGGGATGGAAACAGAAATTAATTTCGGTTAAAATTTAACCGGTTTTATATTCCTTAAAATAATATCGGTTTTCGGTTAAACCGGTTTGCAATATAACGGTTAATCGTTAAAACCGGTTTTTTAAAATTATTTTGTTAGCGTAAAACAAGTTTAGTTTTACGGACATCAGAAGGGCACATTTTGTAATTATGATAAAGTGAATGATTTTTTTTTAATTCGAGTCAGCGTAGCAACGCGTACTATCATGAAACAAAACAAAAAATAATCATTCACGTTATTATAATTACAGAATGTGTCTTATGAATGAAGTGAAAGAAATTTCAGTGCAAAGGAAAACATACTATGAATTTTTAAAATCAAATTTATTGTTCACTAACTCTTAAGTTTCATAAGTCTAAAATTTCTTATTTACTACTATGTTTATTTATGCAAATTATCATATTCGTGTAATTGTAAATTGTTACCAATTATAATTTATTTAAATATTAAAAATTATAAGCATGTGTAATTTATTCAGTAATAATTTCAGTTTTAAACAACATAAGCATAATAGCTGCAAACTGAATTAAGAAAAGATATTTCAAAAATCTATTTTAAACACAGAACTTAACATTTACCAAAGTTAAACTTAACTGTTAATGTAGTAGTATAAAAAGGTAACACTATAATGAATATGATAAATAATTTTATTTATTTCCCTGAATTATCATAATGTCTTCTAAAATGTAATAAGTAATACGTGTTCTTAAATCCGACTTTATAAAGCAGAGAGCAGAGAAACATCTCTCAACACTTTCCTGTATATCTTCTTACACAACTATAAAAATAGCATAAAAATAAAGAATACAATATGGAATCAACCAGGAAATGAGATAACATCTGAGTTAACTGAATAATTAGGAGATGATGTTTAGCATTTTCGTTTTGTTTTCCATAGTGCTGTTTGAGGCTTTTGTCTTTGAAATTTGTACTACCTATCCTGATGTTTACTTCTTAATTGACGTTCTAAATTTGCACTGTGTAATTATTCAACTTTATAATATACTAATATTGGTATACTTATACATATATATTTTTTATATTGTGTATTTTTTTCTCTTTTCGAAATCAAAATTTTGCAGTTGATTTTTTATAAATAACTCGCCTTTTTAATAGCAGATGTTTTATTGAAATTGTTAATTAGGATAACAATAATTATGAAGGGTATGACATAAGCTTTAGGAAATATTAATTTGTATGATGAAAAGAAGAAAAATAAATTGAGTAGAACACATTTTAAATTGAAAAGTTATTTTAACCGGTTTTTTAGAATTTCAGTTAACGGTAACCGGTTTATTTATGAAGATTTATTTCTGTATTGGTTACCGTTAGTGAAATATTTATAAAAATAACAGTTAACCGGTTTTTTAAACAGGTTTCAATCCCTGATTTCAACTGATAAATGCTTCATTTCACTTTTGATCAGTTACTGGTGATTGCTATTAAAGATATGCATTATACATTGTTGCAAAGTCTTTTCAATAAATGGGTCAAAATTTAGCTAAAATTTAGGTCAATCACTATGTGAATTAATTTTTTTTATAAATGCATAAAAATTAGATTTTATTTAGATTATAAATGTAACAATTTATAATCAATTTAACAAAATATAAACATTAAAATACCATGAAAAAAATATCAACTTTTTATTATAAAAATTTATCAAAGTTTTGTAAAGATGTTACCTCCCCTCTTCAATGAACTGCGCTTATACTATATTTGCATTTAACTAAATATACTTTCTTTTAACCCTATAAAGTCAAGCGCGACGTTTTCGTAACGTTTCATTAAAACGTATCTAGTACCGAAAATATAAAGTTTTTAGAGCCGTTGATGATGTTGACGATATCGTCACATTTTGTTAATTTAAATTCATACCGCTAGTCATGCATTATAGTGGCAAAATTCTTGAACTACTATATTTTTTCAAAAAATTTAAAATTCGGGCGTTATGGGGTTAAGTATGTATTAAATTTAGTTATCTTTGATACGAATAGTTTATTCATTTTTTTTGTTTCGAAAAATTATTTTTATTATATTATTGATTGTGACTTGCTTTACAAAACCGATGTTAGTAACATAAAATAGTCATAGAATCTATAAAAATATAAAAATATTGAATTTGTCAAAATAATAAATATTTAATTAAAATATATTAAAACAAATTTACCAGTGAGTAAATATAATTGATCCATAACAGAAATTAAAAGAATTTTAAATTGAAAGAATTCTAATTAAATTAACCAGGCAATAAATTTACAATTTGGAATCCATTTTTCGATTAATTTTTTCCAATTTACAAAATCGAAGCACTTTTTAGATTTTATTTCAAAACAGGAAAATTAACAAAATCTCCATTTTTCTTGGCAGTTGCCTTTTGGTGATTTATTATTCTGATTGGTGATTTATTTATTATTATTTAAAATTCTTGTTAGACTTTCTTTCTCACTATTACGAGTATCTTTAATAGTTATCATATTAAAAGATAAATATAACTTGACGATAAAAATACATATTGCAAGAACCAGAGTAGTCTGTTCCTTGTTTTTCTTCTTTGTGCCTGTCAGTTGCCACAATCTCATCATTATATATCGAATTGATCGAGAATTATCTTTTTTAGATCCTTAAAAGTCGAAAACATCGTCTTCCTTACAATTGCTTGATCAGGTTTTCATTTTCAAAGAAGATTTCTTACCAGGGAGTTTTTACTCTACTTACTCCTGTTTGCTTTCATGCAAATTTTATACTTTTTGAACGCACCACGTACTTTTGGAAATTTTTAAATTTCAAAATTATTCATCACATTTATATAAGAAACCGTTCATAAATGACGTCACGTACTTAGGGGAGGGGTGTCACACATTTGTGACGACGTATGATGAGTGGAAAATTTGACTTATAAATTGTTAATAATTTCTTTATGTATAATTTCAGTAATTTTACCAGAGCTTTTCATTTTGTGGAATGCTTTAAGAAAGCAGCATTACACTTAATACATACTAAATTGTCAAGAAAGTGATTTGAAACATGTTCCTTCTTAAATGTGAAATAGGTCTTTTTAAGAGGGGGCCAAAGATTTGTGACGTTATATTTGAAATGGCGCTAATTTTTTTGTGACGACGTGTGACAAGAGGGAGAAATGTGGTAAAACATCGGGCAAATCATGTGACGTCATTTATATACTATCCCTAAAATCATTTATTTTGTAATTATTTTAGTTAATTTTTTTGTGAATTTTTATGATAAGTTCTTTTAAATAAAATAATTAACAGCATAGTAAGAAATCATATAGCAATTTTAGTTCTGACATTAAAAAAGCATTTTGTTGAGAATACCAAAATAATAAATCAAAAATAATTATTAAATGCGTAAAATGTTTGGATAAATGAAAAAAGTGGATGAGGTGTTATTCTGGAATTCAGTGAAATAGGAATGGAAATAAAATAATGAAAAATAGCAAAAATCAATAAAATCAGGCAAGAAAATATAATAGGTCAATAAGTGCAAATGTAAAAGAATAAAAACAAAAAAAAGTTGGAACTACTTTTATATCTCGATGGCCCATTCGAGGTAGAAAAGAGGAAGGATATAACGAAGCCAAAAATTACACATCGCTACAGCTGTCAAAGATCATGGAATGCCAATGGAACAGGTTGGGAAATGAATGCATTATCAATAAGTGTCATTAGACGGTAAAGCATGAAAGCTAGACACAAACTAGTACCAAGCAGAGCAAAGAGAAGGGAGAAGAAATTTTAAGAAGGATAAATTATTTTAAATTTAAACCTAATTGCAAAACAAAGAAAGGAAACAATGGAGGAACTTGATTTCTGAATTAATAACATTTTCTTCGATATCATTTGACGTATCTTAAATTCTCATCTTGATTGTGTCATCAGAAATAGGAATTTTTTCATTTCCAACTATTTTTACGACTGTCAGGCAAGCAGGCAAAATAAGTGATTCCGCAATAGTATGCGCTTTCATTTGCGTTAATTAATTATGCGCTATAATTTCAGCTGTTTGATAACTTGCTTGCTGAGCGTTTTTAGAAACCTTTATTTATTTCTCAAACCAGGTAGCTTGTTGTGTTTGTTGACCAATCAGTCGTTTAAAATATGCGTTGCTCTTGGAGGCGCTGATAGTTTGAAATGAAGTATCGTTTCAACTTGCTTGGAACCGTGGCAGAATTCGACAGTTTGTTATCACATACAATGCAATTTGGTAAAGGACAGTCCTTATCCAACTCTAAGTAAATCCATAACTTAATAATGACGAAATTTACTATTCATGCAAGAGTTAAAAGTTTTAGAGCTAGAACCTGTATTTAGTGAATCCTGGACTTCGTCATCATCTCTGAAATTCTCATTTATGTCCTCCGACTCAAATCTCTTCACAAAATATTTTTTGAATTTAAAAAATTATTGCTAATAATACAAATTTATGGATTAATAATTAATCCATAATTAAATCTATTTTAAAAATATACACGTTTACAAAAAATAAAACTTGTGCAGGCGGTAAGACACATTGTTTGCTAGCTGACAATATGTTATTGCTGCCATCGTTTTATCAGCTTATTAATATTGGTTTCATCATCTAATGTGGCGGTAGCTTGAGATAGAAAATTTATTTTTAAAACTAAAGCATTGATATCTGTGCCATAGATTATATATCATAGAAGATACAAAGATCTATTATAGAGTATACTCAAAATTATAACAAAAAACGATGAACAAAGCAATATCGAGAAATTGTGTTTTTATTTTCTAGTTTCCAGTGGTTTTTAGGTACGTCTCAATCAACCTGCTGTGGCACACTTGAAAGATGCTCAAGGCACACCAGTGTGAGGCGGCACACTGGTTGAGAACCAACTGATTTAAAATATTACATTCTTTTGTGTTAGGTCTTTGATTATTTTATTGAGAAGATAAAGTATACGCCACAGAAAAATATTTCATTGTCGACTGAGATGCAAAAACTTTACGATAGTATGTTAGAATACCGCAAATGGTTGGTCTGAATATGATTTCAGCTTTGCTGTTGAAACTTTCGCTCTTTATATTTATCTAAAACTATATTATTTATGTTTATGAGACCGCCTGTGCCAATACCCCCTGTGCACATCAATTTTTATAACGTTGTGAAGACAGAGAATTTTACGGATCTAAAAAGGTGGTTAAAGTTCAAATCCAACGTCAATAAATTTCTGGATTTATGATAAATTTAAAGATTCTAGTATATAATTTGGGTGAAGATGACGCCAATTATCCATTAAGACTTTCAGGAAAACACATTAATAACACAAATAACACAAAAACATCTCCTCATATCAGCTATAATTCAATTTAAACTATATAACCTATATTATTGGCATTATGTTTTGCTTCTAATTAAACATAGTTTATGTTATTATAAGATTTATCTATTTCCATATATCTATAGTTTTGCCTTAAAACATATTGATTAGATATATATAGATATATATATATATATATAATAACTAAATGTTATAAATTAATATTGAAAAGTTACTTATAAAAGATATAACTATTTTGGTTATTTAAGTTTAGAAAAGTTTTTCACTAACAAATTCTTTGAGATTCGATACAGATTCAATTATAAGTTCAATCTGTGCTTTAGTTAAATTGTGCTTTTCTGGATAATTTGGTATATCTAAAAGTGGAAACCATTTGATATACTCAACTTCATTTACAGCATTCAGCTGCATATATATATTCATATCAAAATACAACGATTCGTCTATGTAATTTGTAATGTCTACGCCAATTTCTTCATACGTTTCTCTTATTGCCGCCTCAGCCAATGATATGTCGAATACCTGAGCTTTGCGAGTTATTGCTTAATAATTTGATATTTTATACTTAAATAATATTAAAACATATGTTTTAATGGTAAACTGAGAATGACAATAATATAAAATTAATAATAATATTTAGTTTAAGAGAGTACCAATAATGTTGATAATAATAATAATAATAATAATAATAATAATAATAATAATAATAATAATAATAATAATAATAATTGAAAAGCGTTAAATTAATAAATTGAACATAGCGCTATATATTTCGACTATTTATTATGTTTACCGGCTAGAAATCACATTGACAATATCTAAATGAAAGTTATGAACATTTAAACAAATTAATTTAAAAAATAATGTCTTATTTTGATTGTTTCTGACAGCTCAAGCATAAGATCCTTAAAAATGTGGACAAGATTCAGCAAAGTAAGTAGTATCTTCACTAATTAATCTCCATTTTCATTTGGTCTATGTTCTGAATCCGTGTATCAATTTTAATGTAATGGGTATAATATCACATACATTGGATAAATTATCTGTCATATTTGCAATTAAAAGACGATTATTATTAGTTATTTGAAATCTTCCTTATTTTTTATTTACTTTTTGGTATTGTTAGTTCTAGCTTGAAGAAGACTTAAAAACAATCGAAATATATGGCGTTTTCAATTATTAAACTTTTACATTTTTCTTTGATTAATAATAATAATAATCATAATAATAATAATAATAATAATAATAATAATAATAATAATAATAATTGTAATAGTAATAGTAATAATAATAATTATAGAATATAATATTTTCTTGGTAACTATAATAATTAAAAATATTTGCGGAAAATTTTATTACGATTGTAGTTCAATTATAAATTAATCCTTTTCAGTCTACAGTAATAAAAAATTTATATTAGTTACTATTTTGTTTAAAAAATGTTATTATTAAAATTTTATTAGATAAATAATTTGGCTAGATTTTATAAAAAAAATTCGTAAATAATTCTTTTAATACAATCTGTTATTATACTTTATTTTAGTTTTAAAAATTTATAAAATGAAAATATTTTATTAAATGTCAAATAGAGGGGGAAATTATTTTGTAGCATCAATATGGCGCGTGTGTGTTAATTTATTTAATATCAAATTTAATGATATCAAATACGCTTGGGATTCAATCTATCTAAAATGTGTTATTTGTAAAGAAAAACGGTTTCTGTCAATTCTATCGTTCCCTTCATTGGTGAGGCATCAGTATGAGATACTTTAATAATTTTTGTTTAAAAAAAGCGAAATTCCCATTGAAAGTTACTTAACTAATTGACATGAAATCTCATTCTGAACCGATTCCGGATGTCGGTTGCATTTCAAATTGTGTGCGCGCTCTCTGAGATCAGAGATATTAAACAATTTTACATTGATAAAATATGATCGGATTTTGATAAACTTCAGTCATTTAGGAGATATTTTTCTCTTAGTTATTATTTTTTTTTGTTTAATGAGATAGGAATTTTTCTCAAATAAATGTTATAATGCCTCGCTAGAAAAGAAATCATTTCATCTTTAAAATATTAAAAACCAATCAAAAGATAGGAAATTAAGTTTAATATTGACTGTATATCAAGCAGAAATTTGAAATAATTTGCTTGCAGAATTTTAGACATACTTTTTTCTGCTGAATTATTATGAAATAATTTTTTTAATTTAACTTTTTACTCATAGTTATCATCATTATCATTATTCTTATGAATTTATGGTAGAGTAGGTTGCAAAATAATTGTAAAAATATACAATTTTATGATATCATTATGATATATACTTTAAACAGATTGGTAGTGTTAAACTCTTATTTTATATATAAGTAAAAAGTTTTTCATTCCCTCATTAAGGCTGCAGTTGATAGTTAAACTTTATATTTGTTTAATAAAAAATAACAATAAAAATAATAATTAAATTAACTAAAAATAATTTTAAATCAATACTCTAAAACAGTGATCTCCAATCTTTTTACATTTGCAGGACCTAACAATTACAATAAAAATATACTGCTTAAGCTTTACGTTTGTTCTTAGGGTTACGGCACAGCTCATAATGTTCCGCGGAACACAGGTTGAATACCAAGGCTGGGAGACCCATCAAAAGAGCCCACGTCAAAAGAGCGCCGACATAAGAGCGCAGTCAATTAACAAAATCACATCGAAATCGAACTTTCTTCATTTTGTTAAATTTCATTTCAGTTTATATTTTCACTTTAGACCTAAACATTTAAAATCTTTGTATGTGTTATTAGATTGCGTTTTGAATAATTAAACTTCAGTTGATAGTCTATTATAGTTAAGATTCCCGCTAACGTTGAGTTGAATATACCAGTTTTTTTAAGAAACTGAACAATTAGTTTTTTAAAGAAAAAATAAAGAGTTAACATCAAACGATGCCTTAATTTTCTTGTTACTATTTATTAAATATTCTTTTCCAATCTTTAGTTTGCGCTCTTATGTCGGCGCTTTTTTGTATTCCGATTTTTTGTCGGGTTGCACCTATGATGTATAGCAAGTTGGCACCATACTATGGAGATATTGAAAGTCAAAAAGTGACAAATATAAGAATTGAATTTAAAATTTTAATTATATTAAAGAAAATTTTATAAATTGCTTGTAAAGAATAAACGAAAGATGATTTGAAAATAATGAAAACTATGAATTTGTATGTCAAAAGAATTATATGTTTTATATTTTATTGATAAAAAATTGTATTCAAGTTGCAATTTGATTTAAATAGCAATATGTCAAAAAGGTTTATTAATGAAAATCAGATTATATATATATATATATATATATATATACTGCATGTGTGTCAAAATTTGCATGCATTATTTGGATAAATAATCAGAAATTACCGAGACAATCAAGATAATCAATCAAACATGCCGGCAGTCATACATATTAATAATAATGGTTAACATATAAGGAAAATCAAATTTCCAAATAGAATTACATCACACAAATTAACTGAGTTACTGTTTATTTTTTAAAGATGTCAATACAACATTCATCCCAAACTATCTCGACACACTTTTACACGTGATTCTGTTTGTTATACAATTTTTTACAATAATATATGACTACATAATAATTATAATGGCTACTACAAAACTGATCAATAAAATTATAAATGAACCCTTAAATGCATGATTTTTTGTATTGTATTAAAAAAATGTTTTATATACAAGAATCAAATTGACAAAAAACATAGACAAAAACATAGATTTTATTTTCACTTGAATCTATAGATAGACTGTTTATCTTATTGTCAGACTAAAAAAATATATCGCTGTCATTAATTATAAATAATTATATTTAAATATTTGGTACGATGGAAATTTCCATCATAATGCATTTATTAATTATGTAAAATGTTTTTAAATTTAATAAAGCACTTTTTAAATAATTTTGATATTTGATAAAATGAAATTTAATTAAATCATTTTAATAATATATAATGTCGCTTGTATTCTACAAATCACACATAGAAATACGATATATTGCAATTTATAAACCCAATTAATCTATTGGTTTATCATATTTATTTAAATATAATATATATATATATATATATATATATATATATATATATATTTCCATTGGCTAAAATACCATTAATAAAAGTTTAAATATTATTACCATTTTTACTCAAAATTATATTGTCATCAACATGAATTGTCAGATAAAAATTTCAAGAATTAAGAATTGACTTAAAACAGTAATTATCCAATATATTAATTAATTTTTTCATCGATAATAAATGTTCACAAAATGATATCTTTCAAAAATCCCAAAAATCGGCCAAATGTTACATATACCATTTCACCTTCTAAATCATTTGATTTTTTTATTATCTAAAATTATTATTTTTATTATTATTACTATTTTTAAAATTTTTATATTATTATTTTTAAATTTCGAGTAATTAGTATTATGATTTTACCAACTAAATTCTTTTGAAAAACAATATATTTGCATTTTTTAATTATATTCATTAGTTATTTGTTTTATTTATGCACTTTTATATACCATTATTGGCGTCTCGTGGAAAGATTTTGTACTTAACTTAATTGTGTTATATCTAAAATAAATCAAAATTTTTTTTTATTTGAACAGCATTTATGAATGGTAAATTTACAACTGCAACGTATTTCGGGTAAATATTTACAATTCATCTCTCAAACACTTCAAAAACAAAAGTAAACATTTAAAACAGTTCAATTTCATTTAATTTCTTGAAAATTTAGAAATTGAATTCATCAAATTTAATTTTTTTTGTGATTTCCTTAGAAAGACTAAACCTGGTAAGATCGGTGAAACCATTGTTTTATTTTTTATTCACCTTTGATCTGTTCTTTTATCTTCATATCTATAGTAGTAGAGGGATATGATCACTATGCCCCGTGGATATTTGGATTGAAAAAATCCCGAGACCCATCCACATAAAAATTTATTTTAGGGGAGGGGGTGTTAATTTTTTTTTAATTATTTGTTTTAATGAATGCAATTTTTTTTAATTATTTGTTTTAATGAACGAAATTTTTTTTTAATTATTTGTTTTAATGAACGAATTTTTTTTTTAAATAATTTTTTGTTTAAATGTTTAAATTTTAAAATTTTAAAAATTTTTAATTCATGATAAAAAAGTATAAGTATTTTTTCTCGATTTAAAAGCCTAAAAAATAAAACTTGGTTTAAATCGCCTATGATTGTGCTGAGTAGTATTTTCGAATAAAATTTGCTCATACTTATCATTAAATTATGATTAGCATGTGAATAGAATTTGATTAAAGTTGTGAGAAATATTTTAAGATGTTAAATAAAACTGATTAATTTGTAAATAATGTTAGTGCTTTGAAGAAATTTTAAAATAACACCTTCAGCAAATTGGCAAGAAAATATTAGTTATTGAGTAATACTTATTAAAATGACCAAAGTTTTATAATTTTTGACATTCATTGAAATGATCATAAGTATTTAAATTATTCAGTAAATTGTCAATAACAACATAAGTAATCGGTAACATATTTTTTTTTAATTTTATTTTTAAATACTAGTCAATTTTAGTTTTTAATTAAATTAAATTACAAATATAATGATAAAATCAAATAAATACATGAATCAATCATTTTCTTAGGACATTCATATTTTTTATTCAGATTCCAATAATTTCATTAAAATTAACCAAAATCTTATTGATATATTTTGATAATCCTTAAACCAATAAAAATGTATCGATTTCACTAAGTATCCATCCTTTAACATCGATATTCAACCGAATAAATACCCCTAAAAATATCATAAATTCCCTTCTTAACCTATCGTTTCCCCCAAAAATATAATAAAATTTACTCTCAACCAATCATTTCTCTTTAAATGACAATATTTCCACTCTCAGCTATATTCATTATTTACATTTTTAATATATCAATTGATATTTCATCTATTTAGTAGATATCTTTAGCTATCCCACTTTTTCCAGTAATTTCAACGATTTTAATCACTTAATGTACTCTCCCACCAATATTACTTCTTCACGGAAAATTTTCTTTATAGAGTATTGAGAGTAAATTTTATAATATTTTTGGGGGAAACGATAGGTTAAGAAGGGAATTTATGATATTTTTAGGGGTATTTATTCGGTTGAATATCGATGTTAAAGGATGGATACTTAGTGAAATCGATACATTTTTATTGGTTTAAGGGTTATCAAAATATATCAATAAGATTTTGGTTAATTTTAATGAAATTATTGGAATCTGAATAAAAAATATGAATGTCCTAAGAAAATGAATGATTCATGTATTTATTTGTATTCAAGTATTTATTTGATTTTATCATTATATTTGTAATTTAATTTAATTAAAAACTAAAATTGACTAGTATTTAAAAATAAAATTAAAAAAAAATATGTTACCGATTACTTATGTTGTTATTGACAATTTACTGAATAATTTAAATACTTATGATCATTTCAATGAATGTCAAAAATTATAAAATTTTGGTCATTTTAATAAGTATTACTCAATAACTAATATTTTCTTGCCAATTTGCTGAAGGTGTTATTTTAAAATTTCTTCAAAGCACTAACATTATTTATAAATTAATCAGTTTTATTTTACATCTTAAAATATTTCTCACAACTTTAATCAAATTCTATTCACATGCTAATCATAATTTAATGATAAGTATTATTTTTACAAAAACAAATATTTTCCAACAATTAAACATACATATTTGCCTTTTTAGTAGATTTTATCGGTATATATCAGTACACAAGTACCTGTTCCATGTAGTTTTTTAATCTTTGTTAGAAGTTCAACTTATTTAGTTGTTGGTCGATAATCATTTACTTTCTAGTAATGTAGTAGATGATAATTATTTTATCTATTAACTTTATTCAATGATGTTTAGAAACTTAAAAATCTAATAATTTTCAATAAATATATGAAAATTTATTTCAAGTACTGTGAAAGTAATATATGTTTTGTGAAATTAATTTAAGATTATTTTTCTAATCAAGTTTCTTTTCCTATCAATACTTACTAATTAGTTTATCATTCAGTAAACAACAAGAGTTGGAGTGAAAAGAATAGAAAATGTGTAAAAATAAATTTAAGTAATTAGTTGAACTGTTAGCAATTAATTTATTTAGGGGCATGTGAAAATGAAATAAAAAGGTTGACATTCATATTTGAAAATAACTTTTAGTAAATGTTCATTGTTGGATGTAATTAAAAATATTACAAAAATAATAGAAAATTTCAAAGTTTTTAAACAAAACTATTAAGTCTTACAAAATAATTTCAATAAATCACATACAAGATTGTAAAAAAAGGAATAAATTTTTATTCAGAGAAAATACAACAATTGATTGGGCTTCAATGAGTTTGATTAATAGTTTCTTGATAGCAACCAGTTAACTAAGCAACCAAACAATTTGGATACATCAAGGATCGATAAAAGAGTGAAGAAGTTAATAAAATTTGTAATTGAAATTGTACTTCTTTTGATTGTTCAAATTTTTATGTGCTTTTATTTAAAGATTTCTTGGTCAGTAAACAATTTTTGATATTGATTTTTTCAGTAACTAGTTATTGATAACATATTGTGAATGTGTGTGTATAGTGAATAATCGAGTATTTTAAGGGGAAATGATTGAGAGAAAATTTTATTTTTAATTGGGTTAAGTTGGTTGAATATCGATGTTCAAAGGGTAAATATTAGTTAAATAGGGAATTTTAATGAATAAGATACTCAATTATTCAATGCCTAGTATGTATATAGTGAGTTGTACAGTACTCAGTCATTTGTATACAATACCTAGAGATTGTTGTTCAGTTATTAATAAATTGATTGTTTAGTGTGTATGGGTTATCAGTATTCAGAAGTTGATGCCAAGTAAGTTAACTTTTTCTTTGGTTGTTGATGAATTTATTATTATTATTAATATTAATAATATATTATTATTATTATTTTGAAAATTTCATATTAATTTATTTTTTCACATCTTACTTTGAAAAACTTTTATCGTTATTAACATGTATAAAAGAAAATTCAAGAACTTTATCCAAGAATTAAAATTACGTTGGGTTATTGCGCACCAGAGTTTCTCGCAACAAAAATTTATCATTTCACAGGGATTAACATTGAAGAACTTCTCGAGATTCACTATGACAAAGTTCAGGTATCTGGTGACCGATGTGTTGCAATATGCATTGTTTGTAAAGATAGTATGAGAGTAACTTGTTCAAATGGATGTCCATATTGCCACGATTTCAAACGTGACCAAACAATCCATATATTGTTGGCCGAAATGCGTAAAACATATTACTCGGATATTTTTGATTTGAAATAAAAATTAATCTTTATTGTCAATAAAAATATTTGTATGGATTGAAAGTTATTTATACAATTCAAAATTTATCGATGATTTATCTTTTTTACATTGTAAAATTATTCTTGTACTTGAAATTAAATTTAAAACAAAAAATAAATTAATTAATTAATTAATAATAATAATAATATAAAAATAATAATAATAAATAAAAAATAAATAAATAAAAATAATAATAAATAAATAAATAAAATAAATAATAATATAAAAATAAATAATAATTTAATTCACTTCATTAAAACAAACAATTTAATTTAAAAATAATTTAAAAATAAATAATTGACTTGATTAAAACAAACAATTAAATTTAATAATAATATAATTAAAATATAAATAAATAATATTATTGACTTAAACAAATAACTGAAGTAAATAAAAAATTTTAAAAAATTCATGATTGTTAATAGATCAAATAGAATTTAGGCTTTTTAGTCGACAGGCGATTTGAGCCAATTTTATGGGATTTTAAGTATGAAAAATACTTAGGCTTTTTATTCGATATTTTTAGGTTCTTTAATCAAGTTTGAGCCAATTTTATTCAAAAAATACTACTCAGCACAATCATAGGCGATTTAAGCCAATTTTATTTTTTAGGCTTTTAAATCGAGAAAAAATACTTTTTTATCATGAATTAAAAATTTTTAAAAATTTTAAATTTGAACATTTAAACAAAAAATTATTTAAAAAAAAAATTTCGTTCATTAAAACAAATAATTAAAAAAAAATTTTTTTCATTCATTTAAAGAAATAATTAAAAAAAATTAACACCCCCCTTCCCCCTAAAAAAAAATTTATGGGGGGGTCTCGGGATTTTTTCAAGCCAAATATCCACGGGGCATAGTCCTCATATCCCTCTACTTATAGGCTATTGCTAAGTTTTATTTTATTTATAATTTTAAATAGAAAAGAACTTTGATCTAAGGTCAAAATTTAAATAAAGATAAATTAAAATTTTAATTTTTTTAAAAAAGTAATAGCTAACTTTTTATTCCTAAATGAGGATCTACATATTGTTATTCCAAAATTATCTTTTCGTTTCCTAAAAGTGTTAAATGAAATTAATATTTTCATGCTTCTGATTATGAAAATGACGTCAGTTTTATCGAATTGGCCCTAGTTTTCATATAATAACTTCTTTCACAAATATATAGTTTATATTATATGATAGCTTAAATATTAATAAAACTATGCACATTGTCTGGCATTCATTGGAAGACAATATATAATAGCTGTTGAATACTGAATTGGGTTTATTTTTTTATGTAAAATTTACTTATAGTTTGTATGTTGTTTATTCGAGTTAGTATGTATTAGTTTTTTTGTTGGCAGAATTGTAAATTTAAAATTGGGTTTGAATTGTGGTCAAGGTTGGAGGATTTGTAGATTGAATTATTTTTAATAAATTAAATTGCTAACAATAAAACGAATTTGTATAATAAAGAAAACATATTTTAAAAATGTTTCATATGATCGATAATGATTTATCTAGTAGTGCTTCGGAATCAGAAGATTTTTAAGCGGAAATTATGAAAATTGATATGTATAGAGAAAATGTTTTAAAAAATCCTCTTGATTATGATTCTCATTGGAAGTTAATTAATGCACTAAAACATTCAGAAAAGATGATTGAAGCAAGAGAATCAAGAGAAACTATGCATGTTTATTATTCATTGTTCTCTGAAATGTGGATTGATTGGATCAATGATGAAAAGTCTATTAATTCAGACAAAGATTTCATATGTATTCTATTCATTCGTGCAATTGAAGATTATAGAAGTGTCGATGTATGGTTTGAATATTGCCAATTTATGTTAGGATATTTAACTGATAAAGAAGAAATATTACAATGTTTTGAAGTTGCTATTGCTCAAATTGGGACTCGTTTAACCAAAGGATACTTAATCCTTAATATCTTATTTATGAAGTCACTTTTTGTAGATGATGGTAGTAATGAACAAAAGGAACGAATATATAAATTATATTTAAGACAAGTATCTCTCTCTTTATAAAGTAATGATGAAACATTAAAATAATTTCTTGAGTTAATCAAGAGAATAAGGAATGGGAAAATCAAATCCAATAATAGCAGTTGATATAATACTTTTATAAATTATGTTATACAAAATATTATTTTATAGAATATCAAATATTCTTGTATGGTTGTGTTTTACAAAACTAATGAATACATAATTAGTGCATTTGTTTAGTTTCCTGTTTAGTTGGTGGTAATTCTAAAACCCGTGCAAAATGAAACCGAAACATAAATCCTACTTAAACCAACCATATTTATTTTAAGCAATTTAATCATGCATGTTTTGGTGTTCATTTTGGCTACCAAGACAAGTCTTAGGCTTTCCATAAAGTTTGCAAAATACCTGTGGCAGTGGACAACAGGAAGGAGAAGATTTTTAAACGTTGGAATACCTATGGTATGTAAATTTCCATAAAAGACGGCCTTGTGGTGGAAAGAAAATATTTTCCTTATTCTCTTGCTTTTCTTTTGCTCCAATCGTCTTGTTTCAAACATGGTAACTAATTAAGATAATAAATTGAAAACGGACTAAAAGTCTAGAGTAAATTGTTAGAAAAAAACATTTCAAATGTTTTATATGTTTCCTCTACGAAGTCAAAAAAGCAATGGGATTGGTGTTATTCACAAAGGTCGCGTTGGGTTAAAATTTCTCTTATTTTCAAACATCCTATCAAAGGATTGAGTTATCGTAGGCTATAGCCTACTTTTGCAAACTTTATGGAAAGCCTAAGACTTGTCTTGGTAGCCAAAATGAACACCAAAACATGAATGATTAAATTGCTTAAAATAAATATGGTTGGTTTAAGTAGGATTTATGTTTCGGTTTCATTTTGCACGGGTTTGCCATATTTAGTAACTGCTAATCGTATCAAGATTCCTATGATCATTTGTAAGTCCTAGATCAATTAGTATTTATTAAATAAAAACCAAATTTAATTTTTTGTTTTTGTAATTTATGGAAAAGTTATTTTCTTATCTTTTCGTTGGTATAATATTTTGCATCACTTGTCTCTATGCGGCCTTTTATAAGTTTATTGTTGAATGAAATAAGTTGTATTTAAATAATATTAGTTGTTTAAATAATATTAGAAAGTGGCAGAATTTATTTTTTTAATTATCATAAATATTATTTTAAGAGTTTTCTTTTAGTCTTTGTATAACATGGTGTCACAATTAGGATTTGACCGTTTTTTTCAATGAATAATTAACTTTTTAGAGAAAAAAAGAGGTCATTTAGACAGATGTTTTTAGATTATATCCTAAAGAGATTTGTGTAACATTATAGGTGTTTTGGTTGTTTCTATTTCCACTTTCATCGACGCTTGGTTTCCATACCTTTTCCCACATTGATCTGCTCATTACTGTTAGAGAACCTCTGAATTCCACAAAATTTCAAAGCCCAATCCATTTACTGTTATTAAACCCTATTTTCTTCTAACTATCGGCTCATACATCAGATACCTCTCTACATCATTTCGTTTTAATTGCTCAATCGTACTGACGAAATGAAAGCTATGTAATATTCTGTATTTTTTCCAGTTTTTTTCTTGATCAATTGTTCTTTCTTCACTAACATGAATTATAATCATCTAAAATTTAGATTCTAAATTATCATAATTGTTGTCTTCTTCATAAATGCATGAAACAATTCGACTCATTTTTGGTCTGTGGTTACCCAGCAGATGGCACTATATCTGTTAATATTAAAATATGATATTTTATTACTGTTGGAAATTGAATAAAATACGGTAAATTTCAGAACAAAAGGTCAGCTTAATTTTTTTATATTAAACATAAATAAGTGATTTACGCATATTTTTTTAATGAATTTTTATATACACTAGAAAAATTGTTATTACAAAAGAATTTAAAAATTGCTCTTTGAAAAGTATAAAAAAATAATTTACAACATTTTTAATTAAATAACTTTGTCTCTCGTGATCATGACAATTTATCAGCAATTATTCGTTACATTTACAAAAATTGTAAATTAAAATTCAATTATTATTTGTAGAGCTCGACCGATTAATCGGTAACATTCACAATCGGGCCGATATAGGAGCAAAATGTCGCAATCGGTACAATTGGAAATCGGTTTCCCATCCAAAGCCGATTCTTCAAGATAAATAATTAATTCATAGATAACGGGGAATTACTCTGACTTAAAAAAAGAAGTCAAAAGACAACAAACTTTTCTGAATAAATATAGATTAGCGATGAAACAAGACATGCATCACTTAATTATATTATAATACCCAACGCAAACATTAAGCGTATTTAGAAGAACCAAGTAAAAAAATCCAATGAGGACAAGTCGCGTTTAAAAAGTCGAATAGTTAACAAAAATTAAAATATAAACACAATCGGTATCGGAATTACAATCGGTACTTCTCACAATCGGAAATCGGGACAATCGGAGAATAATGCAATCGGTCAAGCTCTAATTATTTGCAATTAAAAAATTGAACTAAAATCAAAATTAATTAACAAACTATAAATAATCTTAACATTTAATAAAATTTCTATAGTGAAAAAAATCTATATTTTGGTATTATTTGGATATTTTATTTTTTTTATTTGTATAATTATTTGTATTATTTAACTGATAATGATAATAGTTGATTATTTTATTAAACACCGTTTCAAATATCTCTTGAGCAATTTAGTAAAAAGAGTCATCGTTGTCATTGATCCCCATTATTGAAGATAAAATTTAAGACTTAGAAAGCATTAGGCTAAAGCTTTCCTTATATTTTTAGTAGGTCACTGAAATTTTAAGTTTTTCGTCAATTTCTTAAGTAGGTCACGTCAAAACAGTTCAAACTTAAAGTTTGGCACACGCACGTTAAAAACAATATATTTACTAGTTTTATTAATAAATTCACTAATAACTTAATGTGAATTGAAAATGATAATACAAGTTGTAATAATCAGTTCAATATTTGCAATATATTGTAATGAAACTATCGGAAACAAATCAATTGGTGTACAATAAAAAAGGTGTGTTTGTAAAAATACTAATGTACTTTTAGATATTTTGGCTATTTTAAATATACCGAGATTGTTGAAAGTTCCCTACAGTAAGACTATCAGAAAGAATGAATAATTTAGAAGACAGTTTTGAACTATAATGTTGAACTTTAAGAAAAGTTCTGGTGGAAAAATATGAATATATTCAATAATTAAATTAAAACATTGACATTGTCAAACTGCTTTAAATAAATTAATATTTAAATTGAATGAAATTAGAAATATTAATGGAAAAATTACCTAATTAATAATTACTATGAATGTTTTGATTCATGTGTGTATGTTATTGTATGTCTGAAGTATGTCTCATATATCATATTAATTATTGCGTAATAATCTTCGATTCCAGAGAGAAATACTAGAACTATTATATCATTAAATAGATTTTAGAATTTACCAAATTTTGAATTATTTAGCATGGTGATCACGAACAGCTAAGGAATATCTGAATTGTTGCAGATATTCCTTACTTAATTTATTTAATTGGTGAAGATCTTGAAGAATTTGTCATGTCAATAAAAAATTATTTTGATATGATCAAACTAGATGAACAACAAAGAAATGTTGTTGTTGGATCATATCTAAATGACAGAAGCAAGAAGAAATATGATGAAACCCCATTTGAAAACAATTTGGAAGAAATACTAAGGAAGGTTTTTGAAGCACAAACAAATCTAGCGGACGATTTACAAAACGCTTTGAGCTATCAAAAAGTCAATTCATCTGTGTCGACGACTATTGAAAAAAATACTTGCGGCTGTTTTCTAGTTACTAATTGTACTGGAAACAAGTCATTTTTAAGACTTAAAAATATCAAAATCAATTTAGAAGCACAATGACCCAGAAGATGTGCACTTTATTGAGTACTTTGTGTATTGAAAATGAGGCCTTCAGAAAAATAAATTTTGATAAACTTGTAGAAGAATTGTGTGCAAAAAAATTTAGAAAGAAATTCTTTTAATTTATTATTTCGTTTAAAATGTATATGTATTCTTAGCTTTTTCGGAAATTAAAAATAAGCACATGCTTAGGGCACCGCATGAAAAATGGCACCACGACGAGCTTCTACAGTTTTTTGTGCAATTACTAAATTACTGTATGAACTAGCGTAATGTTCATTTTAGATATAAATGAGTTTATTAATTAATAGGCTGTTACATTATACTCATACATGTTGTAACTTATATTATCATAGTTACATGATATGTGATGTATATATTATAGAATTTGTATAGAAAATTGTACTAAATATTAATTTTTAACAACTTGCAGTTAACTGGATTTGGTTGGCTGTTAGGGCATCATACTTGGTAAGTGCTTAAGGTATCTGAATATGTTAATCGGCCTGATCCTTATTGGATTGAATAAATTCTTAAATAAAATAACTATTAACATAAAATTTGATATGATATTCAATTTGATATTTCTTTTTGGTGATCTGAAATTAATTTGAATGAAGTTTTATTTTTGATTTAGTTTAAAACCTAATTTTCATAATAATTCATACTTAAACTTTAAGTGCGAATTATTATAAAATTGAATTTGGTTTAATCTTTAATGTATTAAATACATTTAATTTTGGTGGGTTTCTGGGTGTTAAAAATTTTGTGACTATATGGTTGTTACCCAGACAACCCCATACAAAACTTTTTTGCTTAACACTCGGCATCATTTGATAAGCAACGTTGGAACTGTGTTCGAGTTGGTGGATCGTCCGCAAAAAGTTAGCGCTATTACTAACACTATAATTGACCGGACGATCCATGGGTCCAACGAGCTGCCGATAGAAGGCCTGTTCTCGATTTCGATGTTAAGGTCCCATTATTCTCCTATCTCCTTCAAATGTTAATCTATACTGTTATATCATTTATCATGATGTCCATTCCCATAGACCTCCTTGTCGTTGTTTGTAATATTGATTTTACTATGACCTGTGCACCCTTCGTTATGTAAAATATCTTCACAGTATCCCTCTTACACTTGTCCTCATACTATGTTCCCTATTATTGTTACTAGTATTCTCATCGTTACTATCATATGTATTATTACTATCAGTTGTTAATGCTATTACTATTATTATTATTCTTATTACTACCATTATCATTATGATTATCACTATTATTATTTTTATCATTATTATTATTGTTATTATTATTATTATTATTATTATTATTATTATTATTATTATTATTATTATTATTATTATTATTATTATTATTATTATTATTATTTCCATTATCCTTACTAATATCATTATTATTATTATTATTATTATTATTATTATTATTATTATTATTATTATTATTATTATTATTATTATTATAATTATAATTATTATTATTATTAAATTTTTAGTAGGGATCCGCCCTTATTTCTCAGTTTTATTAGAATATTTTAATTATATAAACAATTGAGCCGCACTCCACTTTTACTTTACAATTTTCGATAAAGTATTTTAGATATTTCGGAAAATTTGAGCAGCGTTCCACCCTTATTTTACGGTTTTTTAATAAAGTATTTTAATCATTTCGGAAAATTTGCGCAGCGTTCCGCTCATATTTTCCATCTCAATTCAAAATAATCTATTTAGTTCTTAAATATTACTTATATTATTAATTTTTTTTTTGGTCGCTCGGATTAATCTTTTTCAGACAGCTATTCATTTTAACTGTTGAAACGATTTTTCCCTTTCTTTGTCCTTAGGATCTATTTGTGTTCACATTGTTTTTAATGAGTGCCCACTGGACTACTCGGTGTTAGTGATTTTGAGCCGATTTTTGTTTAAAATTTTATGTCGATTTTATCGAAATGAATGAAAGAAAGTTGAGTTTAAAGACCCACCATCGAGCTATCTTCTTTAGTTATTTAGTTTTATGATTTGATGTTTGGGCCCATCGTTACGCACGACTAGGCCTTCGCGGGCACGAGAGATTGGCGGATGCAACTGCTGTTACACGTCTCGACTAGTGTGTGGATTTTACTACTTTGTGGTATGTTTTGGGTGTGGGCCGAAAAAGAAAGCTGAATAAATAATACTAGTTTAAGCAGAATCAAGTTTCAATCAGGTAAAAGATTCTATGTATAAACACATATTTTTCATTTAAATTCTTCATTTTATATTTTCATCACAAAATTTCATAAATAAAAGCAATTCTAATTGAAAATATTACTGAAAAGCAAGACTACAAATTGACATCTGCATACTAACACTGAAAAAATCAGTCTGGCCATCTGCACACTAACACTAAAATTCAGTCTGTCTGTCTGCCTGTCTCTAAATTTGTATACCTATAATTTGACCCTAACTTTGAGTGTTATTTTTATTGCAATAAAACAAATTTGACCTGCAAATTATTTTTGTTATCTAAATTTAATTTTTATTATTTTCTTAATTTAAATTGACAATTTATTTCTTAAATTTCTTAATTGAATTTTTGCAACCAAAAATATTTTATTTGAATTCAGTTTTATTCTGTTGGGCCAGCACACCAATAGCCTTGAGAATTGTTTAAATGCATCAGTAATACAGCACGAAAACCCAGCACCAAGATAACTTAAAATACAATATACAACACCAATTAAACACTTTAAAATCTGAGAGAATATAAATAAATATAAAATCAAAAACATAAAAATAAAATTAAAATAATAACAAAATGCACCAAGATTCGCACGATACCTACACAAATATAACAAGAAAACACAACAAATTCGACGAAATTGAAAAAATTAATAAAAGTTCATTAAAATGAAATTTAAATCGAAAATTTGAATTAGTAATAATTCAATAAAAATCTTAAATAAAAAATTATAAAAATAAATCAAAAAATAATAAAATTAACGAATAGAATTTACTAGAAAATAACAAGGTCGAATTTTGTTTTACTGCATCAAATTTCACACGCGAGAAAAATAGGTATAAATACCGATGTGTTTTCACAAATTTTCAGTCTTATTTTTCGGAGGAAAATTTCATTGCAGAGCTGTGTGGCTGGTTGTATGGCTGGTTGAGAGCCGTGCATTTAGGCAATTAACACGGGTAAGTGTTTTGCCTGAACACGATCACTCTCAACTGGTGCAACATTATTAGTTGATTTTTTCGAAGAGAATTGATGGGTAATTTTTCAATTGAATTTATGTATGACTTTTCAGATCGAATTGATGGATGATTTTGTTTTTCAAATTGAATTTATGGATAATTTTGTTTTTCCAATTGAATTTATGGATGATTTTTTGAATCAAATTTGTGGGTAATTTTTCAATTGAATTTATGGATGATTTTTTAGAATGATTTATCGAATTAAATTTATGGGATTTTCGAAGTAAATTTTATGGAATCGATACAATGAATTTCAAATGTATGTAGCCGCTGTAATATGCTGAATAAATATTTTATATCTACAGCCTTAGCGCATCGAAACTTTTATTCCAAATGCTATGGTAAAATATTATTTGTTATTCCCTTTTCCGGCCCACAGCCAACACATAACGCAAGAAAGCAAAATCTACATAGTACAGATTTGTGTAAGAGCGTGGAAAATCGCCAATGATATGTACCCGTGAAGACTCAGCGTGCGGAACGCAGGAGTTGGAACGTCAATATTATCCGTACATAGGGGAAATTGGAGGGTAAATGAGTAGTTTATTGGCTGCTCCTTCACCATCCGTTTCCTGTAAAATTGACATAAATTTTTAACAACAATCGGCTCAAAATCTCTAACACCGAGTAGTCCAGTGGGCACTCATTAACTATAATATGAACATAAATAGATCTTAAGGACAAAAGAGGGAATGGGTAGCGGGAAAATTGCGAAATCGTTGCAACAGTTAAAATGAATAGCCATCGGAAAAAGATTAATCCGAACGACCAAAATCATGAAAAATAATATTTTTAAATAAAAATTAAATAATTTAATTTGAGTTGAGGCGGAAAATATGGGCGGGACGCTGCTCAAATTTTCCGAACTAATTCAAATACTTAACAAAAATAGTAACGTAAAAATGGAATGCGTAAAATAAGGGCGGAACGCTGCTCAAATTTTCCGAGTCAATGAAAATACTTTGTCGAAAACGGTAGAATAGGGATGAACCGTAAAATAAGGGCGGAACGCTGCTAAAATTTTCGAATTTACAAAAATACTTTATCGAAAACCGGAAAATATAGGTGGACTACGGCTAATGTTGTATATCAATAAAAAATTTTAACGCTGAGGAATAAGGAAGGATCCCTACAAAATCTTAATAAATATAACGATAATGATCAGGGTAATGGTAATTATAATAATAATAATATTGATAATAATAATAATGATAATGATAATAATAATAATAATAATGGTAATAATAATAATAATCATGGTATTTGTAGTAATGATTGATAATAATTATGATAACAATAATAATAATAGTAATACTCATAGTAACAATAACAATAAATATAATGGTAGTTATAGCTATAAAAATATTAATAAAGGTATTAGTAGTAACAATTAATAAGGGTAATATATATAATAGCAACAATGATAATGCTAGTAATATTGATGGGAAACATTGTAGTTATAATAGGGATAAGGGTGAAAGATATAATGTGGGTGTATTTAACACAACCAAGGGTGTACCGACCAAAGAATAATCTTCGACATGGACAACGATAAGAAGGACTATGGGAATGGACATAACAATGAATGATATGAGAGTATAGGTTAACATTTGAAGGAGATAGGAGAATAATGGGACCTAAGAATCAAAAGCGAGCGCAGGTCTTCTATCGACAGCTCGTGAACCCGAGGGTTGTCCGAGCAACTACAGTACTAGCACATGGTACTCAATTTTTGCGGGCAATCCACCACTTGAACACATTACCAACGTTGCCTAGCAACGGGTGCCAAGTGGCGATCAGAATCATTTTGTATGGCGTTACGAGGGCAACTAGAAGGATAAGCAAGATTTGAAACCCTGTAACCCACCAATTCATTAATTTTCTACTTTTTAATAATTGTTCTTTTTTCGGTCAAATTTTCTTGTTATTATGTTATTTTTTTATGTAAATTTCTAGCGGTTCTTGATGCATTTTGTATTTATTTTATTTTACTTTTGTGTTTTTCGATTTTATATATATTTATATTCTCTCAAATTTTAGAGTGTTTAGTTGATGTTGTATGTTGTATTTTAAGTTATCTTGGTGCTGGGTTTTCGTGATATTACTGATACAGATAAACAATTTTCAAGGCCGTTTGTGTTCTAGCCCAACAATTTGATAAAAAATATGATAAGTTTTAATGCGTATTTTCTTTTTGTAGTCAACGATTTACATTATTTGAATGTTGTTTCTATGTAAATGTTGTGTGTTGTATTTGATTAGTTATTGTTACAAGTACTTGTTACATGGTCCTGAGAGTAATTGTCTAAAAAAATGTTCTTGACTTTTTGTATTTATTATCCTTGCCACATTTTTATAAAGTTTAGTACTAATCACAACATATTTCATTTAACAAATAGATGTATATTGCAGTATTGATGTATTTTATTATCTATCGTGTAACATACTTGTCGAATAACTTGTTTTCAAATGTGAAGTCATGATTTAAAACTTGTATTTCATTTACAATTTAAATATTTAAACATATTAAATATTCTTTTTTAGAGATTAATTTATTATGAAATCAAATTAAATAATTTCATAATAATTGGTGAATTCCATCATCTTTTTATTTGCAACAAGGCCCACGAGGATACAGAGACATTGCAGCTGCGGAAGATCCCCGATCGACAGATTTTGATTGAGAATGAGAATGCTTGCGTTGGGGTTTACACAGGTCTTTCCAATTAACTGTTCACTATGACCTGAACCCAACGCTGTCATCAAATATCCCGAAACTAGACCATCAAACAGAAGGTTATGATATTCATTCATAGAGCATTCTTGAATATTTGTTGGGATTTTATCAAGTGCAGTTTTAATACGACTTGGAACTGTAACATTTAGCACTTCAATCCAACGAAGAGTTTTTCCTGCTTCACTTTCATCGGATTGTGCAGCTTGAGGAGAAATAATGAGATATAATTCCAATTTGTGGTTTAAGAGTAGACAAAGCTTCTCGAGCTGTGTTAGCCTCTTTAGTTAGACGAGTCACAACTCTACACGAAACATCGCATTGATAAAGAGCGTGAGGCAATTCATGTTTAAGAGCCTGGTTCTCTTGTTTCATAGTAAATTGTTGAAGCATAAAGGCATCCCATTCATCCAATTTTAATCTGTCTCCGTGTCTGATAAATTTTAAAATCCTTTTCCAGAAAGACTGAACAGTTTCTTCTTCTTTTATTATGCCGGAACGACGTCTACCAACTTGATTTAGTAGTATAACAATTCCTCTTTCAGCAAAAAAGTTCTCATTAGTATTATCAGTTGCATCGAATAAATTATCTAATGAATCTGCAATCTCGATTCCTTCAGAAAGAGTTGGTGATCTTTGAATAGCTACCAGTGACATAAATTTCAATCAAATAATTTAATTCCTTTAAGATTGATTCAGAAAACTTGAAGAAATTAATATATATTCAAACATTTTCAAAAAAATTGTTAAATTACAAATTTCACTTTAATCGCAAATTCATTTAAATTTCTACTATTTACATTAAAAATTTTAAACAAACAAATTTTTAATTAATAATTATTTTAAAGTATTATCACTTAATTACAAAAAATCCAAATTTCCAAAATAAAGTCTTTTTTTCATTTTCATTTTTTCACAATTCTATTTTTATTTTTCCCGGCCTTAATTTTAATTATTGTTGTTACTTGGAGAAAAGACTCAAATTTTGAATCCATTCTCCAAGTTACTAAACTACATGGGGCTAAGGGAACAGACTAACCAAATTCTCAACAATAATTAAACACTACATAACTCCCTTTCAAGATTGTTCATCGATTCAATTGTTGCTCGAAGTCGATCTGCAGTAACGACTTTGTCTCTACCGTTAATTTATATTTTGAAAGTTTTGAAATATGCTGATCTGTTTATTACTTTGAATGGCCCATCGTAAGGAAGATCTAGTCCTTTGGTTGTTGGTTTTTGTAACCAGATGTTATTACAATTACCTAATTCTTTTGAACTGAAACTTTTGCATTAAAAGGTCTTTTTTCTTTCTTCGATTTCTTTTCGGCGACCTTATTTTTAATTAATTCTAAGTTCTCTTCTTCTGTTTCTGAGCCTTCATTGAGCGTTATATCATCGGGCAATCTCAATTTGTTTTAAATACCCGTTCTACCAGTGACGCTGAATTATTAGATGTGCAGCAATTACGGAGACCAAATAGGACTTTCGGCAGATCATTTACCCATGTTCTGTTTGCATCATTGGCATGTCTTTGAGTAAATTTTTAAGGCTTTGGTGCCATCTTTTGACTTTTCCGTTGCATCGGGGATGAAATGCAGTTGATATCCGAGTGAATTATTAATGTCATTCAACCATTTATTCAGTTTTCAAAATATATTCTTGTTGTTTACTAAACTCGTGTTTTCTTGAATTAATTAACTAACGATTATATGTTTCTAAGCTTTTCATTGCTTTTTTGACTCTTTCTAAATAATCCATTATTACTGTAGATCTATATTTTTGTGTAAATAATCTTGTGTTTAAATGATTGATTATTAGTCACTTTTATGAAATAAATCTTGATGGAAATTAATTAGTTATAAGATGAGTTGGATGTAGCTATTGTGATCTTCACCATTACTCAATCTATATCTCCCTCGTTTTTAAAATTTAAATTTGATAATTTATTGATTGTCTATAGTGTTGGGCAAAAACTGATGTAAGTTCTTAATTTTGTTTGGCCAGCACGATAATGCCTATATACTTTTGAGGGTGAGACTAAATATTAAATTTAGAAAAAAAACAGAAAATTTAAAAGGAAAATAAAATAATTAAAAAATTAAATCAAGTTTTAATACGTAAAACTTGAAAAATTAATAATAAAATCAAAAAATTAGAAAAAATAATTTTTAAAATTAAAAAAAAATTCCTTGTTTTACTGCATCAAAATACACACACGGAAAATCGTGGTATATAAAGCATTGCTGGGCAAGCAAAATTCAGTACGTTTTCAAAAACTTTTTTACTTATTTTAAGGTGACCAACTATACTGATTTACTGAGTTTTGTACTCTTTTTTCGCAAACCTTACTCTTTTCAAATCCTGTACTCTGAAAGTCTCATTTGTATAATTTTTTACTCATTGGTATTTCTAAAACATTTTTTAGATTATTTTATTTCAATTTTATTAATTATATGTTTAAAATTATATTGACAGTGATTTGAATTTCACGCGCGCATATTGCTTAATATCAGATTATAATATCTATTTAAAATTAAAAAAAATATATTACTAATATAATTTTTAGATTATTAATTCAAATATGAAGGAAAAATCGTTTAAACGAAAATTTAAAAAAGAGTTTCAGTTCATTGTAGTTAAAAGTCGAAATGATGACACCTTTGTTAAATGCACAATCTGCAATAGGGTATTTTCAATTGCAATTCATGGACGTAGTGCAATTAAAAATACTCTATTTTTCCAAAGTGTACTCTTTTTGAACAAAAAATAGTTGGTCACCTTACTTATTTATTAATACGTACTCTCGAAACTAATTATTATTTTTAGACATTTTATTCTTGGAAAATCTACGACTTAATCTACGAAAGTAAAATTTTTTTTAGTTTATGTATTTAATTTTAATTCTTTTATTATTATTATGTCAATTTTATTTTGATGATAGCTTACCCATGTTATTGTTTTACTTAATTAATAATTTTGATTGTCATTTTAAGTTTTAAGTTTTTTTATTTTTTGCATTGTCTTATAATAAACTATCATAATGAATTTAATCATTAAAACATCTATGATCGAACTCCATCTCGACGGAGTGAAATCTCAAATTAAATTACCAATAACATACTCCACAAGTATGCAAGTCATTAAAATTAATTACGACCAACTGTGTTTGGTGCTAAACCGCGGACCATAGTGCCCAGGAGGTAAAGAAGCTGTATGGACGGTTGTCATAACAGCCCAGAGTTTTCCCCCGGAGACTTTATCGCCTGACCGTCGATGGACGGAGAGTGGCCATGAGGAAGTATTAAAATCCAATGTCATAAAAAGTAGCATAAACGACCAGATAGAAGAAAGAATGGAATTGGATAGTTACACGAAGAGTTTGTAGAATAAATATTGATATATTGGCATAAAGCTACGAGGTAAAACCAACCATGAAAGCGCCATGGAGGAAATGTAGATGTTCATTAAAAACAAAATTAGACAATTGTTGGGCAAGTACAAGATTTTGTTTAAATAGATTGGAAACAGCACGCAAACATAACATGCAAAATTTAAAATCGGACCCATAAACATCAAATAACCACCTCAAAATGCGAGAAAACACATAATTAAAAATAGAAAATAGAAAAACAAAAGTAAATTAAAATATTAACAAATGCACCAAGATATGCACGAATTGACATAGAAATAGCATAATAACAAAAGATTTGACCAAAAACTGACAATTTACGGAAAAAAGAAAAGAGTTAATGAATAAATGGAATAAAAATAAAATAATTTTAGTCAGAAATGATTAAAATTAAAAGTTAATGAATAAGTTGTAAAATAAATCGAGAAAATAATAAAAATTAGAAATAAATTAGACAAATAATATCAAGGTCAAATTTTGTTTTATCGCAAAAACATTAACACGCAAGGTTAGGGTCACAGAACAGGTATATATACCAATCCATTTTCACAGAATTTTAACCATATTTGAATCAATTTTCACTCAGTGAATAATTACTCTTCAACAGAATTCTTTAACTGACAAAAACAACTCTCGGCAACTATTTCCACCTTACGAACGCCAGTATCTTACAGATAAGCTCTACTAGCTCGTCCATGTGGGAATCCTTTGTCGTATGGTTTTGAATGCTTGAATTGAGTCAATGGTCAAACTATGATTTAATTGTAATGAACCAATATATGTATTCGGAAAATGAATTTGTTTAATGCGTCGAAATTTTTCTGGCCCACAGCCACACAACATACAAGTCATTAAAATCAAATACAACTAGTCATATTGTGTAAGTGCGGTTTCTCCGCCTACAGTGTGTGCCCGTGAGAGTTCTGTCGTGCGTAACGACGGTCTCGAACGTAAATATTCCATTCATTATAGGGGCGGTGGGAAGATCGAGAACTAGTCTTTTGGCTGGCTCTCTTTCACCCATCTCCCGAAAATTCGACCTAAATTTTCAAGATACAAATCGGCTAAAATGATAACACCGAGTAGTCCAGTGGGCACTCGTAAAATCAATATAAACACAAGAACCTTAGGACTAAATTGAGGCTCGGGAAGTGGAGACTCGATATCGATGTGTTGGGCCAGAACGTAAACGGCCTTGGAAAATGTTTAAATGGATCAGAAACACACACGCAAAATAACACGCAATTTAAATAAACCCACTGAAACATCAAGTAAACCCGATAAAATCTGAGAAAATAAAAGAATTAAATATAAAATAATAAACATAAAAATAAATTAAAATATTAACAAAATGCACCAAGATTCGCACGATACCTATACAAATATAACAAGAAAACACAACAAATTCGACGAAATTGAAAAAATCAATTAAAGTTCATTAAAGTGAAATTTAAATCGAAAAATTGAATTAGTAATAATTCAATAAAAATTTTAAATAAAAAATTATAAAAATAAATCGAAAAATAATAAAAATAAATAATAGAATTTGCTAGAAAATAACAAGGTCGAATTTTGTTTTACTGCATCAAAAATCACACGTCACACAAATAGGTATAAATACTGATCCATTTTCACATTTAACTTAACCATTTTTGAAAATTGACCATTTTTTCAAACCAAGTTTGAACTTTAACCATTTTGAAAATTGTGAATTGTTTTAAATCTATTTGTAAACCATTTTTCAGACCAGTTTAGAACCATTTCGAGAATTTGTTTTATTATTCTAGGTGAGAAATATTTATGTTGGAGCCATCTTTCCACACCACGTTCATAGCATCTCTGTAGAGCTCTGCTTGACGGCGGTGTGGGGAGAGAGGCATTTATGTTTTCTATTATGATATTTTATGTTTTGTATGAAAATTTTGGAATGGTCATGAAGGGTAATTTCTGTTATTTTGTCCTAATTAATAAATATTATTGAAATATTTAAATTATTCTACATATATCTAACTTATTTTATATGCTTTATAAATTTTAATGTCGAAATTTTTCCGGCCCACAGCCGACACATCACGCAAGATAGTAAAATCAACATAGTACAGAGGCATGTAAGTGCGTGGAAAATCGCCAATGATATGTACCCGTGAAGACTCAGCGTGCGCAACGCAGCGGTCGTAACGTCAATATTATCCCTATAGCTGAAGCGAGAAATAAGGAAGAAGCCTCTGGCTGCTTCCTCGTTTCTCAATTCTGTAAAATCGACCTAAAATTATGTTACATACGGCTTAAAATTATCACAACGAGTAGTCCAGTGGGCACTCAATAAATATAATATGAACACAATATGCGTCTAAGGCCTATTAAATGGAAAGGGTACTCGGGTTAAATTCACTGAAATCGTTGTTATAATTATTTGGTTAACATTTTGAAAATAGATAAAAATTTATTGGGAATCATTGAATTCGATTAAATTGAAATTATTAAAAAAGTAACCATTAATTGTAAAAGTAAAGTGTTCTATTTGGATTAACATTTTGAAATAAATAAAATTTATTGGGAATCATTGAATTCGATTAAATTGAAATTATTAAAAAATAACCATTAACTGTAAAAGTAAAGTGTTTTATTTGGATTAACATTTTGAAATAAATAAAATTTAATTCGATTAAATTGAAATTATTGTTAAAAATTAAAGCAACCATTGATTGTAGAAGTAAAGTGTTTTATGGCTAAAAATCTAAGTAAATGTTGGGTAAAGATAATTTAAACGCTCGTAAATTATTGATTAGGGTATTAGCAAATAATTCCATCAGTTAGATTATTATAATTCATTTCAATAAAAGCAATCTACCTTGGAGTAAGAACGAGTAATGTATTGATCTAAACAAAAGCAACCCCGATAAAAATGAAAGCAACTAAGAATCGAATTCATTGATTTCAAATAAAGAAACGTATCAATTAAAGGTGAAACAATTTTCGAATAATAGTATGAAACCCCTTAAATTAAATTGTTGATTAAAGATCCGAATTTTCATTGATTAAAGCAAAGGAAAGGTCTTAAAACAAAGTAATCATTCAGTTAAATGGTGAAAATTATTGATAAAAATAAAATAATCTGTTGATTAATAATCCAAACTTCATCGATTAAATAAAAGGAGAAACGTTAGGAATCAAAGGTTTATTATAAAGTAATCGTCTAGTTAATTGCTAAGAATTATTCACTGATTAAATAAAAGGAAAAATTACGAATTAAAAATAAAGCACTCATTTGGTTAAATGTCGAAAAAACGATCGATGATAATAAAATAATTCGTTGATTAATAGTACAAATTCATTGCGTAATAGACGGAGCTTTTCCTTTGATTTAATTAGATGGATTAAAATATATAAATTCCTCACTGAAAAACTTAGCAATTCAGAATAAAATGGGTATAAAATATTATTCACATACCAAAATAAAAATAAAATCTGATTAAAATAGAGAAATCGTGATGAGTGAATCAACAAATAAATATCAATCCGTTACTGAATAAAAATGACAGAAATTCAAAATTAACACGATGGTTGAAAGGCAGGGATAAAATCGAAAATGACCCGAATTAGAAACGCGAACCGGTTAATAATATTAGATTCAACTTGATGATAGCCATTCAGTTAGAAGGATTTTCTTGATATCTGACGAATACCCTGACGCCAAACGAATAACTATAAAGTTAATAAATACACCAACAAAATCACGAGAAATTGACTTACGACGCGCGTAAAATCCGATATAGTCCAACTTAGACGAATAAACACATCAAATGATAAATATCAAAGTGATGCTTGATAAGGAGTCCCATCATTAGAAAGTCTACGCGCACTCCACAACCGAAAATTGCACTAAGTCGATAACAGAAGTAGCCGATCGATAACTAAATTAACTTGAGAGAATCAACCGGAAACCGGGAACCTACTTTGAATGAATGTAACATCCGCTCGATCGAAGGGATTGACGTTTCCGCCAACATCGTCCTGACAGGATGTGACTAGATTGAATATCGTCAAATTAAGTACAACCGGTAAACTTTAACTCGGTTTCGAATAAACATTAGTATCATGGAATAGCGGATTTTAGAATTAGTGTAATCAACATCGATGTTAGGTATTAGTAAATTGTAACTTCATGTTAATTGATATGACGTTTATATATTTAATAAATTTCAGAATTAATCTCAAACAGCAGTAGGTAGTTGGTAAACTTTAAATCAACCTCAATATCTGATACCATAGCGGATCCTTTGAGTTTTGAAACTGATTTCTAACAGATAGTAGCACTAAATACTTAGTAAATTTTAAATAAATCTTAATTAGTGGTACTTCCATCCACTTAACAAACATTAATGCCTGATAGATAGTGGATTGTCGACTCACCCATCTGCCCAACCCTAAAAATATCATCTAACATGTTCTAATTATTACCATCATTAACAAGAGTTATGAGGAGTTAGCCAACAGAATACATCATAGATAAATAACCCGAGTCGTTTCGAGTTGCAACAACAATCAACTAGTAGAGTTTAATCGGTCTAAGAGCGATAATATAATCCACGTTTAGTCTAGCCTTATTATAAGCAGACGATTTAATCGAATTTGATAACGATAACAGTTTAGATATGCCTATCGACCAAATTACCATGCAAGTAGTTGAGGAACCACACCCAGGAGAGGTACCAACAGTTGCCGCGACTACCGAACAACTTCCACCCCGGCCACACCCGACCATTTGGCGATTGTTGGGTCTCAAATCCGATCCCTGTGGACTCGCCGGACAACAGTACCCGGCCGAAGAAATATATGATCACGCCAGAAATCTCCTCACCTTCTGGGAACAAGTACAAGAGCAAGTGGACCTCAATGTGGTCAAAGCCCGGATGTACCTCACGAACGTGGAGGAGGACATCCGCGTCGGACTCATCGCGGAGGCATACCCACCTCACCCAGTCCGCGATACCCGGCGGCCCTATACAGTGGCGGCTCTGAAGAGGAGTTTAGAGAGAGAATCCCCTGAAGAAGAACTACAGTAATGACGAAGTGTTGTAGAAATTGATTTAAATATTAAGTGTTATTGTGTTTTTTCTTATTCGTTATTATATCTCATAGATAAACCAGCTTCATACAATTTGTTTAATTAAGTAATAAGACTTTGACTTGATGAAGACCATAAAGAATTTAACTGCTCTCCTGTTATAGTGATGTCGTCCCTACAACTTCTACGAGCGGAACTGGAACGAGCAAGACAATCGAACGCAGAGTCACTCGCCCAAATCCTTCAATTAACTCGAGAGGCTCAACAGTTAAAAGCAACCTGGGTTGATCCAGCAAAGGTGAGAGCTGTATACCATCGACTCACAGCGGCTCAGAAAGGCTGGGAGGAAGAGCGGCAGCTCAATCAGAGTCTGCGCACTCAAATTCGGGGACTCGAAGTCGCCCTAGCAGTATGCCGGGAGGGTGAAGCGGTCACTTATCCGCTCATCTTCGCCCCAACCCAAATGCCACGGACAACCACTAAGCCCACGGAACAACTCATCAATAATCGTCGACCGGGACGTAAGGAACGTGCCCGACGTCGAGCAACGCAGCTGCAAAACGCCAAACAGTAAATATTCCACATGTGATTGATTCAAATAGAGTAGTTTTAGTCTTAGTTGAGTCGTTTCTTTGGAATTGCAAGTCAGTATTGTCACAAGTAACCTTATTACGTCTCAGTTTTCTACAGTCAATTAATAACGAATCCTGTATAGTATGAGGGACAGAGCTAAGCGAGCACAGGTCTTCTATCGACAGCTCGTGAACCCGAGGATTGTCCGAGCAACTACAGTACTAGCACATGGTACTCAATTTTTGCGGGCAATCCACCACTTGAACACATTACCAACGTTGCCTAGCAACGGGTGCCAAGTGGCGATCAGTATCATTTTGTATGGCGTTACGAGGGCAACCACCGGTTAGTTCAAACAAACAATGAAACCCTGTAACCCACCATACAAATTTGGGGGCTCAGCCGGGATTGAAGCTTTGTTATTTGGAAAGACCAAAACCATCAAGTTAAGAAACAACAGTGAATTCTGTTAGTACACCCTCAGCCGGGATTGAAGCTTTGTTATTTGGAAAGACCAAAACCATCAAGTTAAGAAACAACAGAGAATTCTGTTAGTACACCCCCAGCCGGGATTGAATGATCTTCTTGTACAAAACCCAAGCAAACAAACTGAGATGAAATTATGTTAAAGTTACATAGATATCAACGTCAAAGCATTCAACATCCATCAATACTTGACGACACAACACCTTTGTAAGACACCAACGATAAGCAAACAACACATAATTAAAAGGGCAAAATGCGGGATAAAATGAAATGGGGTAAGTAAGGGAATAACGATAAACTACGGGGAAAGCAATAGAATCAAGTAGAGAAGTCAACGATAATAGAATAAATTACAACGAGTAGTGATTAAAATAGTAGTTGATAAAATGAAGCAAAATATATTAAAAGACTAAAAATTGAATGAAGTTAGTTAATTAGTATTTAAATAAATTTAAAAGGGTAATTAAAAGAGATTTAATAATTTTAGATGGAACCAATAAAAATTATAGAAAAACTAAAGGGTATCCTAAACATCGAGAACGATAACCTAGAGGAACTAATCAACAAACAAAAATTAATTAAACGAGCTAAAGAGGATATATCAACGATTTCAAACCTGTACTCCGATGAACATTGCATATTAATAAAATTGATCGATATTGATGAAGATGTAACAACCGAAAGAATATATGAAATCCTATCTATGAGATTAGAGATAACCAAATTTGGGAAAAGCTGGAACAAATTAATGGAAAAAGTCAAAAACATTGAAGACGAGATTGCAACAACAATGAAAGAACAAACTAAGGCTTATGTGGAGTGTTATGCGTGCAAAACAGAGGAAGCACGAGTAATGGTGATACCTTGCGGACACCTGAGTTATTGTCATGGATGCGCACAAGAGTCGCACTGTATGTTATGCCAGCGAAAGATAAAGGAAAGGCTAACGGTTTACTTTCCATGAATTGTTATGATGAAATGAAATAAATGTGTATTATGCATTACTTGAATTATTATTAGATGATAAGACGAATATAAAAGAAATATGCAATGTTTATAAATAATAACACCACCCGACAACGATAAATAAAGGTAATAGACCAAATACATGAAAGCCGAATTAGGGAAATAATTAAAACACATGCACAGAGACACAAAATATTGGACGGAAAAATTTCGACAACCGAGTTTCCTAGTGTATACTCCTTTTTGTTCTATTGATATTATATTTATTGATAGTATATTGAGATAGGACGAGGAAAAATGGTTAAACCTGAGCTATCTAATGATAGTACGCTCACCCAAGGGAAACCCTGATCAACCCTACTGAGAAAGGAACTGGTAGGCCAAGTCGCGTATGTCAGCAAGTAACCGGCGAGAGATTGATCACCTCTTTTGGGGAGCTTGTTGATGCGATTACCACAAATTTTGAAGGGGGGAGTGAAGAGATAGACCGAGAGGTGAGAGAAAGAGTGTACACGGAACAGAATTAATAGTTTAGAGTAAAGGTACCTAGAGATGACTTCTTTTTTCCCTAGCTGGTGGTGAGGCACCAGAGGACAGCTACGGACTGTCGTGCTCAGGTTGTTATCAGCCAAGGGACTGATGACGCTGAGCCGTTCGATACAAAAACCCGGATCACACACCGAGTATCGGACGATTCTTTTTTTCGCTGGGAGGCACTCGATACAACAACCCGGATCCCACACCGAGTATCGGGGCCAAACGGTAGGTGAGATGTGAACTAACCGGTAAATGGTTCATACTCAAAATGTCCTACTAAAGCCAGATGAGAGCGCTCGAATTGAGCCGAGAAATCTGATGGATGGAGCGGGCAGAGATTTGATAGTTTATTTTCCGCTCCCACTTTTGATCATTTCCTTTTCTTTTCACTATTCGGGAAATCAAGTAAACCGCTTTTGGAACTTGATTGAACGTCTAGGCATTTCCATACTTTTATATTCTTCGAGGTACACAACCCGGATCCCACACCGAGTACCGAGGGAATGTTTTTTTTATTGCCCAGCGAGGAGTTTGGTACAATAACCCGGATCCCACACCGAGTACCAAATATCCGAATGGCGGTGAGTAAAGCGTAACCGGAAGAATGCGCGGCCAAAAGACGCCATGGCTTGAGAGTCAGTGTGAGGCCTCAAACATACCCAAAAGTCACTGATTGAGCTCAAGTCCGATAAAAGAGATAATATGAAATAGAGGGCCCGGATGATCATGATCAGATACTTGAGGCAATAGAGGGGCTGGATGATCATGATCAGATACTTGAGGCAATAAAGGGCTGGATGATTATAATCAGATACTTGAGGCAATAGAGGGCCGGATGATTATGATCAGATACTGGAGGCCATAGAGTACCAGATAAGATATGATATGAGTAAAGATGAAATATGATTATGAATAGATATTAAGGTCACAGATGACCAGTAAAAGAGTTGAAGCCGAAGGCCAAAGAGCCAACGGAAATTATAGAGGGCATAGAGCGCCAGCGATTGAGGATTAAGTAAATGAATTTTTTGGGAGACATAGGAAAAATAATTAATGGAATGAATGAAAGTATGAAGATGATGATTTTATATTATTGATATTATGATATAGATAATTGATACGACTATATAGATAACTGATAAGACTATATAGATAATTGATACGAGAGTAATAGATAATTATTACGAGGTATAGATAATTAAAAATGGACTTAAAATGAGGGGGGTGAGTCAGATAAAGAAGACCACCACGATAAATGCGAACAGGGGATGATAACATATATAGTATGGTAAACGGAGGAGAAATTAGTATAGAGTATAGAATATTGGAGTGTTATTTATTTTTAGGAATCGATAGTCAAACAAAGCAATCCAAGTCAAGTGCAAAGCAAAGCAAAGGAGAAAACATTCCAGAGCAAACGATAACAAAGGAATTTGAATAAACGAGCAGAAAAGATTTTGAGTAGTTACAAACAGATAAGCAACCAGAAGTTTCAAAGCAACCAAAGCAAGAAAAGAAAAACGAGAAAACCAGTCAAGCAGACGAATAACCGTAAACATTGATAGCATCAGCAACCACACGAGAAGCAAAAGCCAGGAGAATAGAGAAAAAAGTTTATTAAAAGCGGAAGAAAAGAGAAAAGTTCGCAACGGTAGAAGTGCCAAAACCGGAGTATCAATTACAGCAGCGACAGGAACCGGCACAGATAGTGGATTAACCGACGTCGAATTCAACAGTAGCGAAGAAAACGAAATAAACGATATAGAAAACCGGTTGCCAATAATAGAAGCAGAGAACGAGGAAGAGAGAGTAAAAAACTCAAACATTAACTCAAACATGGCAAATTCCACAAATTCCAACATGACTTCAATTCCGGATGCAAATACAATGTTGAATAACAATAATGTGATGATAGGAGAATTCAGAGAAAAGTTTAGAGGAGAACCGTTTGACGGTAGCCTCAACAAATTGGATACATTCATAAAGGAATTTGAAGTGTATAAAAATATCTGTCACTGGACAGATCAAAAAGTAAAAGAGCGACTACCCTTGTACCTGAAAGGGAGCGCACAAGATGTATTTGTAGAAGAAGCGAGAGATGTAACAAAATTGACAACATGGACAGAGATTAAAGAGTTCTTAATAAAGATATTCGGAATAGAGAAAAAGGGGAATAGGAAGATATTAGACTTCCTACATCGAAAGCAAAGACGAGACGAATCAAATGCAGTGTACGCATGCGAATTAAAGAAATTGTGTAAAGAAGCCTTCGGAGAACATGATTTGCCCGAAGATAAAATGGTAGACGTCTTCATAAGAGGAATCAAAAGGGAAGACATACGAGCCAACCTCGGATGCTTGGCACCAGAAACATTAGATAAAGCAGTAGCAATCGCAAACAGATGTGAAGCCCATCTAGGACTGGGATATCAAGTGGCAGTCTTGGCCACAGAACCAACAACATCAACAGTCAATGCCAACAATCAAAACAACAATACCAATCCAGCTATGAACCAATACATTCCAAGAGCACAACAGATGTTCAAGCCACCAGCAACGAGAAATCCGGAGGATAGAGGTAATAACCAAGTAAGTTATAATAATAATTTCAGGAACAATCCAAACACAAATGAAAAATGCTCCATATGTCAAAAAATAGGACATCGGTCAGAGAATTGTTTCCGAAATTACACTTGTCAAAAATGTGGTAGACGAGGGCATACTGAGAAAATATGTAGGCAACCTAATAACAAAGCATGTTACAATTGTGGACAACAAGGACATTTCGCAAGGCAATGTAACATAAAAAGAGAACCAAACCAATCAAGATTAAACAACTCTATGGGAAATCCACAAATTAACGTGATGCAAGAGATAGACATGCTACGAGAAACACTACAACGAATGCCCATGGAATTAAAAGAGATGATGCAACAGATGCCCACTAATATACAACAACAACGAATCAACGTAATGAGAAGCAATGAGGAGATTCAAGAGCTGCGAACTAGAGAATATCAAGAACAACAACAAGCTGAATGGCAAAGACTACAAGCAGAGGAAGCTCAGGAAATCCAGCAAAGATGGGAGAATCGAAAACAAACCCCGAAGAGAATTAATATGATGAGAATGGAAATTCCAGATGAAACTCACACTGCGGAGCAGTGTGTTGAGAACGAAGGGGAAGGAAATATGATAACTGATAACGAGAAAACAGTTGAATTAAATACGATGGAGAAAATAGAGGCCATCAAAGAATTTACAGAGGAAGAAAAACAAAGACGTCGACAGTTAAAAGAAACAATAATGGAGAAACCGAATGAACCGGAAACGCAAGAGATTAAACGAGCAGAAATGATGATAACGGAGGATCAAAACAAGGAAACATTAGTGTACGAGATAGATGAACTCGAAAAAGAAATTATGACACAAAAGACAGAGAATACACTCGAGAAAATAAAGCAAGAGGAAGCTCTAGAACAAGAGGAAGAGCAATTAAAAGAAAAAGAAGCAATCCTGAAACAAGAGAAAGCGGAACTAAGAAAGAAGGCGCTAATATTAAAAATAGACGGAGCGCTGAAGCATTTAGAACAAGAGCAAGCACTAGATCAAAAAATAGAAGTGATGGCAAAGAAAGTGCTATCGCAAGAAATGAAAGGGCCGGAATTGAGAGATGAACAGGAAGCATCAACGTTACAAGAAAAAGAAAGGATATCAGAACCAATAATAACAAAAAATCGAATCCAGAGGATACTGCTACAAAAAATAGAAACAAGAATCAGAAAAGAAAAGCCCACGTGGAGTGAAGCTCAAATTGAGAATAGAATAAAAGAAATATGGTTCCAAACAAAAGGGCCAACAAAGATAATGAAAGAGGAGGAACAACTACATATCAATATGTTGAGACAAATACCCGACAATCAAACAGATGAAGATGAAAGTGAGATAAGCAGTCTGGGTGGAGAAATATTTCAATCATGCGAGGAAAATAAACCATATAAAGATAAATCAAAATCCGAATCAGAGGAAATGGAAACGAACGTGCCAAGAGAAGACGAAACTGAGATATTAAAAGAAATTAACGAGATTGTAGAAGAAGTAGATCGAAACCAAATGTTCCTAAACCTCAGAGATACAACCGCATACAGCAGAATAATGAAATTAATTGCGAAAGGACATCAACAAGATAACGGTACATTTACGACATCATGGAAAGATATGATAAAAAAGTACCAAGAGAATCTGAAAGAATATGATGGAGAAGAGTATCAGGTAATTATTGATTTTCCAGAGATACCGAGACAGATAATAGCAACAAGAGGCGAAAGCACAACCATGCAGCCTAACGAAAAGAATTACATGATTAAAATGATCTGGATAACAACAGCAGTAATAAGCAGCGTAGTAATGCTAATAATAATCCAACTAGTGAGAACTACGAAATGCAGAAAGAAGCCAACGAAGAGAAGATTATGGCCAGCAGTAGAAAAATTCAATTACGATATTGAATTAGGACAATACGATGCAGAAAGAACCGAAGAATATGAAATCATAGGAAATTCTAGCACAAGCGGACTCTGGTTAAAAGAACCGCCCATTATCGAAGCACAACAATGGTCCAACGAATCTGATGTATACCAGATAATGAATGAGAAATATGGGGACATACGGACATTACGTATAGAGTCCCCGGAGACGATGGTGTAAAACGAGAAAGAGACGTTGTATATAGTGTAAAATATTATGTAGTATATTAGTAGTAATATGTATATCTATATGTAAATATCGTACAAAATGCGTTAGAGACAATACGCAAACAGAGAGAATGCCGATGAATTAATGATGTGTTATAATCAACAGATGAATCCGAATAATGCAAATCAACAAAATCAAGTTAGAATACCACCGTTCGCGGAAGGAAGTCAACAACCAGCAGCTGCCAATGCACCTATAGAAATCGTAGAATTAAATCAAGGAATATACCAAGATCAAGGAGTCGAGGCAACGTGGAGACGACAATGCGAATTAATGACACTAATAACGAACAATGCGCAAACTCAGTGGACAAATACTCATCTAGTATTAACGGAAAGTGTGAACAGAGGCCTACAACAAGCCATAAGACTGGAAGAGCAACAGAGAACAATATTACAATTACAGAGAATAAATGAGCAATTAGCAGATCAAGTTAGATGGCAAGCTGACGAAATTAGAAGACTACGTAGTAATCAACAGCAAGTTGGGTGGAATGGATAGCATCGATGCCAGAATTCACCCCAGAACCGGATTCAACAGTAGAGTAAAAATAAAACGTACCGTGTAAATATGTAAAAATAAAACGATAGAAGTAAAGCAACGTCAAGTAATTGAAAATTTTTGTAGATATGCAGACAATTATCGAGAGAATAAGAGGAAGCGAGAATCCATCCGAAGATACGAGACGAATAATGAAAGAAAAAATTAGAGTGGTAAACGATATCAAAGAAAGATTAAAGTGTTGTAAATGTAAAGAATTACTGATTGGAGCAAGACAGACGAAATGCGGATGCAGAATATGTACAGATTGCACGATAGAAGTGATAGAAACAAAAACAATAAAATGCCCTGGATGCGACGAAATATTGGAAAGAGATGAGGATCCGACAACAATGGATAAAGCCACCAACAAAGAAATCAATAATCTATTAGTTCAATGCCAAGTAAAAGAATGCGAATGGAAAGGACTTATGAAGGAAGCGGAAAGTCACGCAAATGAATGCGAATATAACGAGATATTATGCGAAAAATGCCAAACGACCACAACAAAAAAGACGATGAAAGAACATCACCAAGTGTGTACCAAGAGAGAAGAGAAATGCGAATTCTGTGGAGTTATCGACGAATGGATAAAAATAGAAATGGAACATCGGAATCCAAAAGAGGAACAAATATGCGATCTATATGAAGGAATATGCGCAAACAACTGCGACAAGAAAGATAAAGTCAAATTAAAGGAACATTGGAACGAATGTAGCGGCAAACCAGTCAAGTGCCCGTTAGAATTATTCAATTGTCGAGCACAACTACCAATTGCGGAGATGCAAAAGCACATGATAGAAAATAGTATCGAGCACACCGAAATCATGATGAAAACGATAGGAATGTTGGCATGGGAAGTAAAAAGCCTACGAACAGAAAATGATGCACAAAAAGCAATAATAAGAGAAATATTAGAGTCCAGAAAGAATTTCGAGAGAAGCCAAGGAGACACACTCAAGAAAATGGTCGAAATGGAAAAGAAAATGCAACAGATGACCAACAGCATAAAGGAACTAGAAACCAACAGTTCTATAGCCAGAAAACATCCTACAGCACCATTTATATGGAAAATAACCAAATTCGCAGAGAAACTCCAGAGAGCAAAAGATGGAACACAGAGAATCCTAGACAGTCCACCAATATACAGTTGGGAAAATGGATACAAATTGGGCATTAGATTATATCCGAATGGAGATGGGAATGCAACAGGTACCCATATCAGTGTCTTCATCAGAGTAGGAAGAGGAGATTATGATGAATTATTAACATGGCCTTTTAAACAAAATATGATATTAACGATGAAAGGACAAGAGGATTACCGCAACCCAATCAGAACAGGAAACGAACCACAGATGGGAAGACCAACAACCGACTGGAATACAGCAATTGGTACACCACGTTTTTACCCACAACAACGATTGAGAGGAGAAGGATTCTTGCGAGAAGATAATCTGTATATAAAATTAGAAGTGGAGAAGCCAGACAGGACGTTGTAAAGAAAAAAGGAAAGTGTAAATAAATGTAAATAAAATAATAAAAATCAAATAAAAATCAAAAAATTACAAATAATCAGAAAAAATCAGAAAAACAAAAATTCAAAAATAATGACGATATTTAGATGGCAAGCGGAATCAGCGAAGAGATAACAGTACAGATGAGAGAAGGACCAGATTCGATATGGACGAGACTACGGAAAAAACCAGAGGAGGAAGAGAAAGTTGATACACTAGCAGCAGCAATTATATACTATAAAGACTATGACGGAATAAGACGGCCAACGCGAATCATAAAAGCGATATACTCACAAATGAGAGTGAGAAACGAGGAGCTGAGAAAAGAGGAACAGAGATATTTAACGTTTAAAGACAATAAGGTATTTACCGACCGGCAAAGCAAAGAAATGGCTGCAGAAGGATTTTATTTTACGGGAACGCCCGAACTACCAGATGAAGTTACCTGTATTTATTGTAAAGGAAAACTCGCAAAATGGGAAAAGGGAGAGACAGCAAAACGAGAACACCTGAGGAAATTTTCAACCTGTCCATTTAGAATTAATATTGACGTCAGAAACCAAGCAATGAACAGATCAGAAGGACTCCGAAAATCAGAATTAGACCAAGATGAAAAAGGAGGCGAGAAAAAGATAACGATAATAAAGAGTTTCGAAGACCCAGCAGAGCTAATATGGGAAAAAGAGTCTATAAATAGAACATTCGAAGAGAGAATCAAAACCTTCAAAGGAAATCCAAGAGCAGCAGAATTTGCGAGTCAAGGGTATTGTCAAACAGCAAGAGGAATAATGTGCGAAGGATGCAAAAATCAACAGCCAATGCCAGATCGGAATGTCAAAAGGTTAAAACATAAAGGAAAATGTATGTACAAACAAGAAAAAGAGTCAAAGAATATCGAAGTAATAATTACCAACCAGCAAATAGAAGACATCTTAGATCGACCAAAAACGAGAACCATAATGCTATTATCAGGAGTAGATACTCAAAAGATGAGGAAAATAATCAAAGGAAGGTTAGCTAATAATTTAGAATGGTACGACTCGACACAAGCAATAATTCGAGCAATCAAGCGATATCAAGAGAAACCAAAGGAAAATCGTGACAAATCAATAATAAAAGAAGCTATTTTGGAGCAGTATCAATGTGTGACATGTTGGCAAAAACATGTAGAAATAATTTATATTCCTTGTGGACATATGGTCACATGTGAAGCATGCGGGTTAAAAGTTAATATATGTCCAGTATGTAGAAAGCCGATCAACGGGCGGATCAAAGGATTCCGTTTCGCTGATCAGTAGATAGAAACCGAAAACAATGTGTAAAAAGTGTAAATAAAGATAAACGTAAAAACAAAAAAATTATAAAAAAACTAAAAAACCACAAAATACGAGATGATGTAAATTATGATAAAATTTTGAGATGATTGAAAAGAGAGAATAATCGATTATTAATATTTAGAAAACAATTATGAATCCAAACGAGACAAAAGAAGTTGTAAAAGAGGCTGAAGAGTCAAAACCAGCAATCAAGGATCAATCGGAATCAATAAAAGTAACAAGTGAAGAAGTAGAATTATGGAGACAAAGAACGTTACAATTAAAAGAAATGCTACTAATCGTAGAAGAGGAATTAGTGCAAGAGACGCTAAAAACGAAAATGATGAAAGAAAAGTGGGAAAAACAACTGGAACAAAAAGTAACCTACCCAAAAGGAAAAGAGAAAACGTACCAAGAGCGAGAAGAAGAAATGATGAAGGAATTTATACAGAACCAAACTAGAATCAAAAATCAACGGAAAGAGATACAAACCCTAGAGCAAGAGAAGCAGGATCAACAAAGCGAAATCGAAAGATTGCGGGAAGTGATAAAAGATAAAGAAGCAGAGATACGAGAAGAAGGAGAGGAGACGATAAAAATCATACAGCAAATGCAGGAGGAAATTGGGCAAATTAGTACCCAATACCGAATAGAGAAAACAAAGAGAACCCATTTGGAACAAGCCAAAGAATGGGCAAAAAGACAAGCGCGATATTGGAAAATCAAATGGACAGAAGATAGAGAACAATCAAGAAGTAATTGGGAATCGCGGATCAGACATTATATTCAGCAAATAGCCGAAGAGGAAGACAGAACCAGAGCCTACAAAGCTAAATGGGAAAACGCAAAGATCGAGATCAATAAACTGAGAAACCAAGGGCCAAAACCAGCAAAGAAAATTAGAGAGCCCAGAGACGATAGACAAGAAAGAATGCTGACTCAGATAACTGATCAAGCAAGAAAATGGCGAATAGAATGCAGATTATGGAGGACGCCAACGCAAAACAATCTAGCTATATAGGGAAATTAGAGCAGGAAGTTGAATACCAACAAACCAGAGTAAAAGAGATGCAAATCGAGCAGGACGAAGCTCACCGAAAAGAACAAAAACAACAATGGAAAACGGAGACCAAAGAAAAAGCAATAAAAAGAGAGGCGAAAAAATGGAAAGAGCACTTTCAAGAAGCTAAGAAAGAGATAAGATTGTTACCCAAAAGGATACTAAATATGGAAGATTGGGAACTTTGGGAACAAGTCGAAGTACAGAAAGAAACAATCGAGGAACTAAACGAGCAGGTCCAAAACTTAGAATTTCGGGAAAAAATCAGACAAGGCACAATAAGAAGGCTCAGGAGACACGAAAAGGAATACGAACAACAACTCAACGAAATGGACAAGATAGCAGCAGAAACGAGAAACCAACTTAACGATGAAAAACGACAAACCCAACAACTAAACGAAAGAATAACAGAACTCCAGCAGGAGGTGAATGGACACCGAGGAGTTGCAGTATTCAAAGAGATCCAGTTGAGACATCAACACGAAGTCAACGAACAGCTGAAAGGACAAGTTGAAGCAGAGATAAAAACGATAAAGCAAGGATATGAGGAAAATGAACAGAATCTGAGAAAAGAAATTGAAAAACTAAAAGCATTGGAAAATACGCATCGTTTGGAAACGCAAGTGGAAGAATTAACAGAAAATACGGAATATCTTGCCTATCTCTTAGACGAAGAGATACAAATATCAAACGCTTTACGTGAAGAAGTAAATACGTTACAAAACCGACCACCAATCCTGCTTATGCCATTATATCCAACTGAAGTTGTAAATCAAGTACCCGCCGAACCCGATGAAGGATTCGGGGAAACGGACGAAGCGGCAATATAAACCTAAAGAGGGAAAATTGTAAAGTGTAAAAAGATAATAAAAATAATAAAAATGACAAAAACAAAAAATTGTAATCGATGTATATTTAGTATGAATTCGAATAAAATAGAAATCCGAATGAATCTAGAAGACGGAGAATACGTACCAAGCCCAATTCAATTAGTAGAACCAATCGAGCAAGACCCACTGAGATATTACAGTAAAAGATGGAGAGCCGAAAGAAAAGAATGGCAAGAGTTAGTGGAGGAACAAGATTCAGAAATCGCCCGGATAAATCAACAACTAATACAGTCAAAACAACTAATTAATATGATAAAACGAAAACTAACCTCCAGCATGGGAGAGAACAGAAATCAAAAGAGAGAAAATGAACGATTGAGGCGGGAATTAGCCGAAATAAAGACTCGTGTAATCCTGGAAGATTATTGGAAAACTGAAGCAGAACGAATGAGAAACAGCAGAAAAAGCGAACAGAGATATGTAATACAACTAGAAGACAGTTGTAAAGAAGCCAGAGAGATAAAAGAAAGTCATCAACAAACTCAGGACGAAATTAAAACATTAACAGAACAGCTCCAGGAAGCGAGACGAAAGTTGGAAAAGCAAACCGCTAAACGAATAAATCATAAACGTCAACTTAAAAGAAAGCAAGCGAAAGAAAGAAATCTCCAAATGAAAATCTATAACCAACAAAGAGTAATCAAAGAAAACAAAGAACGACTAAAAGAACTCCCAAAAATAACCGAGCGATTAATAAAAGCCCAAATCCTAATAATGAGATTTTCAGAAAACAAAACTAAAGAGGAGTGCGAGAAACACTCAACCCCAGAAAAAGAGAAAGAATAAAAAGGGCTAAAACTCCACTGTAAATAAACGAAATAACCTTGTAAATAAATATAAAATTAATTACGTATAAAAATAGAAAGTATGAACCCAAACCTGTGGATAATAATGATGATAATAATGAGAAAATGCAATACTGAGAACCCGTTAGAAAAATGCGAGAAATCCCAACCCTTCAGAAGAGAGGACAGCACCTGTGCCGATTTCAAAGAAATTTGTAGTAACCCCAATAATGAGGAATGTCAGCAGATAAACCTCCAATGTATGCAATGCCCCACAAAAGAAAACAAGGACGAACTAAAACAGAATATCGAGAAAACCCAAATAATGGTACAAACCCTACTGAAAAATAATGAAGAGATAGCCAATATAAAAAATGAGAACCGAGAGATAAAGAAAACCCTAGAAACCCTCATCAGACAAATTCAAAGAAAAGCCAAAGCAAATCCCAATAATAAACCAATTCAAGAAATTCAAAGAATCGTCCTAGCAATCAAAAAGCAACAAGGAAAACAAATTAAAAACGAACCCTATACAACAACAAGTCTATCAATCGAACTTATACTACCGATTAGTATAACCTCTAACATGATACTCCTAATATGCTGTCTCATCCTCGGCCTAACAAAAAACAAGCAAAGGCAAAATACCCCAATTCAGAAACTCAGAAGAATGTTCAACCCAATCCAAAATACCAATCAAGTTAGCAAAACTTCAAGACTCTCGCAGATTTCCATCAATCACCCTTCAAGATCAACCCAGCTCGAAAGCGAAACCCAAGCCGTCAGCGATTCATTCGAAGCTAAATATAACTGATTTACATTGATTGATTAATTCAGACTGATCTATAGTGATTCGAACTGATAAAACTTGCATTGATATTAAAACTGAACTATCCAATTTTGATCATGTATTGTAGCCGGACCTTAAGTCCATCTTTGCCTTGATGATTTAACCTTACCGTAGAAACTTTTTATGAATGTGGATGTTAAAAATGTATGTATCATTTTGAAATCAATTGAAATTGCGGGTCGCAATTTTACGGACCCCCGAGTGTTTTATGTTGGGCCAGAACGTAAACGGCCTTGGAAAATGTTTAAATGGATCAGAAACACACACGCAAAATAACACGCAATTTAAATAAACCCACTGAAACATCAAGTAAACCCGATAAAATCTGAGAAAATAAAAGAATTAAATATAAAATAATAAACATAAAAATAAATTAAAATATTAACAAAATGCACCAAGATTCGCACGATACCTATACAAATATAACAAGAAAACACAACAAATTCGACGAAATTGAAAAAATCAATTAAAGTTCATTAAAGTGAAATTTAAATCGAAAAATTGAATTAGTAATAATTCAATAAAAATTTTAAATAAAAAATTATAAAAATAAATCGAAAAATAATAAAAATAAATAATAGAATTTGCTAGAAAATAACAAGGTCGAATTTTGTTTTACTGCATCAAAAATCACACGTCACACAAATAGGTATAAATACTGATCCATTTTCACATTTAACTTAACCATTTTTGAAAATTGACCATTTTTTCAAACCAAGTTTGAACTTTAACCATTTTGAAAATTGTGAATTGTTTTAAATCTATTTGTAAACCATTTTTCAGACCAGTTTAGAACCATTTCGAGAATTTGTTTTATTATTCTAGGTGAGAAATATTTATGTTGGAGCCATCTTTCCACACCACGTTCATAGCATCTCTGTAGAGCTCTGCTTGACGGCGGTGTGGGGAGAGAGGCATTTATGTTTTCTATTATGATATTTTATGTTTTGTATGAAAATTTTGGAATGGTCATGAAGGGTAATTTCTGTTATTTTGTCCTAATTAATAAATATTATTGAAATATTTAAATTATTCTACATATATCTAACTTATTTTATATGCTTTATAAATTTTAATGTCGAAATTTTTCCGGCCCACAGCCGACACATCACGCAAGATAGTAAAATCAACATAGTACAGAGGCATGTAAGTGCGTGGAAAATCGCCAATGATATGTACCCGTGAAGACTCAGCGTGCGCAACGCAGCGGTCGTAACGTCAATATTATCCCTATAGCTGAAGCGAGAAATAAGGAAGAAGCCTCTGGCTGCTTCCTCGTTTCTCAATTCTGTAAAATCGACCTAAAATTATGTTACATACGGCTTAAAATTATCACAACGAGTAGTCCAGTGGGCACTCAATAAATATAATATGAACACAATATGCGTCTAAGGCCTATTAAATGGAAAGGGTACTCGGGTTAAATTCACTGAAATCGTTGTTATAATTATTTGGTTAACATTTTGAAAATAGATAAAAATTTATTGGGAATCATTGAATTCGATTAAATTGAAATTATTAAAAAAGTAACCATTAATTGTAAAAGTAAAGTGTTCTATTTGGATTAACATTTTGAAATAAATAAAATTTATTGGGAATCATTGAATTCGATTAAATTGAAATTATTAAAAAATAACCATTAACTGTAAAAGTAAAGTGTTTTATTTGGATTAACATTTTGAAATAAATAAAATTTAATTCGATTAAATTGAAATTATTGTTAAAAATTAAAGCAACCATTGATTGTAGAAGTAAAGTGTTTTATGGCTAAAAATCTAAGTAAATGTTGGGTAAAGATAATTTAAACGCTCGTAAATTATTGATTAGGGTATTAGCAAATAATTCCATCAGTTAGATTATTATAATTCATTTCAATAAAAGCAATCTACCTTGGAGTAAGAACGAGTAATGTATTGATCTAAACAAAAGCAACCCCGATAAAAATGAAAGCAACTAAGAATCGAATTCATTGATTTCAAATAAAGAAACGTATCAATTAAAGGTGAAACAATTTTCGAATAATAGTATGAAACCCCTTAAATTAAATTGTTGATTAAAGATCCGAATTTTCATTGATTAAAGCAAAGGAAAGGTCTTAAAACAAAGTAATCATTCAGTTAAATGGTGAAAATTATTGATAAAAATAAAATAATCTGTTGATTAATAATCCAAACTTCATCGATTAAATAAAAGGAGAAACGTTAGGAATCAAAGGTTTATTATAAAGTAATCGTCTAGTTAATTGCTAAGAATTATTCACTGATTAAATAAAAGGAAAAATTACGAATTAAAAATAAAGCACTCATTTGGTTAAATGTCGAAAAAACGATCGATGATAATAAAATAATTCGTTGATTAATAGTACAAATTCATTGCGTAATAGACGGAGCTTTTCCTTTGATTTAATTAGATGGATTAAAATATATAAATTCCTCACTGAAAAACTTAGCAATTCAGAATAAAATGGGTATAAAATATTATTCACATACCAAAATAAAAATAAAATCTGATTAAAATAGAGAAATCGTGATGAGTGAATCAACAAATAAATATCAATCCGTTACTGAATAAAAATGACAGAAATTCAAAATTAACACGATGGTTGAAAGGCAGGGATAAAATCGAAAATGACCCGAATTAGAAACGCGAACCGGTTAATAATATTAGATTCAACTTGATGATAGCCATTCAGTTAGAAGGATTTTCTTGATATCTGACGAATACCCTGACGCCAAACGAATAACTATAAAGTTAATAAATACACCAACAAAATCACGAGAAATTGACTTACGACGCGCGTAAAATCCGATATAGTCCAACTTAGACGAATAAACACATCAAATGATAAATATCAAAGTGATGCTTGATAAGGAGTCCCATCATTAGAAAGTCTACGCGCACTCCACAACCGAAAATTGCACTAAGTCGATAACAGAAGTAGCCGATCGATAACTAAATTAACTTGAGAGAATCAACCGGAAACCGGGAACCTACTTTGAATGAATGTAACATCCGCTCGATCGAAGGGATTGACGTTTCCGCCAACATCGTCCTGACAGGATGTGACTAGATTGAATATCGTCAAATTAAGTACAACCGGTAAACTTTAACTCGGTTTCGAATAAACATTAGTATCATGGAATAGCGGATTTTAGAATTAGTGTAATCAACATCGATGTTAGGTATTAGTAAATTGTAACTTCATGTTAATTGATATGACGTTTATATATTTAATAAATTTCAGAATTAATCTCAAACAGCAGTAGGTAGTTGGTAAACTTTAAATCAACCTCAATATCTGATACCATAGCGGATCCTTTGAGTTTTGAAACTGATTTCTAACAGATAGTAGCACTAAATACTTAGTAAATTTTAAATAAATCTTAATTAGTGGTACTTCCATCCACTTAACAAACATTAATGCCTGATAGATAGTGGATTGTCGACTCACCCATCTGCCCAACCCTAAAAATATCATCTAACATGTTCTAATTATTACCATCATTAACAAGAGTTATGAGGAGTTAGCCAACAGAATACATCATAGATAAATAACCCGAGTCGTTTCGAGTTGCAACAACAATCAACTAGTAGAGTTTAATCGGTCTAAGAGCGATAATATAATCCACGTTTAGTCTAGCCTTATTATAAGCAGACGATTTAATCGAATTTGATAACGATAACAGTTTAGATATGCCTATCGACCAAATTACCATGCAAGTAGTTGAGGAACCACACCCAGGAGAGGTACCAACAGTTGCCGCGACTACCGAACAACTTCCACCCCGGCCACACCCGACCATTTGGCGATTGTTGGGTCTCAAATCCGATCCCTGTGGACTCGCCGGACAACAGTACCCGGCCGAAGAAATATATGATCACGCCAGAAATCTCCTCACCTTCTGGGAACAAGTACAAGAGCAAGTGGACCTCAATGTGGTCAAAGCCCGGATGTACCTCACGAACGTGGAGGAGGACATCCGCGTCGGACTCATCGCGGAGGCATACCCACCTCACCCAGTCCGCGATACCCGGCGGCCCTATACAGTGGCGGCTCTGAAGAGGAGTTTAGAGAGAGAATCCCCTGAAGAAGAACTACAGTAATGACGAAGTGTTGTAGAAATTGATTTAAATATTAAGTGTTATTGTGTTTTTTCTTATTCGTTATTATATCTCATAGATAAACCAGCTTCATACAATTTGTTTAATTAAGTAATAAGACTTTGACTTGATGAAGACCATAAAGAATTTAACTGCTCTCCTGTTATAGTGATGTCGTCCCTACAACTTCTACGAGCGGAACTGGAACGAGCAAGACAATCGAACGCAGAGTCACTCGCCCAAATCCTTCAATTAACTCGAGAGGCTCAACAGTTAAAAGCAACCTGGGTTGATCCAGCAAAGGTGAGAGCTGTATACCATCGACTCACAGCGGCTCAGAAAGGCTGGGAGGAAGAGCGGCAGCTCAATCAGAGTCTGCGCACTCAAATTCGGGGACTCGAAGTCGCCCTAGCAGTATGCCGGGAGGGTGAAGCGGTCACTTATCCGCTCATCTTCGCCCCAACCCAAATGCCACGGACAACCACTAAGCCCACGGAACAACTCATCAATAATCGTCGACCGGGACGTAAGGAACGTGCCCGACGTCGAGCAACGCAGCTGCAAAACGCCAAACAGTAAATATTCCACATGTGATTGATTCAAATAGAGTAGTTTTAGTCTTAGTTGAGTCGTTTCTTTGGAATTGCAAGTCAGTATTGTCACAAGTAACCTTATTACGTCTCAGTTTTCTACAGTCAATTAATAACGAATCCTGTATAGTATGAGGGACAGAGCTAAGCGAGCACAGGTCTTCTATCGACAGCTCGTGAACCCGAGGATTGTCCGAGCAACTACAGTACTAGCACATGGTACTCAATTTTTGCGGGCAATCCACCACTTGAACACATTACCAACGTTGCCTAGCAACGGGTGCCAAGTGGCGATCAGTATCATTTTGTATGGCGTTACGAGGGCAACCACCGGTTAGTTCAAACAAACAATGAAACCCTGTAACCCACCAGATGTAATGTAAAGAAATTAATTTCCAAAAATGATTAATAATTAAAATGTCATTTAATTGATCAAAAATAACGAAATTCATGAGTAAAATATCGAAGGTGATGTAAAGAAATTAAATTTCATTAAATGATTGATAACTAAATTGTCGATAATTGACCAAAAGTAACTAAATTCAGGATTAAATTATCGATGTGATATAGAGCAATTAAATTTCGTAAAATGGTTAATAATTAAAGTATCGTTAATTGATAAAAAGATAACTAAATTAATGACTAAATCCAATTTTATAACCTGATTAAGAATTAAAATGCGGTTAATTGATTAAAAAGATACATTTATGATTAAATTAATTTTCATAAAATGATTAATAATTAAACTGTCGCTAATAGATAAAAGGTAACTAAAATAATGATTAAAAGACCGAAACTGACGTAAATGTATTAAATATCATAATAGGATTGATAATTAAAATGTGGTAAATTAATAATTGTAAACATCATAACGCGATCCATAATTAAATGATAAAAGGAATAAATTGTCATAAAGTCGTGATGAATAATCAAACATCATAACTCAACAGATGAAAATCGAACATCGCGAACTGATAACAAATAATGAGGTATCATAAATTGATAGAAAACAATAGATAAAAACTTCCGACTAAATTTGCGAAAATAATTAAACATCACAAAATAACGAAAACATTAGATTTATTAAAATCCGAAATTTGGATATCATAGCATCACCGAAAGATTCTTCACCAAAGCCAGACCTCGAGTTACACTGTAAAGTGATCTTCTTTATGGCAGTCAGACACATCATTCGAAATAATCGGAACCTGAAGTAGATAGAACTCGTTCTTAATCATCTGACATCGAATAAGGAAAATAACTTCGGAGATACAGCAGCTTAGAGATCCATTCTCTTCGTTAATAATAAAATTGACAATATGGCAACCCATTGAATCAATGAAGAACAATCGAGTGATCTCAATGACGGTATAAGTATGCAAACTACAGACAGCTCATAGTCATAGTTCTTGACATGACAAGTGAAAGCAGAATTAATCACGAGTATGAATGATAAATCAATGACGCCGACCAAATAACAAACACCAGATCATAATTTTAATGAGATCTATGACATTAAGAGTAAACTCCAACGTTGAATAAACAACTGCCATGAATGATAATCCATTTTAACGACTATATAATTAATACAAAGCCGCAATTGTATTTGAGATCATTGACATCGAAAATAACTTCAATAGAGATAAATTAAATTACTCAAAAATCACTGACCGATCGTAAATAAAGAAAAATAGTGTTATTTCGAATCAGCCACGTCACCGTAAACATAGACTTACGACTATAAAAGCAATAACAAAATCCTAAGATTCATAACTAATAATCATGATGAACTCCCGATTAACAAACGCCGATCACGGACGTAACCCCAACAAACGAACAAACGACTCTATCCCGGAGCAAACATTGAACAACAATGCTAATAGGCAGAATGGAGAGATGCAGCGAGGTATAAAATTTTCACGATGACATTCTATTAACCCCATTAATTTCACCGTTATCGTAAGCAGCACAAATAAAACGAATTACCTTACGACTATTCTGTAAACTATCAAATCAATAGATTTCTCTAGATGCAAATTATAATTAACCCTGTTGTTTATTTAGACACAAATAAATAAGTAGATTCGCGTCTTGATACAATAACTTTAGTTGATAACAAATAAGTTCATTGTAGTTTACTATGTTGTTATTTACGAATGGATATAGTATACGAGTATAATGATGATGAAGTAATAAAGGGACCTGAAAGATAAGACGGACATAGGCCTTCTAACGGCAGTCCGTTGAACCTGACATAGGACTAAACCTTAGCAGTTCTGGTATCGGAACTCACCTTTGGAGGTCCTGTGACCAGTGGTTACAGTTCCAACGTTGCCTAGCAACGGGTAATCATTGGCGAGCGTCAAAATATTTTGTATGTAATGGGGTGAAGGTCATCAATACCACCAACCCCACACAATGATCAAACGTTTTCTCAGAAAGTATAATATCTTTTCGTCTTTTAATAATCGAATTATTAATTTTGGTTTGAAAATTTTATAATTTGATTTTATTCGAGACGACCTAATTGATATCTTAACTTTTGGTAGTATTTTAAATAGAAATTTGAAATAAAGAATTTTTTTTCTTGAATTAATTCGAATACTATAAAAATGAAATTAAAGTCGAAAAATTTATTAGATTAAATAAAAACGATAGACACATACTTGTCAGACGCGATAAAAACCACAAATAAAATTTCGATTTTATATAAAATTTATTATCCATTGAAGGCGATGAAGATCTACAAAAACAAATTGAACTGATTATCACACCTTATAATAATCCACAATCCATTAGATAGGACGGAATCCACAGAGTGTTAAGAATCGGGGTCGAATTTCATAATAAATTCCAAAATCCACGAATTGCGACGATAGACTCTTGCTAAATTGACTGGGAATTTAGCTAAAGTACATGAGGAATAATCTAATAATGTTCTTCTCTCATTGAGAGAAAACGACTGAAGGCATAATTCTCTCACGTCATCATATCACAGAATACACCTGTTCCAGTTCATTAAAAACTCCTATAATAAAATGAAAAAATCAATAATGTATAATATAGAGACATACATACTTACCCGTTTCTGCATGTAATTTGTTCTACTGAATAAAAACTTATATTATCCGAAGGAAGGAAATTGAAGAAAATTTTTTTAAACATAAACACATAATACATAGTAAATAATGCATGCAAACTTTCAAAATGTAGTAATGTTCAGTTCTATAAAAACTTTATAAAACTATTTTTAGTAACTTTTTAGACAATTTTTTTTAAATTAATTCCGAAAATTCTTGAAAAAAATACCAATAATTATACTTTGAGTTGTAGAGAAAATTAAGAAATAATTTCGTAAGATTTTTCATGAAATTCAATAAATTTAATATTTTTACAACATTTCAGATATTTCAAAAATATCCATCGAAACTCTAGGTTTTTGAGGAGATGAAATAACAATGTATCATTTAACTTGTACTTAAAATAAATTGAGTTTTTACCTCATTTGCAATTTACCAGGAGAAGTGGAACCAGAACCTTCAAATGAGAAGCTTCAAAAAATCGGAAAACATTAGTTTTCCGATAACTTAAGTTTAAAAGTGACAATTTTTATAAAGTATAAAAAATCAAAATCATTAATACCATTGAAAATGGGGAAGAATTTTATAAATTTGGGAAATTAACGGAAATTTCCAAAGCCTCATAAAATCAATAATTATAAAATCAATAAATATCAAAAATTTGGATTTGTACCTCCCTAAGATTTGTTTTCCAAAATGTTCCTTTCCGTGTCGTCTCACCTTGACAAATTACCAACGAACTTTATTATTATACTTATTATTATTATTATTATTTCAATGTAATTACTATTCTCATTAATTATTGCTATTATTATATTAATAAGATTTTTGCTGTTGGTATTATCAACATGTCAAAGTGTGGTTATTAAGATTGCTATTACTGATATCACTATTATTAAAATTGTTATTATCGCCACTATTATTATTATTATGAATTTATAAAAATTATTTATTCATAAGACTATGATCGAAATTTTTATTACTATTATTAGTATTTGTTATTAGTAGTATTATAGTATCATTATTAATATTATTATTATTATTATTATTATTATTATTATTATTATTATTATTATTATTATTATTATTATTATTATTATTAATGTTTTCATTAATATTATTACTATAATAATTATTATTGTTGGACAAAAACAAAGATTTTAAATTGTTGTTTGTCTGGCATGACATCCGATAAAATCAGGGCGCGGAAAATGCAAATTGACGAAAAATCATCAAAGATATTGGCCCAAGATTGTTGAGAAGAATCGACTATATTTCTGAAAAAAAAAATCTTTTCTTGAGATCCAATAAAATTTTGTATTGAATTCCAATTTTGTTTATTTTTTCTTATTGGTTCCAAATGCGAACAATGCCTTAAATTCTCCTATCTTGAGTATTGGATTCGGCTCTAGAAACACTATAATAATATTACTAAATGAAATATTAATCTTACCGGTCATCCATGACCTTGCCACCAAGAATTCTAACCACGTGGAGAGGGATCTTGAACAGAAAGGGAAATAATCTGGGAAAAACTCCAAATTTGTAGTAAAATTGCTGAAATCCTAAACCTAAAAAATTTATAAATGAATCAATAATACTTGACCTACATAAATCTTACCTCTCACCGAGTAGTGGTGTTAAAATTAAACAAATTTTTTTTGAGATCTAAAAATAGAAACTAATCAATTCCTCGACTTCGACCAATAGGAATTTTACCGTATTTTAGGATGGTAAAAGGGGTCGGATTCCGAGGTTAAAAGGGATTTTATTTCTTTTGCGGGGTTCAAATTAGTTACCAAAGACATCCCATAGATGTTACCCATCTTTCGATTTTAATGTAGCCCTTAATTAAAAGTAAACGAATAGAAGTCAAAATCAATGAATCTATTTTTTATTATTCCTAAAACGATCCACGATTCAATCTAAAAATATTTTTTAAAATTATTTTAGTGCAGCCAAATAATAATAAAACCCTGAATGTGGAAAGATTCAGATAGGGCGTAGCCCATTATCACAATGAAGCCTTGAAACAGAGCCAGCAAGCTGAGTCAATGGTCAGAAGATGTCGGCGGATGGAGGAGACGTGGACTTGGCCAGAGCAGGCGACCAAATTGAAACAACAAAATGAATTACTCAGAAATCAACACACGGAGATGATGGCCGAACTCGACAAGTTAAAGAAGGAAAATTGTCAATCAAAGTTGAAGGATACAATCAGAGCAGAGATCGGACATCACCTCAGCACAGTTTCAAACGTTGATCCGAGTATCGCCTGGCCCATTTCAAGTTTTATCCCAACTAATACCGAAGTGAATCGTGATCCTCAATTGAAACTAAATCACAAAAAATGTCACCCCAGCAAAGCGGAAAGGGAAAGAAGACGCCAATTAAAGACCGCTCGTCTACTGGGGCAGATAAAGAAATTTGGACCTTCAAAATCTGATATTCTCTAATGATCTTAATTCAATTTTTGTAGTAATCAATAAAATGTTTTGGAATTTGGATCGATGGTCGTTTTGAAATCATTTAAAACTTTCTATAAACAGCACCTTTAAAACAAAATATAGCGATCAAGGGATCGATATTTTTTCAATTAAATTAATAACAGAGAGACCTATAATTTAAATGAGCATGAAAACCTTTTATGGTAGCTCGTGAACCCAAAGGTTTTCTAGGGTATTAGCCGTCATGGTAATATTGATCAACTTTTACTAGAAACTGCCCATTGGAATACATTTCCAACGTCCTTTTGACGGGTATTGAATGGTTATATCTCTTGTGCGCGCATCTGGTGGGAACCCTTGCAAATGACCATAAAAATCCTGTATCTTTTACCCATCAGGTGCCCAGCATTATTATTATTATGATTATTAATATTACGATCTTTATGTTTATTTTTATTATCATTAAAATTATGATTATTAACATTGGGATATGGTCATTTTTTTATTATTATTAAAATTTTCTATTAAGACTATTACGGACATTAATTTTTTTTGTTGTTAACATAGTTATATTTATTATTATTAGCATCCTTATTGCCTCAATCACCTTTATCATTGTTGGTATCACTGTTGCAATGATAATGGTGATTATCGCTATTATTGTGGTTACTGTTATCATTAATATTATTGTAGTTATAATTATTTACTTGGACTATTGTTTTCAATTACAATTGTTGCCCTGTCATTAATGTAAATCTAATTAGATTACTATTACTGCGATTTTCGACTGTAAACTTTTAAACGTAACAATGATATTCTTATCGTATTCCCCGTAGCAAGGTTACTCTTCTATTTAATCACATTCATAGAATAGTTAATTGATAAATCTAAAAAGTAACACAAATAACTAAAATGGACCTCATAATTATCACATGCTATCGTATAATTTCACAACGGCCCATAACCCTTTGAGCAAGTGAGCAACCGGATGAATGTGTTTACGTGCAAGCGAATTGACGACCAATTTTAAATGAATATTCTTGTGACTCTACGAAAACATGAATTATACCTCAGTGGTAATAGTGTTCCTCGTTTGCTACTGATTGCGCATAATCAGGGGCTTCGGGGTCTTTCAACTGTAATAAGAGAAAGTCTTTGACGGTACTGATGAGGCCTATTCCGTTTGTGTAACAGCGAAAATAGTGAAACATAAATGCCTTCGTAAACCCATTCGATTGTGAAGAACGAAACAGTTAATAAGCAGATACAATTTTAAAATTATTATCTTACGATAATTTTTGAATAATTATTTCCCACGTAATAGAACATATATTATATAAATTAGCGCAATCTACCAAAGAAGACTTCGGAAAGACGTAGCTAAGTACCATGAAGAAGCGATGAACCAATCGCAGCGCGCGGAGTCAATCGTTCGCCGGTGTAGACGCATGGAAGAAACCTGGGTCCGCCCGGATGAGGAAAAGAAATTGCACCAACAGATAGCCCAGATGAAACGTTTATACAAAGAGGAGCTCACTCTGTCAAGAGTTCTGAAGATAAAAATTAGTCAACAGGCTTGCGCGATTGCAACACTCGAAGCTCAACTGCAGATAAAGAAAGACATCCCTCCGAAACCGACATACGTGGAATCCGAGTTGTTCACAGCCGAGGACACCTTCGTCGTAGAAGTAAGGGCCTCAACTTCCGCACCCCCATCGAAACCGACAAATGTAGTGACTGCGCTTGTTCGAAAACGACCACCACCGGCAAAACCGAGACCTGGCAAGCATGAGAGGGCCCGAAACCGCAAATTGAAAGAGGCTCAGTTATTGGGACAGTTCACCCATATATTTGACAGGACTAATTTTTTTGTGTATTAATTTGAATTATTAGTTTCTTGTTTCTCTGAATCTAATGTTATTATTAATTTACAACTAGAGTATAATGTTCCAAGGTTACTAAAGGGGTAGTTAAGGAGGACCTAAAATGATTCGGACACTAGACCTTCTATGGTAGTCCATGAACCCAAGGAATGTTAAAGCATTAGCAGTCTTTGCAGAGAGGCTCATTTTTTGCTAACCTTCCACCCACTAGTTCACATCTCCAACGTCATCTTTTCTACAGGTGTCTAGTGGTTGCAAATTTTTGTGCGCGTACTGTATAGGGATTATTAGCTCTTCACTTGACCATTTGTATAAAATTCCCTCCTATCAGTACTCAGCAATAGTTATGCATTGACTAACTTGATGGTATTCCACATTGTTACTGTTGGGCCAGCACACAAATAGCCTTGAGAATTGTTTAAATGCATCAGTAATACAGCACAAAAACCCAGAACCAAGATAACTTAAAATACAATATACAACACCAACTAAACACTTTAAAATCTGAGAGAATATAAATAAATATAAAATCAAAAACATAAAAGTAAAATAAAATAAATACAAAATGCATCAAGAACCGCACGAAACTTACATAAAAAATAACATAATAACAAGAAAATTCGACCGTAAAATGACCATTTATATAAAATTAAAAATTAATGAATTAAATGAATAAAAATAAAATATTTTTGGATGAATAAATTTATTTAAAAATGTTAAAAATAAATTACCAATTTAAATTAAGAAATAAATAAAAATTTAATTTAGATAACATAAATAATTTCAAAGTCGAATTTTGTTTAATCGCAGTAAAACTAACACGCAAGGTTAAAGCCAAATTATAGGTATAAATACCGATGTGTTTTCACAAATTTTCAGTCTTATTTTTCGGAGAAAAATTTTCATTATAGAACTGTATAACTGGTTGTATAACTGGTTGAGAGCCGTGCATTCAGGCAATTAACACGGGTAAGTGTTTTGCCTGAACACGATCACTCTCAACTGGTGCAATATTAATAATTGATTTGTTCGAAGGGAATTGATGGGTAATTTTTCAATTGAGTTTATGTATGACTTTTCAGATCGAATTTATGGATGATTTTTGTTTTTCAAATTGAATTTATGGATGATTTTTGTTTTTCCAATTGAATTTATGGATGATTTTTCAGATTAAATTTGTGGATAATTTTATTTTTCCAATTGAATTTATGGATGATTTATCGAATTAAATTTATGGGATTTTCGAAGTAAATTTTATGGAATGGATACAATGAATTTCAAATGTATGTGGCCGATGTAATATGCTGAATAAATATTTTATATCTACAGCCTTAGTGCATCGAAACTTTTATTCCAAATGCTATGGTAAAATATTATTTGTTTTTTTTTTTTGGCCCACAGCCAATACATAACGCAAGAAAGCAAAATCTACATAGTACAGATTTGTGTAAGAGCGTGGAAAATCGCCAATGATATGTACCCGTGAAGACTCAGCGTGCGGAACGCAGGGGTCGTAACGTCAATATTTATCCCTATAGCTGAAAAGAGAAATAGGGACGAAGTTTTTTGGCTACTCCCTCGTTTCTCATTTCTGTAAAATCGACATAAATTTTTAACAACAATCGGCTCAAAATCTCTAACACCGAGTAGTCCAGTGGGCACTCATTAACTATAATATGAACATAAATAGATCTTAAGGACAAAAAGAAGGAATGGGTAGCGGGGAAAATTGCGAAATCGTTGCAACAGTTAAAATGGACAGCCATCGGAAAAAGATTAATCCGAACGACCAAAAATCATGAAAAATAATGTTTTTAAATAAGAATTAAATAAATTAATTTGAGTTGAGGCGGAAAATATGGGCGGGACGCTGCTCAAATTTTCCGAACTAATTCAAATACTTAACAAAAGTAGTAACGTAAAAATGGAACGTGTAAAATAAGGGCGGAACGCTGCTCAAATTTTTCGAATCGATGAAAATATAAAACCGTAAAATAATAATAATAATAATTATAATAATAATAATAATAATAATAATAATCATGGTATTTGTAGTGATGATGATAATAATTATGATAATAATAATAGTAGTAATAATCATAGTAGTAGTAACAATAAATATAATGGTAGTTATAGTAATAAAAATAATAATAAAGGTAATAGTAGTAACAATTAAGAAAGGTAATATATATAATAGTAGCAATGATAATGCTAGTAATAATAATAGGGAACATTGTAGTTATGATAGGGATAAGAGTAAGAGACCTAGTGTGTGAATATTTAACATAACAAAGGGTGTACAGGCCAAAGAATAATCATCAACACGGACGACGATAAGAAGGACTTTGGGAATGGACATAACAATGAATGATATGAGAGTATAGGTTAACATTTGAAAGAGATAGAATAATAATGGGACCTAAGAATCAAAAGCGAGCACAGGTCTTCTATCGACAGCTCGTTGGACCCAAGGATCGTTCGGTCAATTATAGCATTAGCAATAACGCTCACTTTTTGCGGACGATCTACCCACTCGGACACAGTTCCAACGTTGCTTAGCAACGGGTGCCGAGTGGTAAGCGAAGATATTTGTATGGGGTTGTCTGGGTAACAACCATATGGTTTCAAAATATCAAAACCCAGTAACCCACCATTACTCATAAAAATATAATTAATTTTACAACCCCAACAAATGTCAGTTGACTGTTTTGTTGGGGGTTGCATTAGTTACAATTGATAGAAAAATTAGGTCAACTCCACCACTCAACCAACACGTCTTTGGTCCATTTTTCTTTTGATTCTCCTCCATCACACCATTGGTTTTTAGTGTGACCATATCTTGATAAATATTCTTTATTGATTTGATTGCTTTGGAAATTGAGTCGATATTCTTATTTTCTGAGTTTTCGTCAGTTACAGCATATTTACCATACATTTTTCAAGACTTATTTTCCGTAATATGTTTTACTTATTACAACTTCATTTAAAGTGTCAAAAATCAGTTATTAAAACACAAGATAATTTTAATAGCTTAACTATGAAATTATTTTTAACGAAGATGTTAATAAATATTTTCTTTGATAAAATCATTTATTCAATTTCTTATTTTTTTATTCAAATTATTAATACTTTGTTTTAAAATTTATATTAAACCTTCAAATTAATTCAAATTTTATTATTTCAAAAAACTTTTCGTTCTGTTTAGTAGAATTTGTTCATTTTAATAAGTTTAGGCATATTTTTAAGTTTTTTTAAATAAAATTGAGTATGATTAATATTGTTTGAGATAGTAATGGATAGTTTCTTAATCGGGCTATGCTTAGCATTAATTTCAACTTTTCTCATAGGGATTAGTTTTGTTTTTAAAAAGAAAGGTCTTATAATTATTTCCGAAAATGGAACACGAGCTGGTAATGGGGGTTTTGGCTATTTAAAAGAATGGATTTGGTGGATAGGAATGACTTTAATGGCCTTGGGTGAATTCTTAAATTTTGCCGCTTATTCATTTGCACCTGCTTCATTAGTAACTCCCTTGGGGGCACTTAGTGTTTTGGTTACTGCAATTGCAAGCAATCATATGTTATCTGAAAAACTTAATGTCATCGGTAAATTAGGATGTGTTCTATGTATAACTGGATCAATTGTTATAATTCTTCATGTTCCTCAGGAACAAAGTTTAAAATCTTTTGAAGATTTAGAAGCGAAACTTTTAAGGAAAGGTAAGTAATTTTATTAAAATTGGCTAATATATTTTGAATTTGTATTAATAATAGTTCATTTTAAAAATATAGTTTATCTTAATTATGCATTCATATTTGTTAATTCAAAATTTTTAACTCTAGTTACAAAGACATTCTTTGCTAAAGTGATTATTACTTAATTGAAAAATCAATTTTTGTGATAACTTGATATATGAGTATGAAAAGCAAATATATCATTAACCTGTCAATTATTTACGAATAACCTTTAAAAGTTAAGTATTTATGTTAACTGAGATGAATAAATGATTTTACTACTATTATTTATTATATTTATAAGAAATTATCCAATGCTGAAAATCTTAATTAATAGAAATGGAAATATATTACGTCAGTTTTCGAGAATGCCAGTGTAATTTAATGCTTTCAAATTCTTTCAGTGGCACACTTGAAAACGATTAATTTGGTGAAATAAATGCCGACCAGATTTTTCGAATATTTTAACGATAATTTAAAGTCGATAAACCGGTTTTACATAATCGAAACAAACCACTAGAGAAAGTACCGTTTATAAAGCGTTAGAAATTTCAGCTAACACCAGTTATCGTAAACCATGTGCCTTCGATACAAATATTATGGACATTTGGTAAGTTAAAATCGGTAAACTAAAGTATACTCTCCCATTTAAAATTCAATTAAATTTTAATTAAAAATCAATACACTATTTTTGTAATTTTTTGATTTATTTCCCTCCAAAGTGCTAATAATGATTTTTGAGTGCAAAATAGTGTAAAATAAGCTATTTTTAAAACCACTATAGCACGAAGGTTTGAAATTTGTGACCTGAAAATAATAGAGGGCGCTTATAATAAAAGTGTTGGGTTTATTTGGTTATAAGTCGGTTTGCTCTCTGACTCCTCATGTTCTCGTTTTGCAAAGAAAATTTACAGGATCCAACGTAAGAAATTTTTATTCGTATTTACCACAATCGTCAATACCATTTCTCTTTATTTGAACTTTTGCGATAGGGTTAAGTCCATGTTAGATCCCCATTTCTGATACGCGCGTTAATACTCGCTTTCAGACTCTGTAATCCAAATATCGATACAACTTTGCCTGTTTCAAATATCTCGTACACTTCCAACATCTGCTTAAGTTCCCACTGCCTGGTCAGCTCCAATTCATCCTTTTTATACCTATTTGTAGTCAATAAACTAATCATAATAAGTTTTTATGTATCCTAATTGGGCAGGAAAACTAATTTCGGTTTATTGATTTGTGAGATAATCGATCCAATTATCTCCTGTGGTTTCCCAATGCTCGACCCTAATTAATGATTACCACCCATTTATTTTATATTATTATATTTGTATTTGTCTCTTCATTTGCTGCTATCCTTACGTACCTGTTTACTCAGAAATATGCCAATTTTTAATTAATTTTTGTATTTATTTACCCCTTTTATTGACCCAAAATAGAGACTATTTAAAAACAAAGAAAAATTTCTAATTTTTTTTATTCACCAGCAACACTGAAGGTATCATCAATGTTCTTGATTAATTCTTGCTTAAGCAGAGGCCCGTGTCGATCATGGTCGTAAATATGTGTCCTTCGAAGATTTATTAAGGAAAGCATAAGTATTTCTCATGTAATTTTCTATCATAATTGATGTAACTCGAGCCAAAGAATGTCGGAAACATTGCAAACCATCGTCTAATAAGGTTTTATAAAGTTTACTCTTGAATTTCGCTCCTATTTTTGTTCAATAAAAAGATTTATTTCTCAAATATGATCTTTACATGGTTTATTATTAACAATGTCCAAACTTTGCAAATATAGAGTTAGTACTCGAGTTTACCATCAATTGGTCGATTCTTTCATTCATTAGTCATGTACGTGCTTGCAGAATCCCTTTTGCCTAAATCGAAGAACTGGAGCATTTTAATTGCCTCCTGTGTACTCCAAGCTTTTGCCGATTCCATTAAAAATATACTGGTTTTCTCAATGATTTCGATTTTTGAACCTTTAATGATAACCAAGGGAGCTGCAGCTTTCCTAACCAACCGAATGAATGTAAACTGAACTACTTGCTCTGTGGATAAGCTCTATTCTTCATTGTAGTAAAATGATTTTGAGTTGCTTAATAATGTGATTTAATGTGACTGATTTAAAACCACAATGAGCTGTAGCGCTTTCTGGGCCAATGCGACAGCAGCTATTCACTACGAGTTTTCCTCATTATCTACATTACAACAATTGAATATTGAATTATGTTTAAAATCGTCGTGTGTTGTGCACTGAATCAATGATCTACATTAATCATCTAAATCACCTGAGTCGATTCGATCCATCGATCCACCTCTGTTTGAAACATAAACAACAATTCCAGGAAAATATAAACACAACAGAAGCATTATAGCAAATTCATCGATAATTACAAATTAATATAGAAACAATTCTTCATAGAGACATAAAATTTTATTCTTTCAAAAATCGATTTATTGCTTTTGTTAAAGAAAAAATTAGATTGTAATGCCGCCAATAAATTGTTAGAGAAAACAATTAAATTTAGTAGAACCAATGCGAATATTATAGCGACAACGCACCCGCCAATCACATTGGAGAAATTCGATTCGAGTGTTTATGTGCTACCAGAAACGAAACATTTACAACTCCACTGTAAATTGTTGTCTAAATAATATTATTATATTCAGGTTTGAGAACGATCAATAAATGAGTTGATTGATTTTCTTTCTCAGCAGGAAATTATCATAATCTTCAACTGGTTATTTGTTCCGTGGGAAATTTAGTTTCGATGTTTTAGAAATTAGTTATAGTTTTCCGACGAAATATCTGGGGGATTTTTTGGACTGAGAATTTTCAGTCAGTATTTGGTTTAGGAAATAAATTTCGATTGTTTTTTATGGGCATTAAATTAGAAATTTTCTCGTCAATGTTCAAATGAATTTTACATAGGTTGTTTCTGTGTAAGTAAACCGGTGAACTGTTGTATTGATAAATTTTAAAATTTTATTATAATTATTATATTGTTATTAATATTTCTAGAGTTTCTTATCTACTGTGGAATCATTTTATTATTGGTGGGATATTTGATTTTCTTCGGTGTTCGTAAATGGGGTAAATCAAGTCCATTGGTCTATGTTATTATTACAGGTAGCATTGGATCGGTAACTGTCATCAGTTGTAAAGGAATTGGGGTTGCTGTGCACGAATTATTTAATTCCAAAGTCATTTTCTCCTATCCGTTTTTTTGGGTTTTATTGATAACTATGCTAATTTGCGTATTTTGCCAGTTAACATTCCTTAACCGAGCTCTAGATGTATTCAATATCAGTGTCATTACTCCGATTTTATATGTCGTATTTACATCGTTCGTATTAACGGCTTCGTCGATAGCATTTTCCGAGTTGGCACATCAAAGTTTTACTGATCTAATGGGCTTGGTTTCTGGATTTGTCACAGTCATTGTTGGGATATTTCTAATTAATACATTTCAGAATGTTATTTTAAAATTAGATCTATTAGATTTAATTTTCGGCAGTGTCACTGCCAATGGAAATGTTGCTCAAAAAGCCAACGATTTTCTGCCAATATAACTATTTATTTTTCAATATTTCTAGCCAAATCAAACACTCTTTTGAGCATAATATTATCATTTTTGTTTCTTAGATTTCTAACGTGTCCTGTCTGTTTTTATAATACTATTTATTTTGGATTTTTTTTGATTAAGTTAATGTGAAATATTGTCCAAAGCTTTGGGATTTTTTTCACAGTTGTAAAAGTTTTATTTGAAATAATTTTATTTTTATTCAAATTTTGGATTATTTTATATTTTTAATTTATAATTGTTATCGAATAATTTGATTGGACTAAAATATTCCTTTTTCGGGGATATTTTAAAATAGGTTTTTTAATAGTAGATTAATTTCCAACTTATTTGACTGTCATCGGTGCAATGGAGGCAACTTCATTCAACCTGTGATCAAATCCAGCACCCTTTGTGACAAGGCTTGTATCGTATAACCGTACCTTTTATACCGCTTTATTTTATTCTGAAAGTTAGTAGAAAAACTAAAACAATAAAATATTCTTGTCATTTTAAAGTACTAATATATTCAATAAGATACTGGATTTATTGATGAAATATCTATTGACATCTTTTTTAACTTATTCTACTAGTTCGGCAAAATCTTTGTTTTAGATTTCACGTGTTTATACACTCAAATTGTGTTACAATGAAATTCACGCAGCCGTTATTTAATCAACTTTATCATTAATCATATACATAGTCTATAACTATAGCCTTGTTCATAAAATTCAAAATATATTTTTTTGCTTAAAATCATTTTCAATAAAAAGCAGTTTAAATAATCTTTCATTCAATTACTTCCTTCTGCTTGTGTTAGTTTAAATCACATATTACGTAAGCTTGCACTTAAATTTTTGGAAACTAGATGTTGACGATGAATGATACATCGTACTGTGAAAGCAATCGGCACCTTTTTTAAATATGCAAGAAAACCTCTGGAGCACAATCTGTGGCTATTAATAAGATATTAAAAATAGGTATTTCTTTTTCTTTAAAAAAACTCATCCAATGCATGAAATATTGATTCTCAATTCTAGGCTTTGGCCTTGCAATCGACCAATCTCAAGGATGGTAGTTGCCCGTAATAATGCTTGTAATACTTCAGTGCAAATGGGGGGGGGTTTGCGGTAACCGACCAAACGTCCAGTACATTATTTAAAGAAAAATAAAGCGTTATGAGAAGAATACATAAATCTATTTTTCTGAATCTTCTTTTAAGCTTTAGCTGGGAAATAAACAAAATATTGATAATAATATAAAACTATATATATATATATATATATATATATATATATAATGATAACTTTAAGACAAAGAATGCGCAAATCTTTAAAAAAACAAATTATTGTTAATAATAATCGACATGATCAATGACAACAAACTCACAAAATAACATTAGGAATGTGTATAGTTACCATACGATTTTTAAATCAATTCACCATATAGGATTTTGAGTCTAAGAAGGACTTAGAGTTTGAAACTAACTTTTGAAAGGAAAATCAAGAGAATATAAATAGCTTCGCCTAAGTAATTCACCGTAAAGGTTGCAAGGTTTTAAAACCTTATAAAAGGAATTATTTTTAATTTGATAAAGGTGAATATTTATTCATGTATATGTATATATATTTGGATGTGAGATATTCATTAAATATAAGAGAAATGTCAAAATAAAGGAAGTATTACAATGTCACTTCCATGAACTCAATAAGAATCATCGAAATGAAACAAATAGCCTAATTTCAAAAACAAAATATCCACTATGTATATGAAGGAGACTCGAAACTGCATAATGAGTGGAAAAGGATAATGATAAAAATGCAATAATAAGACGATCAAGTGAAGAAGATAATGCAACAGCCAAAGGAAAAATCACGATAAAAAGCGAGACAAGAAATAGACAAAGGAAAATATATCTCATAAGCGGAAATGTAAAAAAAATAATAAACAGAAAACAACAACGAGAAGTTGGACAACAAAGATTTAAAGACACTACCGAGGAAGAAATGGCCGAAACAACGAAAATCCAAAAACTCGCACAAATAATGTTGATTATGAGCGAAGTGATGAAGGAAGCAAAGAAACTGACCGAGAATAGAAAGATTCGACTACGAATTAAAAGTCCGTAAACGAAAACTGGAAGTCAAAATGGAAATATTCAAACACAAAAACGAATAGCGGAAACCCAAGTGGTGGAATGATGAATTTAAAAATAAAGTAAAATTAATCAAAACTATCAACGAGGTGTAAAGGGAGAAGAGGTCTCTGAGATGTGGAAACAGCAGTGTATTAGACTTACGAGTACAGTAAACCTACTACAAAAAATAAACTGACAGCCAAATTATGCTGAGACAGGCGTTAAATATGAATTATTATCATACATCAAATATTGAAGAACAACAGAAAAGAATTATTAGAATTGAAAGATAAATTGAAACGCAGAATCAGTGGCAAAGAAACGAACTACAAAGGTTAACACAACCTGTGGAAGTAGAAGAACATGAGGAATGGATTGAATGGTTATTAAATCTAGAGGAAGAGATTCAACAGTCGGACTTATCAAGTAGCATAGAAGAGAATAGCGGTGAAACACATATAGATGTAAAAAGACTAAATGTTTACGTATTTTTGTTTCTTTTGTATTTTCTTTCTACTTTTATACATTTAATGTATAGAAGTTGAAAAGCAAATATGAAAATCAAAAATAAATGTATATATTAAAGAAAAGAATTGAGTAACAAATATAACAGATATCATTGAGATAATCCAAATAAACCGAAAACAGATGCAAACAAAGGTAGAAGCGAGATTTCTATGTGAATCGTTTGCAGAATGGTTAAAAGAGCATCGGCAAACAGAATGTGGATGTAGATTGTGTACAGAGTGATATTCAAATTCAGATATTCAGAAGATATTCAAATTATTTCATAAATGTTAATAAATTTATGTAATTTCGTAGCAAAAATTAATCTGACTGATATTTTCTCGGTCTTTAAAAGACTAGGGTTTAATCACCACTTAGAGATTGAATTAACTGAAACAAATGAAAAGTTGGAGAAATTCAAGAATTTGATACAAAAGAAAACTAAAGAAAATAATTATAAAGGATCAAAGAAATGTCCGGATTGTGGAGAAGTAGGAATAAAATTATTAAAAGAAACGCAGGAAGGTCTGGCAACCATTAAAGAGATATTAACAATGAAGATAAACTGTCCACATTAACTATGCGATGGGAAAGGAAAAATCAAAGATGCAAGTGAACTTATTAGCAAATACGACTATATAAGAGAACTTTGAAAAATATGTCAACAACCAATAAACTAAATAACGATCAATTGGAAAATGAGTCAGAAAAAGCGAAAATGGAATACTTTGGGAAAGTCATATCAACGGAGCTTAACGGACGGAGCAATACGAAGAAGAATAGAATTCGAAGTTCAAAGCAAATACCAGAGTACAAAAAAGAACTATGGAAAGTGATGATAGAATTACTAAGTCGAAACAATAGTCAACTAGAAGAGAAAGTAGATGAGTTAAACCAACGATTAATTGCAAAAATTGATGAATTGGGAAAAAAGGCGAGTCAAATATCCTAGCCTAATAGCAAAGGTCATCAATGCTGAGCCGACGGGGCAAGAAAATAAAAAGAAGAAACTTGAAGCTCAAGTTGAACAGGTCAGAAGCGTATAGATCAGAGTACGAGAAGAGCTAGACCGCATCAAAAAGGAACATATATTACAAGTGACCGAGTGGTCGAAAGTTATGGTAAAATGTGAGAAATGCTAAATGGTCTAAAGAAGCAGGCAAAATCCTAGAAGCAAAAATACCACGCAACAGTAAAAGAACTGAAAGATTTACCAGAGAAATGGACATCTTTTGATGATTGGAGGATGTGATAACAGATAGAAGATATTTTCAAGCTAAACTTAATTTACAAGAAAGAAACAAAGAGAATCTCAGAAAATTCACCACTATCAAAGTCAAGCAGCTGACGAAAATGCAAACCGCCGTGAGAAAAATCAACGAGGATAAAGAACAAAGTGACCTACAAATCGAAATAGAAAGACAAAGATTAGTATATGCGGAACGAGTCTCTAATGGTTACAAAGTAATGAGAGAACAAAGAGATCGCGCTGCACAAACTGAAAACGTTACCGGAAAGCTAAAAAAGGACATTCAAATCGAAAGTGAAAGAGTGGCAGAGATCGAAAGATTGGAGATCAGAGAAAATACGACGATATTGGAAGTAGAGGTAGAAGACCTAATGGAATAAGTCAACCACTTATGAGGAATTAAGCACTTCAAAGATGTTACAAGCTAGAAAAAAAAGAATTCGTGAGCACACCTGAAGTAATGTAGTTACCATTATAGCCGACACCACAACCACAAGGAGCAGCATGAAGTGAAGGATGTGGAAAGATACAAGGATTGTTATTTTGTACAAATATATTTTTCTAAGTTAATGTTTTATTTAATTTAACTTATTCTGGATGGCCGCGATGTCTTTTGGCATCTCTCGGTGTATCCCCTTAAATTTTTTATATTCATTTTATATATATTAAGTCAGTGGAAAATGGTTAATTGGTATTCAATTCCCTCATTTGAGTTTGAGGGACGTTGATGTGTCGATTTATCGTTTTCTACCGCTCGATGTCTTCTGGGACAGGTCAGCTTTGTACTGATCTTGAAAGTAGGACTTCGCTGGACTTCACCGCGGCGTTCATGAAAGGTGGACGGAGCAGTAGGATGGTAAAATGTGGGAATATTGTCAGAGTTAAGGGACAAGATTATCATATGTTTAAGTAGGAAAATTGAATTTTTATGTAACTCCTGCCGATTATTATATTATCAAGGGTACGACTAGTGATAGAAATTTAGGTCAACGAAAGTATAAAGTAAGGTTAGATCACGTGAGTTGTTTGATAATCATCACGCCTGAAATTAAAACAAAATGATACATTTATCCATGGATCTGTGAGATGATAATATAGAGGTTTACGAATGGTAGTAACTGTGGTGACCATAGGAATGCAAATATGAGTTGTTGGACTAAAATAATTACATTATAATAATGCATTCATTTCATTTACCATATGCTAACGTTTGTATGAAACAAGGAATTTTCCAAAAAATAAAGGAGGAAGATATTTTAATAAATAAAGAGTAACGATGACAGATTGATATAGGAATCGTAGAAATACATGAGTATGGACAAGGGTATAGATAGAAAGATACGTAAGACCTTCTATAGGCAGTCAGGAACCCGAAAGTGAAAATATCATGAGGAGTAGTTCTAGAAATGGAGCTCACCTGCTCAAGAATTTTCTGCTGCTATATACAGTACCAACATGAGCTTGCTCATGGGCATATAGTGGTAGGACTAAAATTGTGGGCCGTCTGGATAAGACAGAATAGACCCTAGGAAAATAAGGTATTTTGATCAAGTGGAATAAGTTTGAATAAACTTGGCACAAATTTAAACAAATTAATTACACCCAGTACACCAATACTTTTGATATTTTGTTCGAGTTTCATAGTAGCCAATCACATAACTGATTCTAAATTTACATCAGTCAAAAAGTTCCTATTTTTTGATTTATTTATGACTGATTAGGTTTTACACCCAAAATATACAACAATATACTGCTGTGTGCATGTGCCATTTTTAAAATTGACATACCGAGTGATTTGTTACAGTAAAAATAATTAAGGATAAAATTGTTGTAGAATAATGGGTAACTGTATATTGCGCTACAAATCAGGCTGTTCAGGATTGACAGCGGTGCCCTCATCTCACTCTTTCCACCGATTAATGTACAATGGTGAATAGGATTCATCCTTGCACAGGACACGACACACTCTTTCATCTTTTTCTAGTAGGTAATATTCTTGTATATCTTGAACGTTAGTGGCACTAATAAAGCGAAACTTCTCAAAGAGAGCTTTATCGATGACCTCTAGAAGAATAATATGATCTAAAGTGCATTTGGTATTTAAATCACTACTGATTAACTTTTCATGTTTAGATTAGTGCTTATTTACAATGTCAGACACAGTAGATGCACTTATATTGAAATTGGCTGCCACCTGCTTTAGTGACTGTCCTTTATTTATTTGCAACAGAATATCACTTTTTTGTTTTAGAGGAGTTCAACGCACTTGCGTTTTAATGATGAAATTCCAATTATTTTAATTTGACAACATTTCAGTAGTCTCAACCAGCAAACATAAGTCAACCTCAGTTAGTTCAACAAAATCTTCTCAGCCTAATTTTTACGTTTTAATCATTGAAATTTCTCTTTTTATTTATTTACGTCATTTGCACTTCGGTAGCCATAAAGGTAACTTTTGACATTTGGCAAAATATTAACTGGAAATAATTTTGACCTTCACACTTCTAACTCCATCGGTTTCTTTCACTTTTTAAGTTTTATTCTGCTAGTGGCGAATTGAAGACCACGCTCTGGACGTGCACAGTGACTTTCAGAGATTGACTAGTGAAACTTCCTTGTGTGGATTTAAACACTTATATAACCTTTTATTCCATCAGGCTTAAATAATGCTGATTTCTAATTTTCTTTAAATTTCTCCCAGCCATTCTTTAAGAGGCTGCAACTTAGATGAAATAAGTGTAATTACAGGAAGAACTTTAAGTTAAAATTCAAAAGATTTATCCTATATTTTGCACATTAATCAAAGCAGTATTATACCCGGCAGCTAAGATGTTGAATAAACTTTCTATTTGTCGGATCAGTAGCTCCTGAATACTTAATTTTGGCAACCAAAAAAGAGGTTAGAAATAATATAAACAATAGAAAATTACAAGGCAAAAAGACCTAAAGAGGCTTTTAATTAAGGTCAAAGTAATTTTCGTTTTATTTAGTTTGATTAATAAAACTGTAAGTATTTTGATTAGTAATTTTTGACAATGAATTTTACTCACGCACACTATTAATAGAAATCCACTTTAGATGTCTCGAGGTAGATTTTACTGGCAACTTGACTAAGCTCAACGAATTCTCTTATTTCAATTAGACAGCGCAAATTAATTTTACAAGTTTATTAAAACATTTTATCTAACATTAATTTAACTCTCCAAAAACGAGAAAATATATTTCTAATATATGAAATTGCAAAAATATTAATAATGACGATCATTTTTATCCGATTGTCTTTGAAATATTTTCAATAATTCGTAGTGACCAGACGACATTAATTAGATCTGTTTTAGAATCATTTATTTGAGTTTGATCAAGAATTGAGGCGAGCTTAATTTTGTAAAACCTTGACTTTGGTTAGAGTTGAGCAACCTGTAATTTCAGAATGAAGAAAATTACTTTTTCCTGTCCACTATTCTTTCTTCATATTCATAATTGATATCACGCATTATCTCCTGTTCTTTAAAGGACTGGAATTTTTGTGACCTTACAAAATTTGAAGTTTTAGAATTGAAATTCATTTTGTTCCTTTTTTGGAGTTAATTTTCATGTTCACTTGGAATGATGATTTTGCTATGAAATTATTGTTAATTTTTATTGTTGTTTCTCTTCTACCTTTCGAAAAAAACAGAATTTCTATAGAAAAACATTTACTATAAAGATTTTAAAAATCAATAATTCAAATAATTGGAATTAGTTCAGAAGTGCCAATTAGAATGACTACACGTGATCTCCGTCCTCAAGTTCATGATCACTGTTGACTGATGAAATTGATTTTGTGTTTATATTTGTATTGGAGTATTTGGAGTGTTAAGACTTTTCACAGTTCATGAAAAGACTTTGAACAAGCAGTTGTGTTTTCTATGTTGTAAGATTGTTTCTAATTCCTGTTGTTTGAACTTTATGTTTAATAGTAGATTTTAAATCCTGTTTAGATTTTGTTAGGATCTTGGTTATGAATTTATGTTTTACTTGTAGTGTCACATACATTGGAGTGACTGCCATCATCTCCGATCTCAAGTTCTTGATTCCTGTCGATCTTTTGTTGTTTTTAAAGTGATGCATTTTAAAAATAAGTTTTTTAAAACAGAATACATAATTTTTTTATAGAATATATTTTTAAAATATTAATGAATTAGTTTGTTTGAAAGGCAATTTTAATCCATTTAGTTTGAATTTTCCTTCTACCTGATGACGACAGTAACTTTGTAAAAATATATTTTGGTATAATATATGTGAATTGATATTTTCTTACATTTAAATCAGTGCCATTGTTAAGTGTATGTTATAATTAATATATTATTATTAATATTTGTATTGTTATTTGCTAAACTTATATATAATATTTTTTAAATTAATTTTTCACAATATGTTATCTGGTCTACTGAGACTTTATAAAAATTTATATTATGTCATTTTATCGAATCTGCTTTACCAATTCGTATTTACCTTTTAAAATTTCATATTGTTTCATCTAGATCAGTGTTTCTCAACCAAAGACTGATCGCCGAACGCAAAAGATCTGCTTTATTACGCCGACCAGTAACAATACTATTTTTTATTTATAAATATTCTTTGTTGTAAAAAAACTGAAAACTAAGTGCTATTGTCAGACCTAGATTCTTTGTCTTTTCGAGGTGAATTAAAATTAGGTTTCCTTATGTGAAATACTTTCTTCGGTTCACTTTCAAGTTATGTTTGATTCATGTCGCTAAGGTCTTTTACACAGAATTTTTATATAACTCCGTAAATTTTTGATAATTTCTTTTCGCAGAACAATTTCGTAGAACATTTTCCACCGTACAGTCCACTCTTGAATCCAATTGAAAGTGTCTTCAGCAAAATGAAGTAAAGCATACGAAATACTATCTCAAGGAAAAATTGATTCAGTTCTTTCTCCTTCCAAAGCAGATTTGATGTAAACAATTAGGCTTTGGAAATTGAATTGCAAAAAGAAGATTATAAAAATCTAAAAACTATTTCTTCCACATTCAGCGATTTTTTCCAAATTGCTGTAAAATGAAGAAAATTTATCTGACTTACATTTAATCGAAAAATAAATCCACTTATTGGCATAAAATCCTAAAAACATAAAGAAATGTAATTATAAATAAATTTAAAATAAAATGTTGATAAAAAGTATTATTTAAGAACTTGAATAATTTTGCGAGATCACAATCAAAGCCTTAAAATTTACTTTCCAACCATTTTAAAAATTTATAAATGATAAACTACATAATAACTGCAGTCAAATGTTCATTCAAACTTATATGATAGAAATTGTTAATGAACTGGAACAGGTGTATCATACTAAATATTCCATCATTAAGATATTTTTTTCTCATTTCGTTCACTTAGCTTGTTTTAGCCGATCTTAATACTTGTATTTTCACATAATACTTGATATTGCAAGTTTTCGAGACGATACTACCTCCATATAGTACATTTTATGAAATCTTGATGAACTTCGCCGACCACAAAATTATAAATGGTAGACTGCATGTGGACCAGGGATCACGGATTGGTCATGTCAGCTTTTCCTCAAACCTAATAAGTTCTCACTTTTCATGCACTTCTTTATAGGAATTTTTTTCACGAATTGCGGTTTTACAGTCGTTATCGTAGCAGTCAAATTTTCTGATTTTGTTTTCAAAATACAAATTGCCTAAAAGTTGCCTACATAATTTTAATAAATTAATTAATTAGTAATGAATTTTTTTTGACCCTCTAAAATCATTAGATTCAGTTAATTTGTTTTGACTTTTCTCCGCAAAATATATTGAGTTTTAAGCTTATTCGAATTTTTATTTAATATTTTGTGTATAAATTTTATTTAATTCAGAACAAGTACAAAATTTGCAGTAAAAAAAGGTTGTTTAAAACATGTATAAAGTGCAGTATAAAGTGCAAAAGATACCTCAAGGAGAAAAATGTTGATTTGGGTATTCAAAGGATTATTTAGATTTTGTGTTACATATTCAATGAAAATAATTGGAAAATAACTTTTTATATTTAATTTTTGTTTTAATATTCAGCATTTAACAGATATAACAAATATCATTTTCTCTTTCATTGTGATAATTTGATTAAAATTTTCAATTTTCTTTTCTTTTTACAAATATTCATAATTAAATTGCTTTTCAAATTGATGTTCTGCCGGTTTAACCAATGTTTAACATTCGAATTCATAGCAATTCCAATTTTCTTCATTTAACTGAATGCCTTGGAGAGATATACTGCTGAAAAGAGAAGAATAGTTCTAGATTTCATAGCCACATTAGTTAGTTAAAATTTACGATAATAATCATAATGATAACGACACAATGCCAAATGGGAAACAATAAATAAAGATAGTAAGTAGTGATAAAATGCCCATAAATTCCTCGGCTATCATCATCAATGTCTATAAAAACAAAGGTAATGTTTATTTATGAAACACCAATCCCATTTAACAGTAATTGAAAGAATTCCTAGTTTATTTTTTTTACAAACTATTTCATTGGAAACAATACAATAACTCTCCTGAGATTTCTGTCTATTTATTACAAATAAATTTTCGTTTTAGAAATTCCACAAACAATTTTTTTTCAATTGAAACAAAATCATTGAATTTAAAATTTGAAAATTATATTTAATATTTCAGTATTATTAAAACAAAAAAAATAACGAAAACGATTAACTTATGCTCAAGTAGCTCAAAAATGAAATTCGTCGCATTACAATTTCTGTTTGGAGATGGTTGACAAATTTCTGTCACGCAAATCTGCGCCATGACTTACCAATGGCGGATTTGAAACAAAACGATTTTGATCAGCTCATCCGATTTTGTGACGAATTGAATATGGTGGAAGGAAATCGCAGCATATTGTTAATAGGGAGAATATTCGATGCAAGCAAGTTGTCATTGAAACAAAATAATTTCTATTATTTACAATTGTTTTGTTTAACTCTATGAATTATCAATGAACTTTATTTAAATGAGACGTTCTGTGAAATGCGATTGGTATCGCTAAAATGATTTAACCATAAATAAGAAAAAATAGTTAATAGAATAATAATAATAATAATAATAATAATAATAATAATAATAATAATAATAATAATAATAATAGTATAAGTATAAAATGGTGATTCCTTGGTAGCAGCATAAATTAATATATCAGATAAATAAATAACAATATAATTATTACTTCGCAACAAAGGCTTATTTTGTTATATACTTATCTGGTATAATAATAATAATATTAATAATAAAAATAATAATAATAATAATTATTATTATAATAATAATTAAGGTAAAATTTTGAAATTAGTGGACAAGTGTAAAGATTCATTTTTCATTTATAACAAGAACGTAAAAATAAAACGACATTTGATTTATGATTTATAACTATAATTTACCGAATGATGTTCATATGATAAACATATAAGGAAATCTTTTATTGTTTTAAAAGTCAATTTTGTTGATATTCTTGGATTTTGAAAAACATGAACCGACTAGGACAAATGTCATAAGTTTTAAGACTCTAAAATTTGAAGGGTTATTTAGAGACTAAACGTTTTTGGGTTGCTTATTACGAATTCATGTTCATCACTTCAAAGTTCAAGATGTTTGGATTCATTATGACGTATTCAAGAACAAGACCAATTTGAGTAGTGTAGTTATTAAGATTTTATATATCATCATTATATTACCCAGGGCTGTTACATTTCAGTTTTGTGATTATACTAGGTACATTTGACTACCCTCTTTTCAACTAAGCTCCTAATTCTCAAACGCTGGTTTCCTGGTTTTACGTTCTAATCCGTTCGGCCCTTATTCAAAAATTATCATGGCCTTACAGGAGGCCTTAAAACATTAAAATCGGACAATAAAAGCTGGAGGATAAAATTTTGCCTCAAAACAGCAGTTTCCTTACAAACTGATAGTAGATAAAATGTAATTTATCTACGTATTTTCATAAGATTCTAAATATTTTGCATATTTCCATTAAATAAAATCAGAATTTATTGTCATATAAATAAGAATAACACATAAAAAATATGAGCACAGAAAACTTGTTTAAATATATAAAACAAAATGTGTTGAAAGTTTAATAAAAGTAAGATAAAGGAAATTGATAAAAAAGATAAACTATTTTACTGCTAAAAAAAATAAAGTTCATGAGAGACATTTATTTTATTCTTAAAAATGGAATGAATTAAAACAAATACTGAAAAAAGTTTAATTTTTAATTCTTGCTAATTAAAATGTTAAACTCGCATTTCTAATTATAAATTAGCATTTGTTCATTGTCACTTAAATCAAACAAAAGTTTACAATTGCTTCTTATAATGTCCATTTTGTTTTAATGTTAATAATCAAATTAAACAGTAATACCTCCCAGACACTAAAATCATTTCCGGTGAGTACGAAATGAGAGGACCGAATTTATTCAACCATAATAATTACATAGATTCTATTCAGTCCCGGCTAATGAAATTCAATGAATCAAGTTCACGGTTGACTAGATAAATTGAATATTTAAAGTCATTCAACAGTGATTTTTAATATTAATTATTATTCAATTTACAGGTAATGATCAAACCAATATATAATTTTTATTGTTTCAATCAAGCAAAGTATTTATAATTTTTCTTTCTCTCCCCATCTAATCTGATAAATATGGTTTTCGATTCTCGAAAATGGTAGAACGGATGCTTGATGTATCAGATAAAGTCACACATTTAAAATCGGCAGACGAGTTGTTGGGTTGATTCTAACAAATAATGACTTCGAGATGCTATCTCATCCGATAGATATTTTAGATATATAAATAAATAAATAATGTAAAATTCTTGAGATTTTGAAAAATAACGCTGATTTCCCTTTTCTAAGATAAATGTCTTTCTATAAGACAGTCACTTGCCTTGTTCGTAAATTAATATTTTATGAGAACTTCAAGGTTTTAAATTATGATGAATTACCGCTTGCATTTTTAATTTTTTGTTGTGTAATTAAAACAAAATTATTCTCACAACCATATTGGTTTTCAAGTTGTCGCACTTTTAATGTAATATAATTTATTCTTTAACATTTATTTTTGTTTCCCATTTCTTTTTTCTTCTTTTCTTTTCAGTCAAAAGATCCCAATGTTGTTGGCAGTTATTTGAAATGATATTTTTAATAGTTGATTTTTTAAAGACCTTAACGAGATTATTATTTTACTGTCCAATAAATATTCAATTATGATTATAAGAAGGCCCTGGAAGAGGGGGTCAGAAGGGACATTTGACATGGGCCTCCGAATATGGGGGTCACCAAAATATAGCTAGCAACACAATAAGAAACAATAAAAAGGATCACAAAATTTACTTCGCACTTTTATGTAGTCCCAATAGTTTAGGGAAGCAAAAAAAGTAACCTGTAATAAAATCAAACATAATATGGTTGGAGTAGCGATCAGCAATGGTCCAGGATCCCGTAAATGGTCTGGCGGCACTGAACATTAATTAGGATATTCATGATTAAATTTCGTTTGTTATTTCATATTTTGAATAAAAATTTTTATTCTAAGTGCCTCTTACATACCGTGGTTAGAAAGATAAAAAAATTATTATTATTATTAATTTTATTATTGTTATTATTATTATTTTTATTATTTTTATTATTATTATTATTATTTTTATTATTTTTATTATTATTATTATTATTATTATTATTATTATTATTATTATTACTATTATTATTATTATTATTATTATTATTATTATTATTATTATTATTATTATTATTATTATTATTACTATTATTATTATTATTATTATTATTATTATTATTATTATTATTATGGTGATGATAATGATGAAATTTGAAAGAAAAACTTCATTTATAAAGTATTGTAAAAAGTAGAATGTTAGGCACATTGTTCTAGCTCAATTAATAGTTTAAAAGAAAATTAGCCAAAACCGGACAGGGATAGAACAACTGTTTTTAACAGTATCCGTTCTATTGTCTAAAGAATGTCATCATTTGACTCTCTAAGTAAAAATGATTGTAAATTCTTCATCAAGTTATCTATGTCTTTATGAAGCAGATAAAAAGGATGACAAAATTCAAAAAAATATATATACAAATTATTTTTACTCAATTTTTAACGGAAAATTATATTCATAATGCAATAAAATACAACTGTATTTGAAACGAAATTAATATTATATTTAATTAACAGAAGATCGACAAATGCTTCTAGAATTGCAAGAACGCCCATTTTCACAGAATTTACTGTTACCATTTTTTCCGAAAGCCTTATGGTAGCCGATGGAAATTTAATCCGAATTAGCGTGACAGAGAATGCAGAATGTGACACGCAAATGTGTGAGATACTTATATTAAAAATTCACCATATAATTTTAAAAACTCAACTACTTTCAAATTTATGATGCATATAATAATATTAATAATAATAATAATAATAATAATAATAATAATAATAATAATAATAATAATAATAATAATAATAATAATAATAATAATAATAATAATAATAATAATAATAATCAAGCATCCTTTTGTTCTATTGGAATATTTATTACCTTAATGAGAAAAAATGTGTCAACCGAATAGGACATCGCTACAAATTGTAAAAATATGACTAAAATAATAAAAAAGACAAAAAAGTTTTTATTACTTTCGAAATTCACTAAAACAAAAATTTTATCGTAACATTGTTTTGAGGTGATCCTTGTGCATGAATGTTGAAGGCATTTTACATGACTATAATTATCTTTATTAAAAATACAGTTCAAGCAAGGCGAAAATTATGTGATGTGTATGGAGAAGATGTATTCAAAGAAACAAAAATGCCAAAATTGGTTTGCACCACGTTCTGGAAGGCCCATTGAAGCCGATCAATACAAAATAAAGGCATCTATAGATACAAACAGCCGAATAACAACTCGTGAGATTGCTAAGAGGTTAAATTTGTCGAATTCGCCTGTTCATGATCACGTGAAATGTCTTGGTTTAATATTAGAATAAGAACATATGGGTTACGCATGTTCTTACAGAATGAACTTTGCTACGTCGCATCAACGACTGTGATTTGATTCTCAAACGTCAAGAAAATGATCCATTTTTGAAGTGAATCAATACTGGCAACAATTGGTTGCTTACAAACATGTTAAGCTCTAGAGATCATGAAGTAAAAAAGATAAACCAGCTCAATCCACTTCGAATGCCGATGTTCAGCAAATATCAGAAGTTTTATGACGTGGAATCAATCTTCTGCCCGAAAGATGGCAAAAAGTAATGGACCAAAATGGAGAATAAATAATTTAATAAAATGTTTATACACTAAAAAATCGTGTTTCATTTTCACCAAAAAAACAAAATGACTTTCCAAACAACCTGATAATACGGGAATCAAATATTTATAAATATTTACGAATAACCATTAATTTTAAAATCGAGTATCAAGAAATAATGAAAGATGACAGGACGAAAATACAAGCAAAAGGGGAAATCCTACAAGATCAACTTTGATAGTTGTGTGAAAGCAATTGAAAGGTGTAAGCAATAAATATGAATACAATTAATAGAAAGACTTGGTGAAAATAATAAATAAACAATGTTACTGATAAACCTTGTTTTTTAATAAAATAACCTTTTAGGAAAATTATTTTGTCTAAAAAGTCAAATTTTATGACTGAATGAAATTTGGTACGGAGGTTATCGGCGATCGAAAAGACTTTCTCACTGTGGATAACTTTGGAAGGATAACTTGAACTTGCCATCGCGATGAGATTTGGTATCAGTATTTTTTGGTAACAGGTAAATATAGTCTCTGGATTTATTAGACCCCTCATTTCCTACCATGAATAATTCTGCAGCCATTTTCCTCAATGCATTTTTAAATATATTTCCACTCTTTTCTATACCTACTTATTTCCTACAATAATTAACTACTTCACGATTCAATGAATATTCACCATCTTTTATGTGCATTTTCCCTCTACATTTAATGTTTCTACTTGTCAGTTTAATATTTCTAACTGTCCAACTTTTTCACTAAAAAATAACTTTTTTATCGACTATTTTCAATAAATATATAAAAACTTGAGATTTTATGTTGATTCTAGAATAAATTTTAATTTTGATGATTTCTATAATTTTAAAAACAATTAATTTTGTGATCATTTAATAGATTTAGACTTGGTTTTAGAATTATTTTGAATAAAAGCTAAGTTTCATTACAGAGTACGTTGATTAATTTTATAGTAATGTAGATTGAGTGATATCTTATTTTATGTTGAAATACTGTTAATTTCATGTACTAATTTCATAGTTCAATTATTTACTAATTAGGATCAAATTTGACTGATAGATTTTCAATAGTTTAATGATCTTTTTATAATTCATTCGTTGAAAGTATGTGATTAATGTCGGTTAAACGTGTATTTTACACTTTAAAATTTACAGTAAATAAATTTCAATTAGTCTTATTTTTAGGTCTTTTTTGTTAAAATTTTTTTGTTAATTATATCAGGTTTTTATTAAGCTTTTAAAGGTAAATTTAAATTTTTAGGAATAATGATAAATTAGGTGAAACTTAGTACGTAATTTACTTGATTTCAGTGTATTATTTGATATATTTAGAGTTAATTGTGATTTTTAAGTTCAATGGACTGCATAAATTATTTACTTTTATTTAAGATAAAAGTAGTAGAATAAAATTTAGGGAATTATAAGGGGTTTCTCGTTTGATCATAAAATAAATTATCTTTTTATAATCATTTAGAAATTTCTAAGGGAGTATTTGTGTACTGATAGTTTTTAATCAATTTATACTGGAATTTTTTGAATTATTTGATAAAAAAATCAATGAGAAAATTTGATCTCTATTCGATGATTTTATGATAAATTATTGAAATTTATTATTAAGTATTTTGAAGAAAACAGATTTTGATTATTTTTGATGATTTTTTATTCGCTTAAATTTAACCATAATAATCAAATTGTAAGGATTTTAAAGGAAGAATGTTGGATATTGATAACAGGTTTATAATCATTTGGAGAAAATATATCTTTTTTGGAGAATGTCCGTTTTTCAATGATATTAAATTATCATAATAACGAAATTAAAGAAAATAAATATGATATTTTATTTATTTCTATAATATCTCTGTATATCAGATAGGTTAATAACAAAATAAGCCCTTGCTGCGAAGTAATAATTATATTGTTGAAAATAGTTTCGATTATTAAATAATCCTCTTCAGTCATTTAAAAAAAGAAACTGAAGAGGATTATTTAATAATCGAAACAATTTCCAACTATATAATTATTACTTCGCAGCAAATGCTTATTTTTTTATTAACCTATCTGATATACAGAGATATTATAGAAATAAATAAAATATCATATTTATTTTCTTTAATTTCGTTATTATGATAATTTAATATCATTGAAAAACGGACATTCTCCAAAAAAGATATATTTTCTCCAAATGATTATAAACCTGTTATCAATATCCAACATTCTTCCTTTAAAATCCTTACAATTTGATTATTATGGTTAGATTTAAGCAAATAAAAAATCATCAAAAAGAAAAAAAGAAACTGAAGAGGATTATTTAATAATCGAAACAATTTCCAACTATATAATTATTACTTCGCAGCAAATGCTTATTTTTTTATTCACTTATCTGATATATTAATTTATGCTGCTACCAAGGAATCACCGTTTTATACTTATAATACCTTTGTATAATATGAGTTTATTTATTGCAAACAGGTGTATCCATTAAAACTTTAACGCAACAAATATATTTGAAATATATTTATTATAATCCAATCGATATCAAGATTTTGTGTTTCTTTAAGTCTGATAGTTTTTGTGAGTAGAATCGAGTTGAGAAATAACAATGTGAGGAAGGTTTTCTGGTTCAGCTATTACTTGATCTTGAACGATTTTTTCCATCAATTAAACTGTGATGTTTTTAATTGGATATTCTTCAAGTATAATTCTCAAGTTTTTCCGTTAATGACATTGTAAAGTGCACATCGTATATTAATGATATTTCTTCCATTTCCGACGTTTTAAGGAGAATACAATAATTTGCTAGCTGAATATGTTCGAACAGTTTCGAATTTGAAACGAGTTTGTCTGGTTTTTAGCACACATAAATATGTGGAAACGAGCAATTTCTAAGATTGAAATTTGCTGAAAAAAATTATTGATGAATGGTTGACGATCTTCAAAAGTTTTTGATACATTTTTAAATTGAAAAAGGTGGCGATCATGTTTAAAGTGATAATATTCGAACAAAATAAGATATTTGTTATTGTTAATTATGCATTTGTAATTTAATTAAAATTTAATAAAATTAATTAAAAATTAAGCTTTGCAGATACTACAATAAGCAGCATATGCAATAATTATTTCCCTGTTGTTTTCTTGAATTTGAAAAAGTGACTCTCCAATTCTATTAAAACATGCATCCATATCTAATATAAAGTTCTTTTGAAAATCTGGATATACCAAAACGGAGTTTGAACTCAGTCTGGTTTTTAACATTTCAAAAATCCTTTCACATTAGTCAGTCCACATAAGTTTCTTTTGATTATTTTCAAAAAAATTTATTGTTGTTTATTTTATATGTTTGAATTCTTTTTTTATTAATAAAATATTCAACACATTTTCATTTTTCTTAAAATAGCATTTTTATGATATTAGTTTTAATCCGGCTTTCTCTATTTCTATAGAAAACTTTTTCTATTGCCAGATAATATTCTTTTAAAGATTTTGATAAAAATCAAAATATCATTTAAATATACTGTTTCTTCTTTGCAATTTAATTCTTCCTGTATTTTATTCGTTAGTTTTTATAACGTTCCTGTAACCGTAAAAATCCCAAACGGCATCTTATTAAAATAATATTGTTTATTCTTTGTCGATACTGATGTTTTGAGTTTTAGAGTCATCTGCTAATTCAACTCGATAATAGGCATTACGAGGATCGATTGTCTAAAAAGTACTTAGAGACATTCAAAACATCTAATGATTCATTTGTATTTGGCACTGGAAACACTGGTCTTTCTGTTAAATTACTTAGCGCACTAAAGTCTAAGCAAAGTCTTATGTCATCGTTTTCTTTTTCACACACACTAACGGTGTATTACACAGTGATTCACATTCCTTAATAATTCAATACGTTTCCGTTTCTGTAATTTAGTTTTCAATTTTATGTTATGTGTCAGTTCTTTCCTTAGATGTTTGCGCAATTGATTTATTCGACGTAAGGATTTCATGCTTTAAGAAATTCACCTTTCCAACATCCAATTTATTCATCATAAACATACTACTATAATTTATAGCCAATTTACTATTTACTTAATGTCCGAATTTTCCTTCAGTTATCATATTAAGCAGGTAATTTATTATAATATTAGGTAAAAATAAAACAAAAAACACATATTTAATTATTGCTTCAATATTAATATTAAACCAACATCTTTTTTCTATTTGAAACTTCACAAGTAACTGACAAAATTCTACTATCATCCTTCTATGAATAACTACATCAAAATTCAATCAGTTAAATTACTGATTATTCTAATGATCGTTTCCGCGTATTTCTGTCTCATCAAATCTAGATCAATTCAAATTCGAAACCGTTGGAATTTATTCAGAAGAAATACAAAATCCTGATATCAAATTCTCGGTGATCAACCGACAAACGAAAGAATTGTTAAAATCGTCTTATCTAATATATTCATAATATATGTTTCGTTCTAATTTTGTGTTCCAGGAAGCACTGTTCCTACACATATTTTCATTAACTATTAATAACTTTTCATCATTTAATTGTTATCCATTATTTATCCATATTAATTTATTAAACTTAAATAGTTCCTATTTGGCACTTAATTAATTTTATAATTATTTACTTTATTTGTATTACTAAAAAAATTATCTACTGTAATTAAATTAATCAAAGTTTATCAAACAGACAAACACATTCATCCATACAATCTTAGCTGAGAATTATATATAAACCTTCATTCATATACGTTTGTGTACTTCCGTGCAAAAGCTTCGGAATTTGGGTGTAATTCTGATCGGAATAATCTTCGTAGATGTTTTCGTAGTCGATTTCGGCCACTTGTCTGTTGAATACTTGTTTATTAGTTTGTAGCATTGATATTTGAAGTGTCTTTGTCTATGACAGTGTGCTCATTGAAAGTTTGGTAGTCTAGTCTGTAATGATCGATTTTTTGCATGCGCAACCTCTAAATTTTCTTTGTCTTTCGTTCTGGTGTTGTTTTTGATTTATCGTGTTCCCAAAATATTGATTGATCATTATATACGCTGGGAACTTCGGTTTTTATTATTTTGTTTTTTACCCAATGTACTTTGCCATTTGACATATCAATTTTGTCCCATTGGATTTTGATCATTTTCTATTAAAACTTTTTGGCTATTCGGGGGATTAATTTGCTATTTTCTTAAAGTTTTCTTAATTAACTTTCTCATGCTTTCCCATTCAGCTTCTTTTTTTATTTTTAAGTCCCATTTCATCTACTTATCATCGAGTGAATAAAGTATCAGGTGTTTAATAATTTTTTCCTTTATGCTTTATAATATATTCGATCAGTTTCTTTTACATTTTCCATTAGTTTCTCACAATTTTTTCATATTTCTTAAATTTAAATGCTCTTAACCAATTCTCAAGGCGTTGAAAGCTTAATATATTTGTGACTCCTTTTATCTATGTTAGGATCTTGTATATCGTGTAATACTACATACATTGGAGAGACTTCGCACAATCTCTGTACATGAGTTCAAGAGAATACACAGTAGTCTCATTGAGCATAACAAAACATGGAAATTAAAAGTAGATATTTCCAATTTCGAAGGATTTTAAAAATTATTGAAAATGTATTACTTGTGAAACTTTGATGATAAAATCTTTTAATCCAAAAATCAGCATACGTAATGTAATGATCATTATTAACGTTAATTTTAAATGAATTGAATTAATATTATTAGAGTCAAAAAAGTTTATTGGATTCAGTTATATAATTATCTATTTACTAATAAACCTATAAGTATTATTGTATTTATTGAAATTGTTTTGTGCCTGATGATGACAACTTAGCTGTGGAAATATATTGTTTTAAGGGAAAGTCACCCAATCGTGTAAGAAAGGTATTAGGAAAAAATTGTTTAGTAAAATTGTTGAAGTTCACTTCTATTATTAAAATGATATTCAAAATATCATCGAAGAGATTAGTCGTATAGCCATTTTTGGAGGCATCAAAGATGTTGATAAAGATGGTATTCAGACTTTGTAAAAAACATCACATGGCGGAAACATCAAGACTTGATTTGAAAAACTTTAACAGTCGACCACTTTCCTTCTCAAGCTCTTGAGCTCTGAGTGTTGCGCTTATGATTTTGAAATCCCGATTGATTTTTGATGACATTTTAAAAGTATTAATGTACCACTATAAATAATATTTAATTATTTTAATACAAAGTAATATTTGCTATTAAACTTACCAGCAAAGAAGTGCAATGTTCGAAATTAAAAGATTTATATTAAATACAATAATTATCTTATTATATTACCATGTGTTTATAGTTTATATAATATAATCAAAGTTATTAATTATTAGTTATTTTTTAATAATGGCGATTACACATTTTGTCGCCCTCTCTCTGGATAGCGCCCTAGGCGACCTCCTAGTTCGCCTTAATGGTAGCGCCGGCTCTGAAATTAACTATTAAAACCATCGAAAAGGCCCTTTATTTTTACAATCAATGCAAGGGGTTGTTTCACGAGAACGACAAAGACTACGAGTGAGTGAGTGCTGTTAAACCTGGATGTAATGCATTACTTGACAGTTGTCGGAAAATTTACAAACGTAGATAGACCAAACAATGGAATCTAAATTCCTTTTTGCAACATTGAAAAAAAATGAATAAATTAATAATTATTTAATGTATGGCTATTTGTTATTATTAATTTTTATTTAATACAAAAAGGGTTTTTCGAGTTTTACATTGTTTTTTTCAAAAACCCCAATTGATCACGAAATTTCGTTTAATGCTATCATATCCAGAACGTATCCCCACGTTGAACGGGTGCTTCCTATATATATACAGGGCCGGCTTTACACACGGTAGAGCAGGCGGCCGAATGCGTCCCTCGTAATTTTAATACTTGCATGTAAAAATTGTAAAACAATATTCGAATTTTAAAAAAAATATCGTGTGAAAAAATAATAAAAAGAATAATCTCGGAACATCAAAGAGGACTAGAGGAGGCTTGTTCGCGCTTATTTGGTGTGTACGGGAAAAAAGGGATTTGCTTAAACGCTCACAGTACGATATAGCTATGACACAAACAGACTATCTAGACTATCTATTTTGTCTATTTAAAATGATATGACGAGAGCAATAGACAAAGAAGATATTCTACGATATTTTACAAATCTAAAAGCAAGAAGAAGATTTTAAACTTTGGAATACGGTTACCATTTAAAGGTGTCCAATAACTCCAATTTTTTATATAAAAATATACGTACAATGCCACTGTATTTATTTCGCATAAGTGAATAAAGAAAGTTAAAGTTCTTTTTCTATTTGTTTGATGACCATCGATTTAAAACAAACCCACAAAATTTAAAGTTGTTGATACTATTATTATTCCTTATTTTTTTATTTAATTATTATTACTATTTGAGGTAATTTTTTTATTAAAATTTTGCTTTTTTGTGTTATATTTACAAATTTGTGATTTTTGTTATGTTACTTAATTCTACTTGTGTTAGGGGTGGCCAAAAAAAATCTTGTTGGTAGCAGCAAAAAGTCTAGTGCCGGCCCTGTATATATATATATATATATATATATATATATATATATATATATATAGAGAGAGAGAGAGAGAGAGATGAGTTATGCATTTTATATCAGTAAAATTTTCATTTTGAATTTTATTCATCTCCTTTTTTACAAATTGTAAATCAATATTTTTGTTTATTTAACACGAACTTTTAACACAATCTTTTCGAGTGTTTGAAATAATAATAATGATAATAATAATAATAATAATAATAAAAATAATAATACTAAAAATAATAATCATTGTAATAATAATACTAACAATAGTAATAATAATACTATTAATAATAAAAATATAATTCAAATAAACAGGTAAGGTTTTATAATAATAATATCTTAATGATTTCATAAAACTAAATTATTTAGTTTTTAAAAGTGATGCAATATCGGTGAATTTATTACTAATCAATAGATGCACTTCATTTTAATTGACAATCAACAATTAAATCGTTTATCTCAGCATGGGCATCGAAATTAATAAATTTCTCCCTTGGAATCTCCATCAAAAATGCCATGATCCCACTAACAGTTTCAGCACACAAAACCTTTTGCAATTATTCATAATTGAGCACGAGTGTAAGTCAATAAGTGTAAAAAAAATCCAATTAGAGTTCCGAAGAGATATAACAACAAATTTCTTACATCACAGTTAGAAAAATTGTCAATCCATTCATTGATCATTTATAAATTAAAAAAGTGTTAATCATTTATTTTTACAAATAATTATTTATTAATTAAATAAAAATATGTGCACATTTAAAGAAAGTCTAATAATTTTCTCAACTGTTAAAAATCGGAAAACCCTTCAAGACTCAATTATGATGCAATAAATTGCATGATTATTGGAGTCAATGATAATTAAAATTAATTCATTTATAATTAATAACTTTTTTTTAGCAAAAGAAAAATATTTATCGGGTAAAAAACAATAAATTTCAAACTCTAAAATCTATAATAAATTTAGCGATATTTGATTGGTTGGAAATTTCTCTCTATAAAGAGCAATTAAAATAAAAAACACACTAGCTGGATTTTGATTGGCCAGTGAGCTTGCGTGACTGAACCGTAGTTATTGGATTTGTCAACGGCTGAAAGAGAGAAAATATAGCTTAATGATTTGTATTTTAAAATCAGGAAATTTTCTATGAAAATTCAAAATTTTCTTCACTTGAATTTCGCAAACGAATAATTTTTATCCGTACACTAAGTAATCAATCTATCGCTTCATTCGAATTTCCGGAACAATCCAAGATATTCCCGACACAGGAATCAACTGACATTTTTGTGGCCAATAAATAACTCATAGAGAACACTTAAGCGAATTTAACGAAAATATATTTATTTTATATTAGAGTTTGGTTAAAATTTCATTCACACTTATCTATGGTTGACGATTGGGTTATAAAAACCATGTATGCTACAAAACGTCGAAGAAGAAACACAAAATGGTTAGATTAATTTTTTTATTACTATTAATTTTTTGTTTTAATTGTAATCGAAATTCGAATTATTCACAATCATTGATTCTTCATCACACCGATGATTGATAAGTTGGGGAAAAAATCGATAAGCACTGACAAAATTAAATTATGAGAAATATAGCACAAGTTTGATGTATAAATATATTTAATCTAATCTGTCGATCAAATCTCAGAATTCCTGCTCAAAATAAAGGTTCAATAAAAAAATGAAATTTTATATTCTTAAATATTTTTAACAAATGATTTTTTTTGGTTTCGAAAATAAATTTATTCTAAATAAATTGCAGTAAATTTGTGCAATTTAAACAAATAAGACTTTGTATATTTACTTATAAATCATATGTATTTTTATTGTATTTAGCAAAGAATAGTGTTTCAATTTTTAAAGAGAAAGTAACTAGGAAAATTATTATTATTTAATAATAGTAATAATAAAAATATTATTATTATTATTATTATTATGATTATTATTATTATTATTATTATTTTGTTTATAATAAACCATGATTAAGTATAAACAAAATTTTTAATATAAATTTATTTCATGATAAAAGTAATATTTTTTATAAATAAAAAAATATTTTTGCTTAAAAATGCGGCAATAAATTAGCTTTAATTTTCTTTAACCTTTCCCGTTTAGTGTTAAGTCTTTGACACCAGGAAAAGATAATATAAAATCCAATCCCAGCAAACGTCACCGAGAACGACTGAATTCGGAACTCGATCATTTAGCCAGCTTGCTGCCATTCGATCAGTCCGTGATTTCCAAACTTGATAAACTGTCAATTCTCCGACTCGCTGTTTCCTACTTGCGAATGAAATGCTATTTTCAAAGTAAAGTTAAATTTATATTCATATTTTTATCACCGGGTCTGAGTACATTAATTCGTTCTGTAAATTAGTTGGATTCATTCACCTGAATCAATTAGAATTCTCCTAATTAATTAAAAACCCAGTTTAAATTTCAGTTAAACAAGAAAGTTGGTTGTTATTTTTTTTTGTAATGAATATGAAGAAAAGTTACGAAGACAATCGGTGAACCGTATGGCGGGGGTAACACTGCACTGTGTTTTCTGATTGAGTAGATATTAGAGTACTGTTATCATCTTTTCTTGATTCATTCTCGCATGATACACAAACATGCTCCCCGTTGAAATCCACCAGCCCATCTGAAAATAATGAGAATCTCGACTTGAATATATTGCATATTTTTTAAACGATTACCCAATTATTCATGGTACATTTTTCAGTTGAACATCTTTACAATTGTCAAAGAAATTTTTTAATTGTTTTACCATTCAGTCTTAGAATTTTGAATTTTAAAAAAATTAGAATTTTTTATTTTTTTAAATTTTATTATTATGATTGTTATTATCAATTATTATTATTATTATTATTATTATTATTATTATTATTATTATTATTATTATTATTATTATTATTATTATTATTATTATTATTATTATTATTATTATTATTATTATTATTATTATTATTATTATTATTATTATTATTATTATTATTATTATTATTATTATTATTATTATTATTAATTGTTATTATTGGGGAAATTTACGTATTTTGAGTCTGCACTAAAATTTCATTTTTTTGACAATTTATGGACTAAAAAGGTTATTTAATTTTTGACGAGCTTGCTATATGAAGATTTCTCTCCCAATACTGCCATTCTCCTGCTCAATGTAAAGGGAACATTTTGAACGTGTTATTCAGGATAGGTTTAAACAAAAGTAATAAGCATGCACATGTATGAGAATTTACAGAAATTGTTTATACGAAATTTATACGAAATAATTAAAACAAATATTTTTTAATAATTTAAAAATAGTTATTTATATTGCTGATATCCTTCGAATGCATACTTCACAATGTGATCTATAAGGCTTTTCAGACCGTATCAGACACATGAAATGTGTTTTAATATAATCTTTCTCATTAGCACTGCTAGAGGTTTTCTCCGATTTTTTAATATAAAACTGACTATTGAAATAACTCAAAAATATTCAACTTTCCGAGTTTAAGAATGATTTAATACTTTGAACATGAAATTTAATTTTTTTTCGTTAGGCCATGGAAACATTTGCTGGGCAGTGATATTAGTGATTCTGTCGACTGCACTTTTCAACTGCTATTTTCGTTAGTTATTTTGATAACTATGGAAACGTCTCTCATTGCATCATTCAAAGCATCAATTTTGACTCCAATTTCTTCCCAAATATAAATTGGACGACAGCTTGAATATTTTGTTAATTACTGTCATAAATTTATTTTCAGGTATAAGGAATATGCTGACAGGATTAAAATGGTCATTACCAATAATTAGGTCTTTACCGTGCCTAATGTGTAATCATGAGACTACTTAGAAAAACATGATCTTTGATAAACGATCTATGTCTTCGTTAGAATATTGTTTTAAAGCTTACGCTGATAACATTTAAAGGAGTCGTGATTTTTACTTTTAGACATTTCAATGTAAATGAAAATTAATATGGCTAAAGAGCCAAAAGTTGAATGCCTCTCATTCAATCGTCTAGCTTCGTGTTCATTAGTTTCTGGTCAAAAGAATAATAATGATCAAAATAATGATCAAAAATGTGAATTTGGATATAAATATAAATCCTTTGGAGTAATTTAAAATCATAAAACAGAGCAACTGGATCTCCTAGTCGACAACCTAACTTTCACAGTGAAGATTAAAAGTAACCCATTAAAAATAATTTGTTTTAAATGCCTTACGAGTGTTCCGTACCAAATATCATTTGCATTTATTTACGAGTAATTGAATTTGAAAGATTGAAATGAATTCATTTCCTATTAGAATGACTTGTAGAGGCTGTTTGAAAATATCAACAATATTAGTAGGATAAATAAAAATAAATTAATTAAATATTTATAATTTAATCTAGAAAATATACTGAGCGACAAGCAACAGCAAGGAAGGCCGATTATTCTTTATTTATTTTCCTTTCGTTCAGTTTCTCTGTAGAAAAACCTCGAGCAATTAGCATTCCTAGACCATATACCGTACGGCGATGTCCTACACACAAAATCAACCTCGATTCTTCATCAACAGTAATTCTCGAAACTCAAGCAGCGCTAATTAAGCATCAGCACAGGTCACGCAATTTATTCATAGCTTCTACACGAGCTGGTCATCTTGCTTATTTTCTCACAAGGCAGCCGGTCAACGGTTTTTTTTTGCCATACATATTCGTGATTGTTTTCCGGTTGAAAATTTTTCAAAAATGAAACTGAGCATTAAATGAAACTTTATTTTTGCTCAAATGCTTTCGATTATTTTCATTGATTCCCATTATTCGACAGAGGTTTCACCTTTTTTTTAGTAAATATCTACGGATAAATGTTGTCCCATTTCAAGGAAACATGTCGATTTTGACATTTGGCGCGTCCCCAGTTGAAAGAACAATGCTAAATTTTTAATTGCAGCCAATTACTTAATAATAATAATAATAACAATAATAATAATAATAATAATAATAATAATAATAATAATAATAATAATAATAATAATAATAATAATAATAATAATAATAATAATATTATTATTATTATTATTATTATTATTTGCTTTAATTTGTTTAGATAATTATTAAATTTATTTATTTATTTGTCATTAACAGCTGTGCAAAATGATCGGCCAATAAGTGATAACCGATTGCCGTCACATTTGTATCATTTCCCATACGATTTGAATTGCACAGAAGGAGATGCCCATTTACAAGTAAAACAAATAAATAATTTTGGCAGATTAAATTAAATTTTTAATTTTTTTATAATTAGGCATTGAATGGGTTCGTTTTTATCGTTTCCTGTGACGGTGAAGTATTTTCTGCTTCGAAAACCGTGGAATACTATTTGGGATTTCATCAGGTAATTTGTTTTTATTCAAATTTAGTGGAATTATGAGTGAATTTTCAATGGGAAACTTTCGACATGTGAGCTGATTTTCTTCACCTGGAAATTTGCTGGTTAAAACTGATTGGTTTTACAGGAAATGAAATTTTAATTTAGATTTTTTTTTAATATTTTTTGTTTAAATTATTTCTCTAATTAAAGTTGAAATGAGATTTATTTTATTATGATTATTAGCAAATCTTTTTTACTGTATATTTTTCTTTTTTATAGTCTGATATTCTCCATCAAAGTGTTTTGGAATTAATTCATTCTGAAGACAGGGAGGAGTTCAAAAGACAGCTTTCATGGTCATCAATGTTACCGCCTGAAAAACGAAATATGAGCTTTCGGGATATTGTGAAAATCGGTAAAAGTTTTGATTGGAGAAGTTTTTAGATTCAATAAATTTTTTTTTCAAGAAAACTGCCAATATTTGCAAAGATGTTTCACAGTCAGATTCAGATGCTTATTGGACAACACTTCAGGTTTTATTGTAATTTTATTTGTTAATCTGTACATATGTTTGATGTAATGACATTTGTAGACATTAGAAATTAACGGTAGACTTCAATTTCTGCATGGTCAACCGAATATCACACTGGAACCGGAAACCGATAAAAGTTTGCCTCCACTTGGACTGTTTGCTATTTGTAGTCCTTTTGGTCATTTACCAAATCTTGATGCTGCTCAAAGAGATTTGACGTTTAAAACCAAACACAGCTTGGATTTGAGTCTACTTGCAATGGATGTGAGGTATTGCATTACATTACTACTTGACAATCTTTGAGTTTCGTTGTTTGTTTCTTTTCAACAGAGCCAAGGTCACATTCGGATATTGTGATAAAGAAATATCTAAATTAAGGACTTACAATTTGGTGCACCAGGATGATTTGAATTATCTTGCAAAAGGCCATGAAGAAAGTATGAAATATTCATTGTTTTAATGAACAAATTCAAAATATTAAAAGATCTAATGTTGACTTGTATGGAAAACATAATTTTGCCACGTTTTTTAATGTGTTTTATAAGTTTAAATTTTAATATCTTCTACAACATTCTAAAAGTGTTTTACTTTCAATGTGGTCGATTGCTTGTAACTGTTTAAAAATCTCAATATTTAGCTATTTATGCAGACTACTGAGAAGTAAGGAATGTGAATATATTTTGAGGGGAACGAGGATCTAAGGATATAGAAAATAAAGAAACATAATTTTAAGATTTTATATAACACAGTGATTGTACATACATTTATTACATATTTTACATGCCGAGGACACCAGGTGGAAAATTTTGTGATGGGGCTAAAATTAAATTTGAGATTTTTTTAACCACTTATTAAAAATGCAAGGTTGGCATAGAGAGTAAAGATAAAGACCCACTGAGTAGTTTCACAAAAGCCTATATTTCTTGAAATGTATTGCTGAGCTGTTTGTATGTTACTACATACTTGTACTATAGGGTTGCCATAATTCTAGAACTACAGACCGGGACAATCTACCTTCCATTCTCGATACGCTTCACACACCCCACAAAAATAAAATCTCGCCAAGTGTGCTCGCGAAATATGTCAAGGTAGATAGAATTTTTTTATAAATAATAGACTCAAATTAATATCATGTAAAAAAAATGGCCTTTCTTTTTCTAAAAACTGGTGTAAGGGCATAGGAGAGGGCGGAGGTGTTGCTTTGAATGTTGGTTTTGCCACGTGTGCGTATCAATACTATATACCAGCTGACCCGTACCCAGCTTCGTTCGGGAGCATTTCGTTATTTTTGACTTTCATGTTTAAAAAAATACATATTCATTCGTAAATTTTAAATCGACCGGGACAAAAAAATCTTGAACCGGGACATGCCCCGGTATACCGGGACGTATGACAACCCTATTATAGTATTATAAAATACTACTATAGGAGAGTGATAACCAACGTTCCCTTTAAGATGGTCACGTACGCAATTACGCATGTTAATTTATTATATTGTGCACATAAGTTTTCCAAATTTTATTTTAAAACATGAAAAAAATATCATGTTTTTCACAAGAAAAAACTGTTTTATAAATTTCAAAAAATTCTAAACTTGTAAAAAATCTATTTTTTTATTTTTTTTTCTAAGCACCCAAAACAATATTAAACTGAACTTTGGTGATAACTTCAATCATATATTCAGCTAGTCCACATAACTCAACTGATTATTCCAGCAAAATTACACATTCAATCTTTAAATTACGATTAATTGTCTGTAGCTGAAAGTTTATACGTGTTTTTACAATTTTCTCATAAATTGTAGGGCAAAATTTAACTTTGCAACGCTCGTGATTATATAATATATAGCTAAAATATAGAAGAAAAAAATAATTTAAAACTACCGTGTTTCCCCCATAATAAGACCTATCCTAAAAATAAGACATAACCGAAATAACTATAAGACCTACCTCGAAAATAAGACGTATCATAAACATCTCTCATATAAATTAACGTGCAGAAATAAGTATGGATTAACACTTTTATTATTTAAAATTTTTTAAAATAAGTCGTAATTTTAAAGAATTGCCATCTAAATACAATTCCAAAAAAAACATGTCATAATTATCAATTTAAAAAATTATTATTTTTTTTGAAATAAAAATAAATATTTTAAAAAAACTTGATTTTTATAATAGAACACGACTTAAATATATTAAATATATAAAAAGGGGAATCATCAATCTATATTCCATCTACTGGTTATGAAAGCATGCGTGTGACTTGTATTTTGGGGATTAGATTGGATGGAAAGAAGTTCGTTGGTAAGCGTTAGTAGCGCATTACGAGCGGGATATCTGGATAAAAATTATTCATTCAGAAATAGTCACATTGCCAAACATGAGAAATTTGGCCCAATGGTGTTACAAGAATTAGAATCCCAGATAATTTAACCAGTGACGAGATAGAATAATAATGGGGACGATGTGGGAGACTTGGATGACATGACTATATTTGAATAAATGACAACTTGGAATTAAATTATATTTATTTAGAAAATATGGACCTTAAAATAAGACCTAATTTGATTCTTTGTTTTAAATTTGAAATAAGACAGTGTCATATTTTCGGGGAAATACGGTACACACACACACACATATATATATATATATACACTGTTGGAAAAAAAATTTCGGCAAATGTCTTTTTTTCGAATTAGTCCTTAATAATATAATTATTTTTTTAATGAAAATTTGGCATGTATTAAAACTAACAAGTTCAACATGGTTTATGCTTTTTATTTTCGATATTATAATTGATTTTCTGTTTAAATCTAAAAAATTTATTATATGCCTGGAAAATAAAAATCGGCAGATTTCTACAAACCTCTCAAAAACTTTTCCCGCCAAAAAATAAAATTGTGGAATAATTTATTACCCATTAATGAGCATAAATGAAATTAAAATTGTACGTGATTCAGAGGTAGTAAAGTTGCATAAAGAAAACCTCTCGGATTCTGAAATTTCCAAAAGACTGGATATTCCAAGGTCTACAATATACAGTATCATAAAGAAATATGAGAAACATGATACTGTATTGAGATTGTCTGGTTCTGGAAGAAAAAAGTCATTGGATGATTCAGATATCCAGATTATTTTAAATGAAATTGAAAAAAATCCGTTTACGTCATCTGAGAGTATCAAAAATGAAATAGAAAAGACTACTAAAAAATCAATTACAAGCAGAACAGTAAGAAACTATATCAAAGATACCTCTTATAGATCTCGAGTCCCAAGGAAGGTACCGAAATTATCCAAATCCAATATTAAGAGAAAATTGGATTTGGCAAATGAATGGTCTTCTTGGGAAGAAAGTGATTGGGATAAGGTAATTTGGAGCGATGAAACAAAGATTAACCTTTTTTTATCCGATGGGCGGCAGAGAGTCTATAGAAAGAAAGGAAAGGCCTTAGAATCTAAAAATTGTCTTCCAACTATAAAGCATGGAAGGGGTAGTATAATGCTATGGGGATGTATGTCATCTAAAGGTGTCGGGAGACTCCATATTATCAAGGGAAAGATGGATGGTCTAATGTATAAGTGTATTCTAACTAAAAATCTAGGCCCTTCGGCAAGAGATATGGGTCTCGATGATGAATTTGTTTTTCAGCAGGATAATGATCCTAAACATACTTCCAGAGTTGTAGGCGAATACTTCATTTTTAAGAATGTAAATGTGCTAGATTGGCCAGCACAATCTCCAGATTTGAATCCCATTGAACATTTATGGGATTACGTGAAGAGAGAAGTAAGGAAAAGAAAGCCGACTAATTTAAGAGAACTTGAGCAGTATGTTATAGAAATATGGGAAAATATCGATTCAGAGCTTTGTAAAAGACTCGTAAAGACTATGAACGATAGAGTTAATTGTGTGATTCGAGCCAAAGGGAAACATATACCTTATTAAATATAATTGCCGAAATTTTTTTTCCAGTCTGTTTTGAAAAAGTATAAATTTTATTGATTTTAAAAGCACATACTAGACCGTTTTCCTCCTTAATATGTTTAAATAATATAAAAAGAGAATTTACTTTGTTTAACTATGTTTAAAGGTGCTTTTCTTTCGGATTAGCGTACTTTTTAAGAAAATTGGCATTTGCCGAAATTTTATTTCCAACAGTGTATATATATATTTAAAATAAATTGTAAATAATGATTTATTAATTATTTTGTCTCATTAAATTTATATAATGAATTTTATAATAGTATTTATCTCAATAAAGCAATAATTTTACGCTATAATATTTATAAAATATTCGGTTTAAATTTTTATTTAAAATTAATATCAGATACCACTGCAGTTTCGTCCACAGGTGTAGCATAGAGAGAGAAAATTCAAAATGAAACATTATAAAAATAAAATGTGAGTACATCGGCGATTCTTGACCTGCGACTCACAACGGATTTGTGAGACAGAAATATGATTTTTTTTAAATATGTACAAAAAATGTTTTATACAACAGTAAAATTTATCATTGTGTGCCACCCAAATTTTAAAAGTGCTATCAAAGGGTAAAACCATTAGAAATGCTAAGAATATCTATTAATTCTTCCTCAGATAAAGTTTCCTTTATTTCCCAATAATTTAGTGATTCGAAATTCATAGTTTAAATATATTTTTTTCCGTTGTGTGAATAATTTTATCGAATGTTGCTTGTTATTCAAAATATATTTTCTGCTAATTCTAATAGAGATTTTCTACAATTCCAGTTTTCAAAAGCGGGACAATCGGACTGCTAGTGCATCGATGGAAAAATAAGTCTCAAAAGTGGGTTTGGTTACAATCAAGCTTGAAAATTGTATTCAAAGCTGGCAAGCAGCATGGCATCATGGCAACTCATAGACAATTGACGTTAGTTAATTTTATGTTATTATTATTATTATTATTATTATTATTATTATTATTATTATTATTATAATTATATAATTTTATATCAACTACAAGAGTGTTTGGAATAAAGACATTTTTTCACTTATTCCAACGGCTATATTTCAATTTTATATTTCTAACATATAATTTTTATAGTGAATTCGTTCATTTTATTACTGTAAAATACAAATTACACTAATAAGCTACTTTCAATTAGTAATTAATAATAACAAGTTTGACTTAATGTTTCAGAAATTAAGTTATTAAAAATTGTCTAAATCTTACGAAATTGAGCGAAATTCAATTAAACACTAAAATTATATGATAATATTATTATAATAAATATCATTTTTGTATAATAATTAATATATTTATTATTATTATTATAAATACAATTTCGAATCTTGCAAAAATAATATTAATAATAATAAAAAATAATAATAAATAATAATAATAATAATAATAATAATAATAATAATAATAATAATAATAATAATGGCTTCTGAAAGTACTAAATTAAGTATATGTGTATATCACCATATTTATATTAAGTTTGGAGATTATTTTAACATTTCTACTGAAAAACCACCGTGCGAACCTTGCATAAGATCTGTCACATATCGTGCTATAATAAAGTCCTGATCCTTTAATAGGACATCCTAAGTATTATCTATCTGTATTGAAAACATTACAGCTTTTTCACATCATTTGCAGTTCTACTTTGGATGAGATTTCAGTTTATTTCTATTATTGTATTAATAGTTGTTTTCGAAAGAAAGATTACTAAAGCTTTCCTTTGTTGTATGTCGTTGGTTACTTGTTCTCTCAGACAAAGATTATACTTAATCAAGAATAAAATAAATTTTAAGAAATTGCCATGGTCTAAAATACTATCTTCTAAATAATGCACGCTTTCGGAAGTGCTTCCTTTATAACTGAATCCATTTTGCTTATTATCGCGTTTCTTAAACACATTTCACTCTTCGAGTTTAATATGAATATGTCTGACATCAGTGGTGTTGTCGAGCCGGAACGCTCCGAAACGTCGTTCCGGTACTTCCTTTTTGGACAGGAACGCGTTCCGGAACTAAAGATGATTTCTGATAACGAGAATTGGCTGATGTATTGATTTCATGTATTGTTAAAAATATTTATGCAATATTGTTTGAGTATCTAATATGCGTATTTTATAATTTGTTAACTAATTTTTATTAAACATTCCTATTATTGTAATAAACATATATATATACATATATACAAAATGGGTTTCGTAATGATTTTCATTTCCTTTCCTTTTTATGCTATATACAAGGCCGATCCTGGCGACGGGCGAAAATTGGGGGAAATCTCCCCCCTGTCGTCAAATTTGGGACATGAGACCTAAAAAAAACGTCGCCGCCAGGATTATCATGGAAAATCACCCCTGTCGTTAAATTTGGGACATGAGACCGCACAGAGCGGCCGCCTTCCCAGGATCGGCCCTGTCTATATAATTATATATACGCGTTCCGGTAAAAAAAATTAGCACAACACCACTGTCTGACACTCCTTTAGTTAATGCATAAGATTCAGAACTCTTCACAAAACCCTAACAGAGGAAATGATTAGCTTTTTATTGTTGCAGTACGTCAATCAGTTATGATTTAAGCCATCTTTACGATTTTTAGCTGTTTTAAGTATCAGATTATCAATATCTTTTTTTTTGGGCGGTACTCAAAAAATGCCTTATTTTCCCTTTTACAAATTATTTGTTGCTCAATATTGATGATTTTGCACTGACTTCTAGAATTACATTTCATTGTCTGTTGTTTGATAAATATCCTTAATTGTATCTGTTGATCATAGGATTGCTAATGTCATATTTCTACGTAACAAATACTAGGACTGGAAATGTTACCATTTATTGAACAAACAAAAGCAGTATTCAATTGTGAACTTTCTACATTTTCCTGCACTAGCTTTCATATAGTTTTGCTTATTATAGAGAAATTTCTTGTTGTCACGTTACAAGATTCATTTTGAACCCCTATAAACTAAAATTATTATCAATTTGAACAAGAAAGACCTGTAAATACGTTTTCCTCGGCATAATAATCTCGTTTATTCCAACCTCTAGTCCAAAATTTGTGCATATTGATGATTTACATGAAATTCAACAGAAAAGTAAGCAATAAGATTCAAGTGTTCAAACTTGAAATGTTTAGAATCTTCGGTATCATAATTAATATCCATATAACGAGGTTAGATATCCATTATGTTCGAACATTGCAGTTATTGATTCTAAAAAATGTTCAGGTTCAATAAATTTATTAAGTCTACATATTCTAGCATGATTTGGATTCTATAATTTTTTTTAACAGAATTATAATATGCTGAATTAGTCTTAGAAGCTAAGCAATCGTCATTTGACATTTGAGATGACATGTTAAAATGAATAAAGCGAAAATTCATGAGACCTTTTTTTTATACATAATGTTTATTCTTATTATAATAATTAAAACATTCAAACATAGTTATTTGTTTCATTACTATTTGCCCATAATATAGTTTATGAACTTTAAAATTAATTTAATTTTGAAAATAAACAATCACTAAGACTTGAACTAAAACAAACATATTAAACATATGTGCCTTTTAAGGAGATAGTTCACAGCCAGTGCCGCCCTTTTGGGGGGGGGTGAGGTCGGGCGCCGCCGAACGTCACCAATAGGGCTAAGACCCACACTGTTGATAGCTATTCTTTAAAAATAATAATTTTTCAAAATGATGCATTTTTAAGTTTTTAATAATTTAATCTAGTTATTATAAGGACTTTTTTTGTTTTTCACCTCTGATTTCTTTATAAGTGACATAACATTTTCTACAAAATTTGACTATGAATCAGATTTTGTAGAAATTATTAATCTAGTTAAAATAGATTAAATTATTTAATTTTATATTGTTTTATAATTGTGAGATTTCTTTGTTACCAAATTAAATTAAAAAATTTTAAAAAAGTTGAAATAATAAAAAAATGCATGCAAAATTAAAGAAGCTAAAATGTAAAATTTGATAACGAAACGCAGGCTTTGGTGTAGTTAGAATATAAATAAACACATTATTTTAAATTTTTGGAGCTAAATAATTGGTTTTTCGGATTTTTGCGAACCGGGTGTTAATGGCGATTTGTGTAATCAAGGCCAAATATCATTTTAAAATACAGAACAAAAGTGAGCTATTCAATAAAAGTCTTAATTTTCTTCTTGCACGAAAGGGTTAAATAACTAAAATTGGTTGACTTCAAAATATTGGTGATTGAGTGAGAAAATATTTGTTTAAGTTTTCCTAAACAAAAACAGCCAATTATTTAAGGTAACAAATTATTTGAAATAGGCAAGTGGAAGGACGCCACACTGGGTATTTGTTCGGCCTGACTGACAACAAATTTACCCTTGATTATTATTATTATTATTTGGATTATTATTTAGATTATTATTATTATTATTACTACACTACTACTATTATTATCATTATTATAAAAATATAAAAATACTTTTTTTTTGTCGATAGCGAAATCATTTATATAAACATAAATTTAATAAATAACTATGTAAGCTATTTCCGCAATGTTTATTTATAAAATATGAGATGTTTCGATCTTAACAAGATCCAGATCACTCATAATACAAAATTCCCAAAGTCTTTCTCTTTCTACTCCTGCTCTGTTTGATCTTCCTTTCCCATAAATGACAAAATTTAAACAAATTTTTAAAACATTTAAAAATTTAATCTGACAATATTCAAACATGAATAAATCCAATTATTATTATTATTATTATTATTATTATTATTATTATTATTATTATTTTTATTATTATTATTATTATTATTATTATTTTTATTATTATTATTATTTTTATTATTATTATTATTTTTATTATTATTATTATTATTATTATTATTATTATTATTATTATTATTATTATTATTATTATTATTATTATTATTATTATTATTTTTATTATTATTATTATTATTATTATTATTTTTATTATTATTATTATTTTTATTATTATTATTATTATTATTATTATTATTATTATTATTATTATTATTATTATTATTATTATTATTATTATTATTATTATTAAATATTATTTTTTACAGGCAAGATGAAGGTCGAGAATTATACAATCGTCGAAATACTGAATATAAATTACCATTTCCTCTTTTAGAACCAGAGACATTGTTAGAAGACGAAGAAGAAGAACTTCAGCGATCGTATAAGTCAAATAAAAGACCTAGATCTCAGTTAAAAGACTATTTGCAAGCAAGTCGTAAAAGAAAAGCTCCATACAGAGATGTTTTACCGTGTTATTCATCCGGTTACTCCAGCTACAACCCATTTGTGTCACTTTCTGGTTTTGGGACAAATTTTGCAAATGTTGGCTCTAGTATTAATGATCTTGGTTATTCGTATCAAAATATGTCTACATTTCCCGGATTTGACATTGATCTTTGCAAAAACTATCGCAGTCAATATTTCGGATCTTCTTTTGATCAATACATTTCACCAAATCCGGCGGCTGCGGCTTATTATTACGGCTATGAAAACTATCCAGCAATTCAAAATTACAACAATTCCGTCAATTCAGATAGAGAATCTTCTGGTAATTCCTTAATCGACATGGAAGTTATCAGATCTCAAATGTCAACTTATGGATCCCTTGCTGATTTCGATCCTTCTCTCCCATTAGCAGCCAATGTTCCAAAATTGCTATCTCCATATATAAATCCAAATAAAAGTATAATCTATCCAAAATATACAAATACAGATGGGCAGCCATTCACCACAACAGATTCGAAAATCTCACAACTGACAAATCATGGCTATCCGGCTTCATCAATATATCTCTATGATCAACCATTGCTGAATTTTCCTCACAAAGATTTTAATAAAAACATCAAAACAGAAACGTAAGTAAAATGAGATATATAATAATAGTAGTAGTAATAATAATAATAATAATAATAATAATAATAATAATAAAATAATAAATAATAATAATAATAATAATAATAATAATAATAATAATAATAATAATAATAATAATAATAATAATAATAATAATAATAATAATAATAATAATAATAATAATAATAATAATAATAATAATAATAATAATAATAATAATAATAATAATAATAATAATAATAATAATAATAATAATAATAATAATAATAATAATAATAATAATAATAATAATAATAATAATAATAATAATATAATAATAATAATAATAATAATAATAATAATAATAATAATAATAATAATATAATAATAATAATAATAATAATAATAATAATAATATAATAATAATAATAATAATAATAATAATAATAATAATAATAATAATAATAATAATAATAATAATAATAATAATAATAATAATAATAATAATAATAATAATAATAATAATAATAATAATAATAATAATAATAATAATAATAATAATAATAATAATAATTGTATATTTTAGCTATCGATGTGCTGAGAATGAAGGAATTCCAGTTCCAGTTGTTCAGACAGTTTGGAATCATAACAATCCACAAACATAATAAAAATGCTTACAGCTTACGAAATTGAAAGATCTTATCTTTGTTTGTAATATATTTTCATGAATTGTTATTATTTTTTACATTAATTAATTATTAAAAAAATTTAATTTCAAAATCTCTAGGATGATGAGTCGTAAATCACACCAATTTGTGATGTTCCAGATTTTGTACAATATTATAACGTGAAAAAGGAATATTATGTCTGATAATTGAGATAATCAACAAGCATTTTTTTCCATTTGATTCATTGCAGATTAACAAAACAAATAATTACTTGAATTTTAGAGAGTATTTTGATAAATAATTAGTTTTATTTTGATTCTGTATTATTAAATCAGTCTCTCCTATCTGAAAATATTTTTTGATTTCCAATTGAAAAAATAATTTTTATGAGAAACTAACTTTCTCAAATTATTTTATCAGTAACAAAAATAGAAATCGTAACATTTTTGCAATTTCAAAAATTAAATAAAACAAATCCTAAACTATCAATCACTTTACTCCTGTCCGTTTTATTGTTATGACGGGTATGAGTTAAAGGTATTGGGAATAAACGTTCGGGAAATAGTTGGCGTTTTTCTGGATTATTTATTTTATATAGATATTTAGGTTTGTGATATCCGCATCATTTTAAATAATCCACAAATTTTTATATAGTCAAATTTACCTTCTTTTGAATCCAATGTGATTTAAACAAATTTATACTCATTTATATGTCAACAATATTCAATTTTCACCACGCATAACAATTGAAATACAAATAATTGCCCCAATTACGGTTTTTAGTTATTTTTATATTTTATTTTTTAAATAATATTATATGGGTTTCTCATTGAGTTTGATAAGGTGAATTAAAAAGCATCAGTGCATGAAAATCGTGGCTTTGCCAAGAGGAGAATTGAATTTTCTTCTTCTTGTAACACTTATTGTTATTTAATTCGAAAGATGCTGGTTATCGGTTTCGAAATCTTTGTTAATAAAATTATGTTTTTTGTCTTAATAGTCAAAAGTTTAAATGTATAGAAATGCCATTTGTTTTGTTTCTATTATGCACATAACTGGTCTGCGGACGAAATAAAATCAAATACCAGGTGATTTGTGAACTATAGTTTTCCACTTCTGAGGGACCTTGCCACAGACCAGGACACTGGTTTATCATCTGCTAGATTCGTTGCAGGTGTCAGGTGAAAAGTTGCCACAACGGTCTGTATTCATATGTACGAAGGCTAACGCTGGGTTGAAGAATTTAAATATAGTTTAAATGAGGAATCGGTTTTGCTGATTTCTTCGATAAAATTCAGGAGTGCTATTTTGAACAGTTAAACTTAATACCGACTTGTACGAAGAAAATGAAGTTTATTTTACTGTCATTTTTCTGTTTTATAGAATCGCATAGTTTTGAAAATTTTCAGTCTTAAATTTCACTGATAGAATATCCAACGGTGATAAAATTCTTTATTTTACAAAAGAAAACCGGTAGTGAAATTCACAAGTTGTTGCTGCATCTTTATCAACTGTGAAACCTTCATTCAGAGAGGGTATTTCACCAGTGTTTGATAACGACATATTAGAACGATTTCATGAAATTTCTGACAATATAGACGCGAATTTTTCATTAAACGGTTCAGGAAGAATGCAGAATCAGCACGGGAAGTGTATATACACAACTCAAAGCTTTAGTTTTTCAAAAATTTTGTTCACGACTAGTGCTTAGTCTCCACTCTGATGAAATGAGGGAAAATCATCACAAAATTTGTAAAACTAACATTGACACCTAGAAAAAACGCTAGGAAAACTTCTTGTGGAATATTGAAATGTCCAAAACGGATTCAGTTGAGTTGAAATTATCTAGCCACCAGTCAAGATTTCTCATGCATTCTATATTTCGAAAGAGCAAGAGAGGTTTTACAAATAGATACACAATACAAAAATATAGTGTATTCGTGCAAATCTCACATCTTGGTTCTAATTAAACGGACATCAGTTATTCCGCCATAAATTTTGAGATAAAAAAGTGCTCCTTCATTACCAAAAGATTAAGAACCACTGTTCTCTAGTAGGTTGGATGATAGGAGTTTGCTTAGTATGTCGTTAGGTAATATAGAAAAATTGAAAAGAGTACAGCATCATAGAAAATTTGCATATTTCTAAGTTATTTTGCTTCAGCTCAGAAAAGTCCAGGACGGGTTTAGTGGCAGAGCTTTAGTAGTATAATATCCTTGAAGTATTTTGCCTATTTGATAAAATATATTTAACTTATCAGAGGGAATAACTTTGTTCCTATACCTGTATTGGCAATGGATCATTATTTATTGAGTTCATGTTTCTAATCTTTAAAAATCTTCATTTAAATATGAAACAACGCAATGATAGCCGGTGAGCTGCTACCACAGGATGAGCATCGAGGAATATATGTCAATTAATAAAGTAGTTTTTAGAAATATTGACCATTTTACAAAATAAGTAATTAAATAAATTAGGCAACGATTTAATTAAAAGATAACCCCTTATTTCTATCAACAGCCATCTGTTGAGGAGATACACCAGATTTCGTAAAATTAGAAAGGTCATTACCGCTGCAAAAATAATCACCGGCACCTATTATTCCACTGCATTAATTAGTATTATATTTATTAATAGAAGTGACCAGTTATTACAACTACTTGAATTGAAGGATCATTGTCAGCTTCTTTGAGCATTTTTGCCCAATAATCATACATCTAATTAAAATCAGATATTTAATAAAGCCAATTCCATTTACTTCCCAAGTAATAGCATTTTTCTTATCAATACGATTTAAACGAATAGTAAAGACGCTATTACTTTTTGAAACTTCAATTAGTCCTACATTGGAATCATTATTTTGTTTGGCTTCAGTTTTTGTCGACTCTGAATCAACTCCTTCTTCTTTCGACAATCCATCGATAATTTGAACATAGGATACCATTGCCTTTTCCTATTACCGTTTATAGAAGAATTTAAGTGAAAAAGTTTTATATTTTGTATAATAATAAATATATATTTTTTCATATATATCTTAAAAGAAAACACCATTCAAACACTCGTTGTCAGATTTATTTCGACAGTTTAACTGTCATCTTCAGGTACCAAAAACAAACTATATATAATAATAACAATATATTACGTTGATTTCGTGGTAGCAGCATAAATTAAAATATCAGACAAGTATATAACAAAATAAGTCCTTGATGCAAAGTAATAATTATATTGACGAAAAAATTTTCAATTATCAAATAATCGAAATTTTTTATCAATATAATTATTACTTTGAGCAAGGGCTTATTTTATTATTTACTTATCTGATATATATATATAACATATACGTGATATTATATTTATTAAAAAAAATTTTTTTGACTGAATAATTTTTCCATTAAAAAAGGTTGTGCCCAAAATTCGTGAATATCAAAAAAACATCGTTATCTTTACTGATTCATAGTCAAAACAATTATTTTGAAATAAAGGTAATTGGAAAATGAAAAGAAATTAGAATTAAAATGAAAAGAAGTATATGGTATAAGAAAAAAATCAATAATCTTAAATCATATAAATAATTAAATAAATTTGGCAACGATTTAATTAAAAGATAACGCCAATAAAAAACTCTTCGTACGATATATTTCGACAGCATAACTGTCACCTTGAATTATGAATTAACTTATAATTTAAACAATTTAGAGGCTGTAAAAGTGAAATACGAATGTCTGATTTTAGAATTTTGTTGAAAAGTTTTTATAATTATTGGGAACGCGTGATGTGTGAAGCATTGCTGATAAGGTCATTGGATCCAAAGATTTATGTGCAAAGTGCTGTGACTACGAATGTTTTAAGTGTTTTTAAATAGTTTAAGTATACTAAATCATGTTTATGTATTGTTTTTTTAAAAACTTTTTTAATATTAAAATAATTTAATTTATAAATTGCATTATTTCTTAAAATTAGTTAAAAGTATTTGAATATTTTTTATTTATTTATTACAAAATTAAATTAATATAAAAAAATAAATTGTTTAAATTATAAATTAATTCATAATATTTTTAGTTGGTTTTGTGTACTTGAAGATGACAGTTATGCTGTCGAAATATATCGTACGAAGTTTTTTATTGGCGTTATCTTTTAATTTTACAAAAGTTTAAAAATCAAATAAAATGTGCAGAGATGGATCAATAATCAATGACAAGTAAGGAAATCTCTTCGAAACCAAGAAATTCACTGCGAATAAAATCGAATTTATTACAAATTGTAATTGATACAATCAAAATGTTATCACAAATTTACAAACATAGAAAATAAAAAACAATTTTTTGGTAAAATCAATAATCGATCGTTTATAAAATAGAAAACAAAATTTATTTAAATTGAAAAATACGATTTTCTTAAGTGGAAAAATAACAAAAAAATGTTAAAATGATTCTTAAAAATATGAATCGATAGGTTATTTTTTGCCACTGATAAAATGACTCAATTTCTGTAATTTTCCACTTAAGTTACCAAGTGGCGGCTGTGAAATGCTTTGAATTACCGAATGTTTGGAATCTGTTGGGCAACTTTGTTGCTTTGGGAGGTTGATTTTGCTGACATATTTTGTGGGACAGCTATAAGTACGATATCGTGGATCTGAAAATAAAGGGAAATGTTTTAAACACAGCGAGATATTTTCATTGAGAACACTTCCATTTCATCGTGAAATTAAAACTTTTGTAAAATATAATCAAAGGCGAAATACATACAAAAATACAAAAGCGAAAATACTTCAGTGGCGAAAATTAATTAGAAACCGACATTGAAACAATCTTTTTACACCAGTTGTGCTCACATATTACTAGAGATTTTATATTATTTGCAGCTCAAACAAAAATAACTCCATGATTATGAGAATGTAATTTAATTAATTAATTAAAGTGATAAATTAAACTAATTAATATTTTGAACAACTTAATTATTAAATAAGATTGTGTGTTTAATGTTGTTGTTTGATGGGATTTGTTGGATTCCTTATTATATTGAAAGATTTTCCTCGGAAGTTTTTGTTTTAATAAAACAGTATGATCAAAAAGTACCGGAAATTTGAAAATAAAACAAAACTTTCTTGCAATTTATTTTGCCTCTTTCAAAATAACACCCATTTGTATATTTGGCAATATTATTGTATTTGAGTTAATAAAATTTAATAGTTAATTTATCTTTCTCTATGGACACAATTGATACCAAAAGCAATGCAGTTAAAAAGTATTTTGCCTTTATGATAAAATTACATAGTGGCGTAACAACAGTTTGACATTGGGACTTTTCAAGGGCGCGCAAAGTTACCAAGTCTCTAATCGGAAAATCAAAATAACTCAGAACACATTCTGACAATGCCAACCACAGTAACCCCGTCCGCAGTAGCACATCATCTCTAGCTCTTCTTTCCATCGAACGTTAACAATCAAATAAACTTCAAGGAAACAATAACTAGTTTTCCAAATATTAAAGCAATAAAAATTAAGTATTGAGTCCTTGATATAGGTCTTAAGCTTGTTCCAAATGTAGTGTTACTTAAATTACTTTTAATTGTACGTTTCTATCTTTATAACATAACAGGTATTACTGTATTAACGCAACAATATACTTCAATATATTTAAATTATTTTATATTTTCTGTCATTTATGTTTTTGAAATTTATGTCATATATGAAAGAAACTAAATTATTTTTCGTTATGATTGAAAAAGTTGAAAAACTGAAATTTGTCAAAGACACCAAAAACTCAGGTACACTTCTGAAAGTACATTTTGACGACTAGGCTCAGGTTCCAAAGGAAATATATAGAAGTTCTGCTTAATTTTTGGAAATACAGAACCATTTTTCATCGATATGTATATAGTCAAGCCTCGCTTGAAATTGACCTACTTATATTTCAAATTTTTTTTTCGCCTTTCTATTACTGTTTCATTTTGCTTAAAAATAATCTTTCACATTTTTATTTCTGTTTCACTTCATTTTAAAATGATCTTTCGCCTTCTCTACTTCTGTTTCACTTCATTTCAAATATATCTTTCTACAGATGGTTGCATTTTGCAATAATATAGGAACATAAAAGATATAGACATATGCAATGTAGGGCAAGTAACTGTTCCAGTTTGAACACTTAATGTCTCAAGTCACCGGGTTTCAACAATAGTTTTGGTATGTTTTGAGGAAAAAAAAGTGTTTTAAGTTTTTTGTCACAGATTGGTTCTACAAAAAGTTGATGATCATAGTCACATGATATGTGTAGCCTAGTGTATTTCAAGTAAATAAACCCCTATCACAAAAACTTACACCATTTACAGATTCAATTAGCTATGAGCATAGAATTGTTAGTGACACGTAACCAGAATCTACTAATTTGATGAAAATTTTTCTAAAAATTAGAAAATGAATTAAAAGTTTTTGTGTTTGAATTAAAGTGGGATATTGATGAAATAACAACACATCGTCAATCACACGTTTCACATTATCTGTGATTTTCATTAAAACCCTTTTATCGACTTTAAATAGTTATGCCGCACCAAAAATATTCAGAAACTACTCTAACTAAATACGTGAATATTAATGAGATTTCATACCGAGAATATAATATATGGACTAATTTTTAATGGAATTTTAAGTATACATAAATTTTGTTAGTTAAATTACACTAAATAATTATGAAATTATGCAGCTAACGTAACTAAAAATATAAGTTTTAATAAAATGGTGTACAAGATGAATACTCCACTTTCACTAAGATTCAAATAAATTTTAGATATAATATATAAAAGTTCACCAGGCAGAATATAACAAATTAATCGATAAAACAAAATTAAACTAAATTGATAAATGGATAAGAATATTTATAAAGGCTATATAATAAAAATCAATGAACATGCACATTATTATTAATAAAAATCTAAAATAATAACTTGGAACGGTTTGTGAGTCAACATTATTTGAATACAATAACGAACAAAGTGTTTCAAATTTCTAGGATTTGCCGAATTTGATATAAATCACAATTATAAATAATAGAATTATTATTGTTTTTGGTTATCTTCTTCCGAAATTCAAATTATATATATATATATATATATATATATATACAAACCATTTTTATTTAAACCAATTTCTGCTTTGAAATTCTCAAATTATTTTATCAAAAATTAAAAATCTTATTTTTATAAATCCGAAATTCTACAAAACTAAAAATTTAATTTTCTAAAACTTTACAAAACCGAGACTTTAACAAAATATAAATATAACTTTAAAAAAAATATATTTAAAACAAAACTATTTTACATTTATTAAATTTCAAAAATCTTTTTTTTGTCGGTAGCGGAATTATTTATAAAAATAAAATTTAAATAAATAACAATGTTAGTCAATTTCCGCAATATTTATTCATGAAATATGAAATATTCCGATTGATAAACGGCCCAGATAACTCATAACCAAAATTATCGCTTTCTCCTCTTCTCTGATATCTTTTTTAACTAAACTGTAGTCAACAAATATATTTATTTAAACAAATTTCCAAAATATTTTTCAAATTAGATTTACCAATGTTATAAATTTATTAAATTAAATGTGCAATTCAGGAATTATCCTGTAGACTATTCGCCCAGCCAGAGGAGTCAACAATAATGATAATAATAATGATAATAATATTAATAATAATAATAATAATAATAATAATAATAATAATAATAATAATAATAATAATAATAATAATAATAATAATAATAAATAATATATAACAATAATAAATAATAATATTAATAAATAATAATATATAATAATAAATAATGATAATAATAATAATAATAAATAATAATAATAAAAATAATTAATAATAAAAATAAATAATAATAAATATAAATTATAATAATAATAATATTATAAGGACTTCTTTTGTTTTTTTCACCCCTAATTTCTTTAAAAGTGACATAATATTTTCTACAAAATTTGACTATGAATCAGATTTTGTTTTTTTCTTTATTTCTTGTCATGTTTAATAAAATAAATAATTATCTAATAAATCTATTTTAAAATTAGAAATTATATTTTTGTTTCTATTTACCTAAATAATTTAAAATTGGCCAAAAACATTTGAAATAGCCCGTGTCGAAAATTCATGTTAAATATAAAGCAATATATTGTTGGATAATCTAAAAAATAATTGTAAAGAAATAGTTTTTTGTAATAAAAAATCTATTGCAAAAACTTAGTGTCAAACATATGTAGATTTAGAATAATTGTACAATAAAAAATTAACAAAAAAGTAGAAATATTGCCGGAAAATATTACTAGCGACAAAAAAAGATGTTATAAATTTGCTAGAGCAATTAGCAAGCAGCCAAAAAAACAAATGAAAATTTTTTTTTTAACACTGACTTTTGGTTAAGATTGTCAACGCAGTCAAGATCACCTGAAGTCAGTTAAAATTACATTAATTTACAATAAATGAATAGTTAGTTTACTGTCTGATATTTGAGGTGGTGTTAAACCAGAAGTCGATTGTTCTTCTTCTAACTCTTTTGTAGATGTCACACTAGGAATTTCTTTCGATTTAGAAGATCTTTCATCAAATAAGCTGTCTAGAAGTATATTGATAGTTTGCAAAACTTTTTACTTGTATAAAAAGTTTACCTTTACTTGATTTAGATAAGAAATTCCAATTGTTTTTTTTGTGAGAAGAACACTAAAAAGAATATAATTTTTCTAGAAAAAAATTCCAATATTGATTTAAAAATGTTTTTATTTAAAATTTATCAAAAATTAAAATAATTAATTATTTATTTTGTTACAAATCAATGAATTATATAAGATATTCCGTAAAATTTTATTCAATAAACAAATAATAAAATAAAATTTTGAATTGGATTGATATATATTATTTGAATGAGCACCATGGAAACCTATTTATTTATTTGAATTATATTTTTATGAATGATATGGACAAGTTAATTTACAGTTAATAATAATTCAGTACTATTTAAATAATTTATGGAACTTAATCTGATTTACAATATTCAATATTATATATCAAAATTATTAGTTCTCGGTAAAATATGCAATTGGCACTTATTGATCGGACTCCAAAGCGTGTCTTGAAATAACAATAACGACAAATCCTTGATATTCTCAATATTTATTGTTTATTACAATTACAATCAATTCTACTTAGCTAATACAATTACACAACAGATTCACCACTCAAAACTTAATAATCAGGACTTATAACGTCACACAATTAGTAATAGCCAATCGATAACTGCTCAATTATTTCTTTATTCAAACTCCTCGATATACTTGAATTACTAGACGAGTTACTTTACCTTTGGTTGATTTGCAGTTCACAGTTTCTCCAAAAGTTCAATACATTTTCTTTGTTTCTCAGCTAGTTCTGTTTTATCACAATTAATTTCCCTTTAGCTATATTTTTCCTTTCTCTTTTCAATCTTTTTCAATATTTTATAGTGATTTCCAATTTGTGTCTTTGGATTTTTTAGGTGGTTACTTGATGGAACTTAATATAACTTCCATTTTGTTTTCGTTTTTTATTAGACCATTGGCCATTTCCATTCATTTTCAGCATCTTTGTCAGCTGTCTCGATAAGTAACTTTTTTTGCATTTCTCGATTGCCCTAACAATCAACTTCTTATCTTGGATAACTCTCAAGATAAAGCAAATTCCAGTCCCCAAACTGTTTGTGGTTTCCTCTTTTCTATTTGCACTTCTAATGCAAAAACGATCTTGTCGTATTTCTTTGTTTAACTTTATTTATTTAGTATTTTTCCTTAATTTTCATTTTTTGTTCTCAATCTTTCTTGTTAGAGTTTCGGAAAGACATTTTCTCCGATTTATACTTTTCCTCTCAATTATTTTATTTATTTCAATGATTAATTTATTTATAATTTAGGTATCTTCAATATATAACAATAAAAATTTTCACATCTTTAAATTTTAAAATAATTTTATATAATATTTTATTATACGATTTCCATATATATCGGTTCGATTTTCTAAACAATTGTCTACACTAATGCAATTTAATAAATTTCTAGAATATGAATAACTACGTGATGAAAAACTACATCCACTTTTTACATTGAAGTTTTCTAGATTTGAATATTTATGTGACTATATCAATACCATATGAAAAACTTTGAAAAAAGTGAAAATAATCCTTTTGATTCAAGATATAAGATGATGTGTCATCCTATTTGTAATAATTCGTGTATTTGTTCTACTGTGTGCAAAGCATGTCATGTCAAGATAAAAATATGTCAAAAGTTTTATAACACTTCTGACTTAAAACCTGTTATTCCACTGCCTCAAATGGATCTAGGTCATGGAAGGAGTGATGTAAGGTCAATGGTATACATACGACAGAGAATGAGTTAAGCTAAAATCAACCCAATAAACAATATCTCAAAATTTTATTTGAAAAAAAACGCTAAAAATCAAGGATTAAAAAAATACTAAGAACAAATTAATTCATTTAAATTTAATCAAAAGTAATCAGCGAAAAGCAGCGCATAGTTTTGAAAAGTTTACGTTTAAACTGAAATTTTATTTGGTGCACAGTTAGGTTTATTCCATTGCGTTAAGTAATTAGCTATGTGTTCACATCTACGCTGTTTTTACATATAAATAATAAGATTCAATGTATTCCGAGCAAAACCAGGTTATAAATATAGTATTTATATATTAATAAAATTTAAACGAAAATATAATAGAAAAACGCAAACTAAGCATATTCAACAATATCGCGTTATATATTTCGACTATTTATCATTCTTCTTAAGGTTAGAAATCATATTAACAATAACTAAATAGAAATGAGAAAATTTAAAAAAATTAACTAAAAAATTTTTATTTGATAGGATTTGAAAACGATTATTATTAGTTGATTTATTTAAATATTCCTTATTTTCATTTAGTTATTGTGAATGTAGGCTGGTCATTTGCGCGGATCGGCCACCTTGTCCCGGAATCCCTGTTTGGTAACAATATGTCCCGGTTTAGAAACTTTTTCTTTTTTAAGCTTTGCATATATTCGTAACGGAAAAATTTTAAATGTTATTTGCAGCTAAGTCATTTTTACATTGAGAAATTTCTGAAAATTGGTTAAAAATCAATATGTTCTTAGAAAATACACAAAGGCCATTTGTTTCCGTTGTATAATGCTTGTAAGTATGAATTTAATAATTGGTTGATTTAAAAAATTGAAAATTGGTTTGTTTAGATTAAGAATGTTATCAGCAAGTAAACATCGAAAACCTCATGGAATGATAAATAATCTTTCGAGTTTTGATTTATAAAAAAGTTCAGGATGATGAATCACGGTTGCTTTGTACAATCTGTTGATTTCTTATCGTTTATGGTGGTCGTCGAGATATTCTGGATCAAATCAAGTCAGATCGTCATACATCAGGTGTAAAAGCGGGATCACCAAGCAAGAAAGTCAGCGATTATTTTCAGAAATTGACAGCAACGAATGAGGAGCAGAAGGTAGTTGGAAAAGAAGCAGTTTTTGCGTTTCACACTGCAAAACACAATTATTCATTTCCTTCAAATGATTGTACTGCTGGACTTATCAGACGACTTTATGATCCAAAGTTTTCACTCGGAAAGACAAAGACTGCAAAATTGATCTCCAAATTATTAGCTCCATTCATTGACAAACCAATCAAAGAAGCATTAAGCAACGCGAATTTTGTCTCTCTTATTACCGACACATCAAACCATGGAAATATAAATGTACGATATTTTGATCCAGTCAAAAGTGTTATCAACAAGAAATTGGCTACTGTATCGATTCCTAATGAGCAGCCAGAGACAATCTTCAAAGAAATTGTGAAAGTGATAAGGGAGGAAAGCTTGTTAGATAAAGTGGTTACATACGCTGCTGATAACACCAAACTAAACTTTGGAGGCGTGGAGAGGAATGGAGGGAATAATGTTTGGAGAAAACTTCAAAGAGAATTGAATCGAAAAATAATTGGCAATGGATGTTTGGCACACATAGCGCATAACACTTCTTGAGCTGGATGTGAAATTCTCGAGGTAGATATTGAAGCCACAGTTGTGAAAATTCATAAGCATTTCCGTATTTTTACTGTGCTTACTGAACAATTTATGAACCTATGTCAAGACATTGATCAAGTCTTCGTGCCAACGAAAAGCCACTCTGGAACTAGATTCCTCACTCTGGAGCCTTTAGTCAAAAGAATTATCGAAATGCTTGAGCCTTTAAAACAATATTTTCTAGGCTTAGAGAAATGTGTTCCAATGATTCGTTCTTTCTTCAACAATGTTCAAGGAAAGTTTTGGGTTCTCTTCATTGTCAATCAGCTCAAGAACATCAGTTACTCCGTCAAGCATCATCAACTATATCTTTTGAAGCTTTCGATGAGCTTGCAACATTGAAAGTCAAGGTTATCAATCGTATGAATTGTAATTTTTTTGCCAACTGCTGCGCAATCTGAGTATGAAAAGTTTGACAAACGAACTCAAGAAAACATCAAGGTCAAAATTCAGAGATTTTTATTCGACAAAAATCGAATATATTGATATATGGGAAAAATCTGTTGATAGATCTCAAGTATTTTCATGGATAATTTTGACGAAGTATCCAGCTTGGAATGATCTCGAAAAACCTTTTAAATATGCTGAAGACATATACGGAAAGGAACTTCAATCTAAGATCAACCGAGACTTATTGTTTGATGAAGTTCAATTGATGAAAAGCTTTGTAGAATCCAATTTGAACGTCTGGACTACCAGCAAGCTTGCTCTCGATGAAGTATGGTGCCAAACCTTCACGCTTTTTCGACAAACGTTTACTCAACTCATCAATTCGGAAAGGCTTGTGAAGTTCGCGTTTTCTTTAGCAGGTACTTCAACAGAGGTTGAGCGACTTTTTTCATCAGCAAAACAGATATATAGTGATCAGAAAAGCAGGTTGGAAATAGCGACTATCGATTCCTTACTTACTATGTAATTCAATGCAGAATTTAATTGCAGTCAATTCTACGACATGATTTAAAAGGATACAGTTTTCCTCGATAAGGTGCACTCAATTGGAAAATATGAAAATATTAAATTTCATAATTTGCATAAGTTTATCCTATCTTCTGTTTCTTTTTAAATTATTAATTTTTGGATTATAACTGAAATTGGTAAATTTTGTTTGTATTATTTGACAACCACAAACCATTATCACGGCAAGCGAAAGCACCAAAACACGTTCTTATATTATGGTGGCATGTTTCGAAATAAGCATTTCCACTAAAGAATTACTAATTATAAAATAATTTGTGTAATAATCGGTATCGGTGATTTTAATGATCGTATATACTCGGTATTGACATAATCGGCATAAAGTCATAGCTAAGTAGCTTTGTGATGACCCATTTATTTAGACTATTTTCTGCACGAATAAGATGTTTAAAGTAAAAATAATAAGAAATAAATTAAAATCTAAAAAAATGTAATTAAATTTAATTGATTTCATAAATATATACAAATATTGATCTATAGTCCGAAAAATTAAAGGTAATAGATATCTATAATATTGAATTATATTATTTTCCCGATAAAGTAAAATAGGATATTAAAAAAATCGGATATTGTAAAATATGGCAATAGCGATTGAACATGTAAATTTAATTGGTTTATTACATCAGAATATTACTGTATATATATTATAAGGACATTTTTTGTTTTTACCTCTGATTTCTTTATAAGTGACATAAAATTTTCTACAAAATTTGACTATATATCAGATTTTATAGAAAATATTATATATATATATATATATATATAAAATAAAATTACAAATTATAAAACTAATAAATAAAAATCATAATAATAAAATAAATAATAAAAATAAAATATAATATAAAATTACCGATAAAACTTCTTCGACATTAAATTTCGTCATAAGCAGTAATTTTCCAGAAGCATTTGATTGCTTCTGTATTAAATATACACATTCACTTCCCTCCAAAATCCGTTTACTGCTTTTCTTGGTAAATTTTTTTCTACTAGTACCACCTGGACTTTCTTGATAGTTCGGAGCTGATATTTCTTCAACTAGCACAAAATCATTCGGATCATCCTTTCTTCTAGCTTTCGCCAATGCCTTAAAATAAGGTCCATTATTCACTTATTGATTCAACTGAGATATTTAACTCACCAGAGAAATAACCTGATCAACTGTACTATTAATATCAGTTTTCAAAATAGTGTAAGGTTGTTCTGGAGAAACATTATAAATGCAAACTAAAATCTTTGAAGCACTGGACATAGAAAAACTATCTGAGGGATGATCAAAACTATATTCTTCTTCTTTTCTGCGTCGAGAATCTTCATTTAATATAGTAGTCATCCATGCACGACTAGAAGGATCCTATAATTTCTTAGAATAAAAGTGTTGATTAATAAAAAAATTCCCAACACTGCTATTTCGCTTTAAAATAAATCGACTAGTACTATTAGACTTTTCAATAATCGATTCAATATTCTCTTGAAGTCCAATAAGCCTTGGTATTTCTTCAATAGTACTTGGCTCTTGCAGTAAAACATAATTAGCAATACTGTCATCTAGACGTCCGGATTTATGAAGAGCTTGATAAATTACATCATACGCAGTAGATGTACTTGCTATTTTCAATATTGTATAATTTTCGTTTTCACAAACTCCACTCAAAAATATATAATGAACTTTTTCTTTTGGTTTTCGAGCAATTGTCTAAATAATAGAACAACTAACCGAACAAAATTATTAAGAGAACAAAAATAAAAATATGTTGAAAAATGCTGAATTTTATTTCAAATAATCTTTATAAAAAACGGTTTAATCCATAAATAACTCAAATTATTATTTCAATATGTTGTAATGATAAATGAAAATCGATAAACTCTGAGAATAATGTTAGAACGTGAAAAGGGCGAAAAAATTATTTTATTATGTAACTTTTGGTGATAAAATTGGTCTTAGATGAAATCATTGATGATTTTCATTTGAATACAGGATAAACCAATAAGTTTTGTCCGGTGAAATATGCATAAATTTAAAAACAGCAAAAATGTCAATCATCTGTGTCAGAGAGATGTTCAAAATATGCACTATTATGAAGGAAATCTCTTCCACGAATCGCAGATTTCGAAGAAGAAAACAAATAAAAATCGGATGGTGCGAGGTCTGGGGAGTAAGAGGGATGTGGGGGAAAGTAAAACCAATGTCAGAAAGTTTAAGCACAGATTTGGCTGCCATATGGGAGATAGTGAATTTGGTGAAACCCAGTACCAAGAAAACGGCGTCGTTTTTGTTGTATTGCCGTCACCAGGCGGGACAGCTGTTCGCAGTAAACATCGGCAGTGATTATAGTACCCTGAGCAGAATATCAATCATAATCACACCTTTACAGTCCCAAAAGACGGACATGAGATATTTCCTGGGTGAAAGTATGCGGCGAACTTCCACATCAGGGGCGTCACCTGCGCCTCTCCAAGAACGATGGTGATGTTAAAAATTATTAATAAGTGGTGTTTTAAAATTTTACAAATCCACAACATATATAGCATTAACACACAAAGTTGCAGGCATATACACTCATTACAGCATTCGAAAGCTGAGTATGAGCACCGGACAAAACTTATTGGCTTATCCTGTATGTGCGTTAAATCATCCATTTTAAATTCATAACGTAATTTAACCTCTAAAATAGATACCCAAATAAAAAAATTGCTTGTGTTCGTTTAATGTCGTTTAATCGCAGTGTTAAAATTTAATGATTTGACGGGTGATGAAGAACGAATTTTGAAGTTTGGCCCAAATCATGGTATTAAAAATATAACTAAAAATTGAAAAATTTTTCCATGTTTGAGTGTTTATATTTTACTTTATTTAGACATTAATTTAAATTATTTAAATAATATACTTAATGAGATTTAAAAGTAATCTAATAATTAAGTTACTTAATTAATAATTATTATGAATGGTTTGATACATGTGTCTGAAGCATATCGTATTTTATGTTCATTATTACATAATTGTCTTCGATTCCAAAGAGATAAATACTAGAACTGTTATGTCATAAGAGATTTTAGAATTAACAAACTTAGAATTATTTAACTCGATTCATGATGATTATCTGAATAATAATAGGAAAAAATTAAAGATTTATCCAAGTAAAATACTGGTAGTTGTAAATTTGATAATGGTAATGGTTATTCTCAATCAGGTGTATTATATTAGAAAGTTAGGAAATGTGTTAGCATCCCATAATTTGAAAATATAGTTAATTTTAGAAAAATGGCGAATCATCACTTTATTAATATCACTACTCTGACTTGATTAAGAAAATCACATAAATATGGAAGTTCAGCCTGATAAGTTATATGGTGATCTTAAGTCCATAAGGACATGAGAACTGTCTTATCAACACCACAAACTTCACAATGTAAAGTCGCAAAGTTTTTAGATAGTTTTATGAAACCTTTGATTAAGACGGAGTTTGGATGCAAAGATAACTTTGAGTTTGCTGCTTTTATAGTAAATATGGACGATAGTATTAATGTTGTTATGGTATCGATAGTTATAATGTTTTTTCATAATGTTTCTTTAATTGAAACAATTGAGTTATATTGTAAGTTATGGAGTACTTAAACATTTAATTTATAATATTATTGACGTGGTTGCTTCTCGTAAACTTTTGACATTTATCATTTCGAATGTTTACCTTATTTTTAATAATAAATGTTATAAACTGATTGATGGTGTTGATATATGTTGCTATAGGAATAATATAAAAAATATAAAAAAATTATTCTATGGTTTCATAATACGTTTTTTACTGTGAAAATGCAAATGTCAGCAGTGTTTCGAAGAAAAGTTTCAAAATTTGAAGAGTAGTCAATTGTGCGCTTTTCTTTTATACATACTTTCCAAAACAACTTTGCTAAAGGGAAAAGTGAATAATTCAAATTTTGTAATGATACTAATCCGGAATAGATATTTTGGATAAATGATTAATGGTAAAAGAAATCAACGATAAAGATACCAGTTTTGCCCACGATCTAAAAACAGAAAATCGAAAATAAAATATAACACTGTGACTGATCTGTGTGCCACAGCTAACTTAACTTAGTAAAGCTAATTAATTGTCATACTTATGCTTTATATTTTCTAAATTAGTCAATTTCTGTATGAAATATACCGTGTTTTTGTAGGGTGCGTAATGTGATTTAATATTTTAATCTACAAATGTGATGGAATATTTTAATTTCGAGCATATACTACAAAGAATTAAAAACATGGAAACAAGTGTTTTCATAGGTTTTTTTGTTTTACTGTACCACATAAACCAACCAGCCTTTAATACATCATTGATTGTTGATAACCCGCAATGATTTATTTTTAAAGCAAAACAAATGATTCCCGGTATGTTAAAATACCTGAAACATACGTACGAACTAGAACACTTAAGACAAGATATCCTATCCGGTCGATAAGAAACGCAAACACTACCTACCAATGATTCTTACAAGTGGGAATGTGATATATAAACGATAGTTTAAAATTAGTTATCATTCGTTGTTTTAATACTGTAGTAAACTCAAAGATTTTAGAAATTAAATTAACATAATTATTTTTATCATTTTTTATATACAAAAAAGATTTTAAAAAATTTTCAAGTATATGATTTTGAAATGATAAGGAAAAACTGAATTTGGTTGTAAATATACAATCATTTGACATCTAAAATGCTACATGTAGACTAAATAGTTTTTTAAATAGTTTTGCAAATAACACCTAATTTATTTGAATTTAAATAGTTTTGTAAATATAAAAAATATGTAGTTTAGTTTATTTTACCTCCAATAAATTTTTTAGTTCATTATTATTATTTTTAACTTAAATTTTTACGGTTAAAATGACTCTTCTACAATTTTTATATAAAATCTGGAAAGCCGAATTTTGACTAGTATGATACTATTTATTGGCAATAAACTAAACGGACTGCTATTACCACACCACTATTAATATCCAAAATATTTGTATATTTAGGAGAACAGTTCAGCAATAAAATGATGGAGTTGAAACAGCTGACGAACAATACAAATCCCAATAGTTGATTTGAACATACATCATAATCTTGGTAATTGTATCAACTTTGACCAATCTTCGACTTAAATAAACTTGTAGTAACGGATATCGAATTGAATTGTAGGCACTTTGAGAAATGTGAATACTTTGATAACGAGAACATCGAGCAAAATAGCTTGATAGAGGTAAACATTCCAAAGAAAATATTAATAGAATATGGAGATGTTTTGATAAAACTGAGACAGGATTTGTTTATTCAACGAAAAGACACGAAGCTATTGGAAATTTTGCTCATCATATGAATTTGTGTTTGTAGTTTCCGAATTTTGAATAATGAGATAATTGATAAATGTGGCGTTCAGGTAAAATGTTAATATTTAAACAAAAATTAACAATATGCCATTTTTAATAGCGCATTTGTAATTTAATTAAAAATTAACTCTTTTAGGCACTACATACATATAAATATTAAATTAAATAATTTATAAATAATAAATTTAAAACGAAAAATCATATAAAGGTGACATATAGTGTGCCCATAAAATCCATATAGAATTAAAATTACTTGAGACTTGCCTATTGTAATTATGAGGTAGAAAGCATATATACATATAAAGATTACAGAGTTTGGTCTTTGATTTAAGTATGAAATGATAACTGACGTGATTGCAAGTATTTCTGAAAATAAGTTCGAAAATGTTCTTATGAACTACAGAATCGAATTCCTCTTTATAATGATGGTAAACATGTTGAAAATTTCCAAAGAAAAAATTTATGGTTTTTCTTACTTTTGTAGTTTATAGATTCTTTCTACTGGCAGTTTATAGATTCTTTCTTTTGGCCACTCTGTATCTTGTAAATATTTCAGATATCATAGATAAGCAGCTGGCTATTTTAAATCCTCTAAACAAATTTTTTTCAAAATCGATACCCAACTAAATCAATTTTTTATCTCAAGATAGATTCGATGAGTAGGTTTTTAGGACAAATGAGAGTACTTTGAACATAGTTTACAAGTCAATAATATTTAAAATATATATAAAACTAAAAATCAATATGTTGGGCCAGCATGGTAATAATAATGTTAATAATTGAAATAAATCGATTAAAATGTTAATAAAAATAGCAAACAAGTATTTATAGACACCTTCATGTGAGGAAAAGCTAAAGTTGAAAGCATAAACAAAGCAAATAAAGAAATTATTATTAAAAAAAATTATCATTTATTCATGGAAAATATCAAAATATTTTACATCTCGATTATCGGATCCTTTCCATGGCTTAGATCCCAATGGATATTTTCGCCTTAAAGTAGCAGTTTTTGGAGTCGGTATATCTAGTGAAGAAATGGCAAGAGAGTAACTCATAGAACTACTTGATCCGCCTTCTTGAGAAGACTGATTGGGCTCGCTATCGACCCGGGATATATCATCTTCCATACTGATGAAAACAAACAATGTAGCTACATCAAATAATTGATTTCCTGCAACAAATTGAGATTTCAAAGGAATATGTCTAAATCCTGAGAAAATATAATTAATTAATTAATTATAAAATAATTAATTAATTAATAACCTTTTTTAAGAGTTTTCACAGGATATACTTTCTGACAAATTATATGGGTGCTGTTAACATCAATAACAGCAAACCGAATAAATGCGAGATCCGGAAAAGCAATCTTTAAAATAAAATCAATAAGTTAAGGAAATTTACAATCAAAAAATAAAGTGCAACTATTGAAAATGAATATAATGAATTATCATATTAAATTAGGAAAATTGGATGATAGAAGGCTATGATATTTTGACTAAAACGAGGAAATGAGAAAAGCTTGTGTGAGTGGATTGGAAATTCATTTAATTTCCTCTAAATGTCATTAATAGTTTTGTAAAAGCATTTGTAGTGGGAGGAATTTGTAAAAATTAAAATTGGGAATCAACTGGTTGGCTAATCTCTTTTTATTTTTCAACTTGTTTATATTCATCAATTTTCTTTGAAAAAAATGCCATCTAAATATACCAGTGATTTCTTCTATATCAACTATGATATACATTTAATTTTTGAAATGTTGATGGGGCTGCTACTATGCCAAATGATATATTACTAAAACAATTTTGTCCATATTTTTGTGGAAAGACCAGTTTCTTCTTTTTGATTCCTCTTCAAAATCAAATTGATAATACGGGTTTCCTAAATCGATTGAACTAAAATACATAGATCCATATTTTATTTATGCTTATTTATGCTGGTCGTAAAGGTCGTAAAGGTGGGTGATAGAGGCTTTTGTTGTCTAAAACGAAACATTTTTTCGATTTTTTTATGAAGTCCGACTGTAGTTTTAAACCTTCAGAATGTCTGGATAATCGAGAGCCTACTGTACGCCGAAATTTATGGTAATATTTTTAAAAATTTGATGTAGTTTTTTGATGTTATGTCAGACATAGTAGAAGTGCCTGCATATTATCATTTTCTTCAAAACTCAAAGTAGAATCCTCGGAATTGTAATGAAAAAATGTTATTATAGAAATTTGTCTCTTTGAAACTTGGTGTATTTGAATGTTCCATCTAGTTAATTTTATTTAAAAACGATATAAATTTGCATTTTATTTCAGTGTTGAAATAAATAAATAAATTTTTAATAAAAATTAAAAATATATTCAAATTTTTACTTTGAGTTCTACTCAAATTCAAATTTAAATTCAAAAGTAGATTTTTACACTTTTACTCGTCGAAAAATTATTTTGATTTTTTATTACTTAATAGTTTAGATTAAAAATTTGGTCAATGCAATTTTAAAAAATTCATTTAATGTACTATTATTATTACCTTAAACTGAAAAGTTTCTGACCAATTTGGATTTATCATATTTCTTTGAATTGGTCTCGTTTTGCATTTAATACAATCCATTTGAATACCAATTATCTCAAGCTCCAATAATGGACTTCCACTCGGATTAATAATATTAAGATTTTGACCAGATATTATCTGCAATCAAGAAGAAATTCAATAAATTAAAAATCATGTATTGTTTACAATTATTCCTTTATCTTCCATCTAGTGAATCTGTTCTTAAAAAAAATCACAATATAAATCAATATATGATTTTATATTATGAATTTTATGAAATTTACGTTTCTGATCTGAATGATGGATATCATATATATTCCTCGATTCAAATATATCTTTAACAACTGGTTCTAAAAATTTTATAGTGTAGCGCTTTGAAAATGATTCTATGAGGGTTGCAATTCAATAAAAAATATTTAACTATTAAGGCCTAATACTCTTATTTGATATTAAATGATCTACTTTTGATAATTCAATAAAAATTGTAGATAAATTGGCTGTTGTTAAAAAAATGAATGTATATTCAAAATCATTTTTATTAGTAATGATGAAAAAGACTTGAAAAATTGGTTAAGAAACCCTAGAATCCATGTATAAATCGATTGTCAATGTAAATAATATCAAAAGTGCATTTAGCACTAACGTTAGCATCAATATTTTTGGCTAGCTAAAAATTGCATCTTTTCAATTTGAGAAACCTGTTGCTTATAAACGGTATGTGTTTATTGATTTAAGATTGATGGTCTTTGTCTTTTTAATTCATTAAAAAGTGTTGAAAGTTAAAAAAAGTTGAGTTTTTTTTTTGAAAAATGGGTATTTGAAATCATTTTTATTATTGATGACTGTTTACAAATTGATTAGAAATCCTAAGAATTCATGTTTTAAAATGTATAGTTGGTGTAAATCGATGTAAGTCGCAGAAAATGTAGGAAATATATATTTCATTGGTAGACTGATTTACTTGAGAGAATACAAAATGAATGAAGAAATTGAATACGATTCTATTGAAACTAGCAATTACTCTGAAGAACCCAACAAAAATATGATGGAAGAGGGGTATATTTTATAGAATTTGTTTAAAATTCCATATATGGAAAATATCAATGGTAATGTGTTTGAGTGGACGAATAACGATAAATTCCAAATATCCGATTATGACATTATAAATCAATTTGATAGTTTGATAATGATCAAATTGAGAATTTAATAATCAATATAATAATTTAATAATCAATGTAATAGTTTAATAAACAGCTTAATTTATTAATTAGTGTAATAATTTCGTTATCAATTTAATAATTTATTAATCAATTTAATGATCAATTTAATCTAAACAAATTAATAAATAATAATCGTATTCAACTCAAATTACAAAATTTAATTTTAATTTTAAAAGAATATATAAAAATCAAACATTCATTAGATTAAAATATTTAATAAAATTTATACAAAAAATTATTTAAATTTAAAATCGCAAAATAAAAGTTTAAATTTAAAAAATATTTTTACAAAACATCAACGACCTCATACACATAATTCACATTCAATTACTTAACCCTTAAATGCATCGTGTTGCCATTTGGCAACATACCAATATTGAAGCTCATACATTGCACAGAAATAAAATATTGATGCAATACATGTTACAGTGGACAGGCTACATAGTTCTGCGCATGCGCATGATGTGACCAGCGTGAATATAGCAGCTATAGGTTATTTCTTCTTATTCATTTACAGGCGTTTAAACTTATTCGCGCGCTCGTCATACGCGAAAGTTATTCAGTTTTTTTAAATAGTTTACAAAACATTTTTATTTGGTTTTAAATATAATTGACATTAACAAAGGTATGTATTCTTTATTGAGCACTTGTAATTATAAATAAACTTTGTATTACTGCATATAAAATCTATATTTCGCTTTGTTGCCGTTTGGCTACAGCATGCATTTACTTATAAATTTTTGTCCCTAAAATTTAGATGGATAAGCGAATATTTAGCAAGGGAAAGTTATCACAGAAGGATCTGATTGATTTTTGGGAAAACTTCAATGGGTTCGAGAGTGAAGACGACGATACTATTGACGACGATGATTTGGAAGACCCCACTTACCATTCCGCTGTTGAAGAAGACAGCGATGATGAAGAAACTACACCATCAGCAACAGTTCCAACAGAATTACCATGCGGCTCCTCTGCTGATGGCATTGTATCAAAGCCTTCAAAAAGTAAGGACATTTTATGGCAGAAGAAAAACTTGAAACCAAATGAAGAACAGTTACACTTTTGCGGAAATTCTGATTTGCCAGGAGGTTTATTACAGTTGCAAACGCCTTATCAATTCTTTAGTTACTTTGTTTCCGAAGATTTAATAGCAAAGATTGTTAAACAAACCAATTTGTATAGTGTCCAAAAACACGCTGACAGACCAATGGCTTTTACTACTTCTGATATAAAACAGTATATCGGTATTGTCTTTTATATGTCGTTTGTACATATGCCAAACATCAGGTGCTACTGGAGTCCCGAACTGGGCTATCCTCCAGTAAATAGTACAATGTCTGTGAACAAATTTGAAAAGTTGCGTCGGTATATTCATTTCAATGATAATTCAACTTTTGTGACACGTGAGGAGCCTGGTTTTGATAGATTACACAAAATTAGACCGTTGATCGATCATTTAAAAAAAAAATTCAACAGCATTCCTTTGGAGAATCATCTGTCTATAGATGAGCAAATGTGCTCAACAAAAGTGAAACATTTTATGAAGCAGTATATGCCGATGAAGCCGCACAAATGGGGATTCAAGCTTTATATATTATCAGGAATTTCTGGATTTGCTTATAACTTTGAAATATACTCAGGCCAAGAAAATTCAATGGTTCGACCTGACGGTGAACCTGACCTTGGGGCTTCATCAAACATTGTTCTGCGTTTATCCCGTATTATACCAAGAAAACAAAATTTTCGATTGTACCATGATAATTTTTATTCAGCTATTCCACTAATGGTTCACTTGGCAAAAGGCATTTTTTCATTGGGTACAATACGTCGGAATAGGGTTCCTAATTGCAAGCTACCTACGGAAAAAATAATGAAGAAGGATGATCGCGGTAAGAGCTATGAATTTGTGGCTAATATAGATGGTGTCGATATATCAAATTTAGTTTGGAAAGACAATAAATATGTAACACTTGTGTCGTCTTTTGCCAGAACGCATCCCGAATCAGTAGTCAGGAGGTACGACAGAAAAATGAAGAAAGTTATAGAAGTGAATTGCCCATATATAATCCAGGAATACAATCGTCATATGGGAGGCGTAGATCTCCTAGATAGTCATATTGGGAGGTATAAAATTGCTATAAAAAGCCGAAAATGGTATATGCGCATATTTTACCATATGATGGATCGAGCCATGGTGAACGCCTGGCTACTCTATAAACGAGTTCTCAAACAAAATGGATGTTTGGAATCTAGCATTCTAGATCAACCTAGTTTTCGAGCTGAAGTAGCACATGTTTTGTGCAAAATAAACACAACATCGGCTAAAAGGGGTCGGCCGAATGCTCTTGAAAAAGAAATTCAATTGAAGAAAACCAAAGGACCCACACAATACATACCGCCACAAGACGTACGAAATGACCAGTTTGGTCACTGGCCTATTCAAATTGATATAAAAATGAGGTGCAAATATCCAAATTGCAAAGGGTTTACTCGTACAAAATGCGAAAAGTGCGGTGTAGGGTTGTGTTTGAATAAAAATAACAACTGCTTTAAAAACTTCCACACACAATAAATAGCCTTTGCGTAATATGTGTAAATGCATATTGTAGCCATTTGGCAACAAACCCTTTTTGGAGAATTATAATTTTTAATATTTTTTTACTTTATTACAAAGCGTCAAATTAAAAAAAACGAAAAAAATTAAGTCATGCATTTAAGGGTTAAATACATGCAAAATATATGTAGACTGAACATTTTGAACATTAATTATATGATTTAAAGATTTTATCAACAACGCCTAGCAAGTTGTTATTCTTTCCCAATAATTACTCAGATTTTTTGCAATTATCTTCAATTCAGACATACCTATCTTTTTACTAGTACATTTTCTAAAATGATCACTAATGTTAGTCAATCCATTCGACCGACAATGCTCAAGGACTCGAGTACAGAGATGACGGACAGTCTCTCCAATGTATTACACCCATTACATGAAAATTGATAAGCGAGATCAGAACAGATATCGATTGGCAGCTATAAGTGTGAATACTATTGTTATATGCAACAGAATCCAAATTTAACGGCCATTTATTATTATCAAAGAACACAAGGTGTCAGAGTGTAATCGACTATAATTATTTATTAATTTTTATTTTGTAAAATAAACGTTATCTAAAGTCTGTCTAAATGAACGAAATTCCTGAAAATCAATATCTAGCAAAATTACGATTAAAATTAACTAATGTAAATAATGTAAAAAAATTCGAAATATTTCACAAAAACTCACTTGAATTGTTAAATAACATGGAAGTATCCCTTCGAATTCTTTCTCCCATGGATTGAATTTATTAAATAGCACATGATTTTTGTTCCACATAACTGCAGGCTTAAGCACATATCCACAATTATATGACTGGCCAAACATAGCATTATTGACTTCTAATGCCTGATCTTCAGTTTGATAATTCAATGCAACCATTTGAATTCCGAAAGCCCAAAATATTACCGGATTGAAATTAGACGAATCCAATCTTATTCCCGCCGGATAAGTTCTAACTAATTGTTTTTCACAATGACATATTAAAAATGTAGGTATTCTTCTGCAAACAGATTTCGCTTTGCTTTCATTTACTGAAGCGATCTAGTTATAAATCATCGATAATAATAATAAAAATAATAACAGAAATAATAATAATAATGTTGAGTTCCCCAAATGTCGAGGACGTTTGCACTAAAATTAGTAATTAAATATATATGAATAGTAATTAATATATTTGATAATTATATAAATAGTAACTAATATATAATCATTATATATAATTTGGTTTCTCAAAAAATGACGTAATTACTAAAAATAGTAATTACTTAAATTAATTGACTAGAAATAGGAATTAAATTTGCAATTTGGAAAAACCAAAAATCCATTTATTTTGATTGGTCAATAGACTTAGAAATTTAGTATTTAAGGAGCGTTGAAATCCATTATTTTTGCCACTAGTTTGTCTTATCAAACTTGATATAGACTAGCTATAAAGGATTCCTATCAAACTGGATAAAAGGTCGCTTGAAAAATCCATCGGATATATCAAGCATTTCAAAAGGATCTAAATCAGGTGAGAAGCTCCCTAAATACTCTCCGCTAGCTCATCATTTTGTGAATAATAGTGAAATAAGGAAATTAATTTAATTAGCACTCTTCTCTTCCCTATATTTACTCAGTTGATCAGGAAACGTAGATCCGATCGACTTGTTAACCTTAGGGCGATACAATATCGACTCTTTATCTTGCTTCAATAATCAACCCCTGAATTCAATAATTTTGTCCCATTGTATTTATTGTATAATCTGTAATTGTTTTTCAGCTTAATAAATATTTTAAACAGACATCGTTCTTTCAGTGATTTATTCTATCGCATTTACATCGATTAATTGAACGCGCAATCCACGGATAGGGTCGTAGTCGATTAAACCAGTCAGAGGAGTCAACAATTATAACAAAATTAATAATAATAATAATAATTATAATAAAAATAATAAAATTAATAATAAAATAATAATTACAATAATAATAATTAATAATAGAAATAATAATAGAAGTAATAATAATAATATAATAATAATAATATAAATAATAATAATAATATTAAAAGTAATAACCTGATGAGCAGGTGGATTTGCATCATAGTATCTTCTTTGTCCAGGATAAGAAAAAGAAGGACTTGAACTCGGATTTGTCGAATTAATTCCAATCATTGACAGAGATTGAACATTTAAATGAGTAAGCTGATCGCTTTTTATATTTAGTCCCGAAGAAGTTGAAGTTGTACTACTAACAATAGCAGATAGATTTGTTCCAGATAAATGCACCTGTGGCAAGACCGGTCTTTTAATTGTTCCTTTCTTGGGTTTTTGATTAGTTTGAGGACTACTTTTTAAATTCAACGAACGCAATTTTACAGCTTGTGTGTATACAACGAGTTCCGATAACCCTGGATCGATTTGACTGGCTTTATTAGTTTTTATTTTTGTAGTTGATTTTAAAGCTGGAGTGCTTGTAGTATTAATATTTCCAATCGAATGGGTACTGGTAATATCATCAAACTGCCAATCCTGAATACCGAGTTTCCCACCTTGGATGTCCAGGTTTACTGACGAGGCAGTACTATTCCTTAAATCGGATTTATTCACAACCAGAGAACTTGGAAGATCTTTTTTCTTTAACAAAACTAAATCGGAACTAATTTGGGTAGGCACAGAGTCTTTATTTGTTAAATCCATCAATTTTCTCGAATCGACTTCTAACGAATCTTTGTTCGTTGACACTACAGTTCCTGAGTTATCATCCTCATCTTCATCTTCATCTTCGTCATCATCCATATTGCCAATATCTTCAGATGCTAGGCCACTGTCAGTTACTACACCAATACTACTATTTCTCAATATTTGAGACTGGAAAGAATTTTCAAATTAATAGATTATATTTTCAAATCTTATAGAATGTTATTAATGTAGCGATTCTCGGTGCTTAAAAAGCATTGAAGTAGTCAAATGTAAAGAAAAAATAAGCAATCGACTAAATATAAGTTTTGACAGGAAAAAATATTAACATTAATATGCATCGAATAACCCAAACCAAAAAATTATAAAATTCATTGACAAATAAAAATTTATTTATTACTCGAAATCAAAAATACTATTCAATCAGTAAATGTAGAAAATCCGATGGATATCATTCACTTTACTGGCACAAAATCTGATCAGGATTTCAAACTCGTGTAGTTCGGTACAAAAATCCCAATAGACAATCTTAATCTTGTCAAATTTTCATCTTACGGTTTCCTAACTCATTTAACAATAATGGTTGAGAATAATTCATTAATTAGTACTTTTCGTTTAATCCCCCCCCGAAGGACTCCATAAATAAAAATTATTCAATTCGTCTTAAACATTAAATTGGTACTTATTTCCATTTTTGAATTATTTAGGTTTTGAATAATTTTGTGCATATCAGTATATTACAAACTAATATAAGAGAAAATTAATCAACAACACTGAAAAACATCAATATTTTACTGACTTTTAACTAGGATATAATAGCAAGTAGGGAATACAAATTCCAGCGAATTCTTAACCCCATGGTTTCGGGATTGTAAATATATCAATCCCGGGATCCCGTTCACTATAAAAAACTGGCATCCAAATACACCTAATTCTCTTTTTACGCGAATTTGATTTAACGCGATTCGACAAAAACATTACGTTCTCTTTTACGCGATTTGATTTGATTTTAACATGATTCCAAAAAATGAAATGAAATATTTTGCAAAAAATATGTATGTATTTTATAATACTAATTTCTAAATTTGTAGTTTAATTCTGAGGTAAGAAAATCAAAATATTTACAATTATCATCAATATTCCAAATTTCTTTGGCATATTTTAAAAAATTCGAAAAAATAGACATAATTGTTGTATTGGTTCAAAAACCAAATCGAAATTTTGTAAATATTCTGTGAAGATTTTACAAGTAATTTATCTATCTGAACTAAGACCATCGACATAAAATGGATTTTGGAGGCCCCTTTGGCCGGTAATGAATATCCGATATTATCTATTACGGTTGAGTATTCCAATATAATAGCATTAGCTCATGAAGTAGGTGGTGAAGGTCTTGATGATCTGTCATCTGCAGACATTGAAGAATTGTTAGTGGATAATACACTTAGCAAAGATGAAACCATTGGTTTTGCACTTGAGACACCCAATACCCAAGAAATTAGTGACGATGACGAAGAGGTTCCTACACTCACTGCAGACTTAATAAAAGGTCTCCAATTGGCTGCTAAATTGAGTAAAAATTTTGGCAAGTATGACCCTATTGAGGAAAGAGCTTGAAAATTTCAACGAAGTTATTAATGGGTAATTATTGAGAGTTACATAACAATCTTATAAAACCACGAACAGACATCGCTAATGGATTTTTTTACTAAAAACAATGAAACACCAGCATTATGTCTTAGGACTGAGTGGATAGGCACCATATTAATTAATCTAAATTAAATCAGGATTAATTAAATTAAAATAAATTGTAGAGGACCTTGCAATTGAAATTCTCAAAAATTAATAAAAGAAAAAGAATTTTGTGATTTTTAATTTTAGTATGTGTGTTTTAATAAGCTGTGTAAAAAGTAGTGTTTTTTAAATATATAATTTATTTGTTAATTAATTGACTTTGTTAAGTTTAAATATTCAGTTTTTCTAAATGATAAACATATCAGTCATTATTAATCTATTTTCATCAAAGATAGCCTTTGGATTTCATTAAAAACTTAATAAAAGTTATTCAATAACCAGATACTGAAATATGAATAGCGATATTGGATCTGATTATGAACTATTTTTCGATAATGATTCAAATAATAGTTTATGGGAAAATGCTGAGTTTTCTAATGCAAACAAATTCCCCTTTATTAAGAAATTAGTTAAAGACGATTCTTATGAACAAATTCTCATTCCTTGTTCGAGTTTTCCTAAAATGAAAGTAAACAATTGTGAAAATTTCAATACTTTATTCTCTCTGGGCAATAAAATAATTTCTGATAAAGTTTCATCTTCATTGATTGAAGAAAAGTTCCAATTCAATTCACCGATATGCAACAGCGAGTACTGGCTCAAATTGAATGTTGGGCTGACACCTTTTACAGAAAAATTCCAAAATTCTCCTCTTTGAAAGCCGTCCTATAATTCTTGAACTAACACGTTGTTTGGGTCCAAAATTATCTTGGATGATATTCAAGATTGTTCTGGAAGCAATGATTCTAATGCCATTGATAGTAAAAAATCAGTGTTAGAAATTCGAAAAGGCAACTTGTTGAAATATATTAATTGCAGTCAGGTAAAAAGCTATGAAAATGAACAATGTAAAAATGTCGACATTAAATTACAAATGAAACTGATGTTTCTGCATTTCTTTTATTTAAATGAAAGAAGCATAATTTTGAGAGTCATGGATAAGCATGATTATAGGAAGTCGGATTTGGAAGGAGATTTAAATGATCGCTATAATTCGGCTTATAATCCTTTCTATGTTTCTCCAACATTTTGTGACACGGTGAAACTACACAGCCTTGTTAGTGTCAAATATTTTCGTGCTAAGCACAGATTTGATTTCCATTGGTATTGCATTAAGATCAGCTCGTATAATAATGATGGGACACAAACCCTACGCAAATCAAGTAGACTTCTGCAAAATGAAATCATAATGCTTTCACGTCTAAGTCATGAAAATATTATTAAATACTTCTCATCATGGATCGAATACCAAACTACTTCCCTGTCCAACACTGAGAATGTAGTGAAAAATATTTCTAGTGACGAAAGTGGCGTTCCAGGTTTGTATGCATAAACGAATCAAGCAGTGATAGCAATTAAAAATTATATTTTATGTTATATTTCACCATTTTTGTTTCATTAAAATGAATTTTTTAGTTATGTTTTGTTAAATTATGAATTTTTTCTTGTTAAATTGGTATTTTTAAGTATGTTTTTTTTGTTTTGATAAACATATCTAATATGCATTTAAATAAAAAATTATAAAGCATATAAAAACCTTAAATTTATATATCTAATCACATTATTTTAATTTTTTTTAAATCATCTACTTTTATGTGGATACCGTATTTTTTTACGCGAGTTTTTTGGGAACGTCTCTATTGCGTAAAAAGATAATTAGGTGTATATGCATTTTATTTGAATATTAAAATAGTGGTCTACTTTTAGAAAATTATTAATTAATTTTATTTAAATGTTTTTAATAAAGTTGGTATTTTTTCTTAGAATCCGTTACTAGACATAAGAAATAAATGCCCATTCAAACAAAGTGCGAATATTCAAAGGGATTTTGTTGTTTGTTTAAGAAATGGGTAACAAGACATGACATTCTAATATACATAATGAAAAGGCGTGTAATTATAAAGATTTGCATTATCGATTACTTTTATGCTTATTTAAGCAATAACAAAATAAGGCATTTTCATACAGATTTTAAAAATAATAAATCATTGCTTAAAATAAAGTTATACTACCAGTTAAATCCCGGGATCCCGACATTATACACTCTAATATTAAGGTATCCTAAGTTAATCCAAAAATTGTAAACATGTTATATTCTATCTTCTTTAATTTATGAGTTTTTTAAATAAATTGGAAAGTAGTGTATTGTTTTTATTGATTAGTAAGTGTTTTTTATATTCTACTTTATGTAATTATACAATAAAAAATTTCTATTGTTTTAGATGGCGTGTAGTCTGGAAAAATAAAACCAATAACTTTCGCTACTTTGCCAGTGAATTTATTCGTTACATCAGTCTTAGTAAATATAATCAAGAGTAACTAGATCACTTTTTCAGGCTCTTTTTATCAAAGTTTCTGTCTAACAAGTTCAACACGACGTAAATCACCAGTTACTCACACTGAATTTGAGACTAATATGAATAAAAAAGTTTTTAGGAGATTTGGCGTTTTGGATTTAAGGATCAAATTTGCGTTTTTAAAAACAGACAGAATTTTCATGGAATATTTCAACCAAAATGAGAAACGCTAGTTTGTATATTATAATTTAAGAAAACTCAGTGGTGAGCACGGGAAAGATTTCATCAAACAATTTAGCCTCTTGAAAAGCGCTTGATGTCTAATTTCTACTAGCTGCTTGATAAACCTGCAAAGCTGTAAATACTTGTAAATGCAACCCATTCATCTAGACTAAAATTTCCAGACTGTATGAGATATTGTTTAAATTTATTTTAGAAAGCACTATAGTAAAAAAGTTTCGACGTGATATGATAAAAATGGAGCTCGAATTCATATTTAGCTTGAAAGGTCGAGTCGGAAAACCTAATTGGAAGAAAAAATTGTGATGTGTAAAAATGTTTCCTAGTAATTTATAATACTAAGTTTTGGTTAAATTAATAAATTATAACCTTTTCAAAAATAAACAATTTTATAGTAAAATAACATAATATCATGTAATACTAATAAAAAATTCTTATAAATTATTCATTTCAAAGTTTGATAATAAGATATTTCCAATAATTTGACAAAGCAAATATTGAGATAAATAAAAATTACCTTCACTTTCGTTTGAAAAGCTGACTGCTTTGATGTTAATTTTTTATTTTTGATTAAAATTCGATATTTCAGTTGATTTGGAGACGGCAAATATGGATCATCATCAAGATCGGAGTCAAATAAATAACGAGTTACAAGTTTCTCGCCAAATACTTGCTAAATATGCCATTTTAAAATTTTTATCAAACACATTGATAATATTAGATTTCACATTTCTACTGATGAAATAGACTAGTGTATTTGTGTTAGATCGTAACTGTGAGTTACAAAAACATAATAGTAATTATTAAACAATTTGAATTTATCACTAAATTAAAACAACATTAATAATCTTTGACAAAGAGATGAATAATTGATTTGAAATTAATTAGTTTAAAATGAAGAATAAACTAACAAACTCAATTAAAAAAACTAATTAATCGTTCCTATTTTATAACATAATTATATTTAGTATTAAAGTTTAAAATATTAGTATTAACATTAAATTATTTAGTATTGAAATTTGCAATTACACTATTTTGTTATTCTAGGTTTTGAAGATTTTATCGTTTTAAGGTTATTCACAAATATTAATAATTATATTCACAACTATTAAAAAATATATGCAGAAATATTAAAAATTTTATTCCAAGTTATACATTGTTTTTATACCAATTTTAAACCATATTTAAAGTAAAAGAATAAGAGTGAAACATCAAACGTATACCCGTTTAATTAAATATTTCCTCTAATATACAATCAAACTAACAAGTTTTAATTCAGAACGGTACACCACTGAATGCCTTAACCATATAATTGCGCATGTGCGCAATAAATTCACCAAAGTTAATATTCGAATTCATATCGAATTCAAACATCTGCCACATACTGCTTGAGCATCGTCGTGTTATCCGCCTTTGATCGTTTTTCATAAAATCTGACTTTCATTGTGCTGAACACCTCCTCAATTGGATTTAGCTCTGGACTGTATGGAGGTAAAAACCAAACAAAATCCTATTTTCCAAAAAAAATGTACTGACGGTATCGATTTTATAGAACCTCGCATTGTTCATCAATACAATAGCGTTTGACCTGAAAATTTGTTTGGTTTGACATTCTGTTAGAAATTCGATTAATAGGTCCGAATTATAAGTGATTTGTATCAATTTTCAATGCAATATCCGTTTATTCGAAACGATTGCCAGTGTTGAAATATTCATTCCATCGATGTCGGAATTTTTATTCTCACCGGTTTTTCGGACTATACCCATAGTTTCTCGTTGAGTGTAGGTTCAATCCCGTTTCATCAAGATAAATTAAATTATCATCAGATTTCAGCTGATACCTGATAGCATATTTTTTCCTACTATTAATTACAGAACTAGAATTCTTTTTATCAACTATCCTAACAAGTCTTTTCTTTGTTAATTCCAGTTTTTTTGAAGTCAGGCAAACGGTTGGTTGGCTTATCGCCACACCTCTGCTCTACAAAATGTTTACCATTCCTTTCTGTGTCAAGCTGGGGTCATTCTGGACTGCTTCTGCAATTACCAACGCTTTTCTGTGAGGTCGTTTGGTTTTGGTCCAGATCGGTGCAATAATGATTTGAGATCTTCGTTTTAATTCGGCAAATTACTTAGCTTTTCAAGCCAATTATAAACAGTCCTCTTCGATAAGTCCTCATTTAACGCTATTTCCGCAGCAGTCTTACCATTTAACATCATAGTCTCGTTATTTCGTAAAGCTTCCAGGGTTATAGTTGTTCTTGTTCATCGCATGTTATCATTGTTTTCGTCATAATAAATTTCTCGATGGAAATCCATGGAGTACAATCATCAATTTAATTAAAACTGTAACGATTAAATTAGAAATATTATTTATTTTTTAATATATAATTGATTTTAAATTTAATACATGAAATTAGTATTTATATTTTTGTTTTTATTATTTTGCTTATGGTTTTATATTTTTTGCATATAATTTTAAATATTTGTGAAAATAATTATTAATATTTGTGAATTTAATTTTAAATATTTTTGCATATCATTATTGATAATTTTGCACATAATTATTAATAACTCTATCAATATCAATTTCCATTATCTTTGTTATTTTCATTTAACACGAATTTTCAGGACTTTTATTTTTAAGTGTTTGTAAAGAAATTCCGAAAAGTTCATTTAAATAAACAAAAATATTCATATTTAGTTTGAAATGAAAATAGAGGAAGTTGATATTATAACATATTTTTATGATTATTAAAATACATTTAAAAAATTTACAGAAAATATTTGTGCCATTTTTTGTTGTTGTGGCAGAGAGCAATGGTTTTCTATTGACAATATTACTGGATAAGAGCTAGTCTGAAATGCAGATCTGTCAATCGTTTCAACCACACTCTTAATTTAATAAATATTTAAATTACAAATACAATACAATTTTTACTTGAAAAGATATTTTGTTTGTAAAAGTATGACCATGGTATATGACAGGTGTTCCATCTTCTCCGTCCCAACAATCTAACTCAATGCACCGACAACCACTTAAAAGAACCTAAATATCAGTTTGAATAAACTAAATTAAAATTAAATATTTCTTAAGAATTTTAAAAAGCTAATCTAAGAAAACCAAAAATATACTCACATACCCTTTAATTATGCTTAAACAAAAAACAGAAGACGAAAGTGTAGGAAATAAATTTTAGAATTTATCTTATATGTAAATATATCATATACTAGCGATAGTCCTGTGCTTCCTAATTTAATAATTTCCTAATTAATTAATTTTTTTATAAATTACAAAGTTTCATTTTTCATATTATTTATAATTTGCATAATATTAATATAACAACATAAAATATAAGAGTTTGTCGTTTTGAGTTTTATTATTGTGTAGCAATACTATTAAATGTTCCTGTTTGAAACAAAGTCTCGAGTAATTAAGGTTAAAAGTATACAAAAACTGAAGTGGGTAGCCAATCGTATTCTATCCATTAGACTTCAATAATTCATAAGTTACCATTCTCCAGATTACTATATTATATATTGATATTATTTTTGATAAAGTCACAAATTGTTGACAAATTATCGAATTAAAATAAATGTTCATGGTTAGACTTTATTAAATGTCAGATGTAAGTTGTTTTCTAATTGCGAGTAACTGCGCGTGTCTATTGAGTGAGTTAGATAGAGAATGTTATGGAATGGAGTGGGTACAATATTAGTGAATTCATTGCACTACATATTACTTCTCATTTATGGCAAAAAAAGCTTTTTCGGTTGCGAAAAACTTCCTCTTCTTCTTCGTATAAAATATAAAAATTTATTATATTTAAGTATTGTCGGTACAACCAGTCATCGAATAATTAAAAGTAGGTTATGTTTAACAGTGGCGTATAAATTAAGACTGGTATTATTACATACAACATATACAACATTTTGGGTTTTACCACTTTATTGCAAGGAAAATGTGTAATTTTGTTGGGTCCAATGCTCTTGATATGCCAATATATAATTGTCTATGTGAGCAACATTCATCCGTCAAGTCTAAACCAGTAACTTCAACAGAATGCCCTTGTGATTTAATAATCGCTTTCATAAAGCCCGTTTAAAATTGGAACTTTAATGACATAGTTATTTAGAGCTTTGACTTTCAATCTTGATCGCATAATTTTTGTGAATCTAAATTTCTCAAAAACATGACAAAAGATTAGACTTTTAAAATCAATTTATGTGGTGGAATTTCACTTGCATTTAAGGTATTCAAAAATCCTACAATGTACCTTGTTGCTTCGTCTTCATTCACACATTTGTCTATTGATATGTCAGAGAACTGGATTGAATCTTTTCTTGTGTCGAATAGTTAATTTCTTAAACTTTGATATTCAGCAGTGCCAAAATTGCACGTTCTTAAAGCAATTTCCGATCGAAAATATTTGTATCGACATTTGAATCCACATAATTAATCATATCATTTGAATTTTGACAAACATTTTCGAATTTGTTTGAAAGTTAGATTTTTCCACTTTCAGTAGTTTTTTTGTGATTACTAATATTAAGCAAATATTCACAAAATCTCATGTTAGATTATTTATTATTTATACTTATTTATCGATATTAAATATGACATAAATAAACTATTGATAAATAGTCAATAAACTTATAATTGAAATATATAAAATTATTAGGTGACAAACAAACATATTTAGAGTTTTATATATTATATAATTGTTAATGTTTAAGGTAAGATATTTAAAATGATCTGGTATTTTAAGAATTGAATGCTTGCATTTTCATAAAATTATTAAAAATAAAAACTAGGACGGAAATTAAGTCAGATAACAGACGAACAACGATTTACAAGCACATTCGATGTAATAATATTGAATGCTGTTTCGGAAATTTGTGTTAAACATAAAACATTGATCTACAGTAAAAACTAAAAAATGGTAAATGAAATAATAAACATCACAAAGTTATAAATTTAATGAACTTATAATAAAACAAATTATTCATTTTGAAAACTGGTTTCAGTTTGAATTCAAATACCCAAGTAAGTTTTTAATTGTTATTTTAATTAGTTTTTATAGAATTAATTTTTTCTTCTCAAATGAATAAATATTTTTGTTTTTTAAATTGAGTGTGTTTCTTAATTTTGTTAATAAAACATATGAAAACATTTTTTAAGCCTCCTTATAATTATTAGCACAGAAACTCCAAATTTCATGAGATGCCAATTACAATTAAAACAGCAATCAGAAGAAATTTTAAATTGGTTTATCTAATAATTTACCTGAGCGTACATCTCAACGGAACTTTCACCAGTTATTTGATGTCCAGAAAGATATGTATTGTGAGATGAAGCGATAAAATAATGAGATAAAGGATGGTCCATTGACTATATGTAATAAATAAAATAATTAATAAACAAAAAAATTTAACTTGATCATTAGTGTTATCAAGTGTTCCTTTTAAAAAGTTATCTTGGTCCATTAAGTAACAAGCGAATCCTTCATAGCTCATCATTCCTTGAGCACGTAATTCCGGATCCACTTCATGTTTCTAAAAATTAAAAAAAAATTAAAATACTTCTAAGGTGTCATTAATACCAGTAATTTTAAAATAAAATAGTAAATTGGATTTTTGAACAAAATAATTATTTTCTCTAATATGTCTACTATTTGTTTAATTACAATTATTAGAAATCAAAATAAAATATTATTCTTTTTCATATTTATTAAAATTTGATTTACACTTTCACTAAACAATAATACTTTTAGTTACATTTTTAATTTATAAAAAAGACTTAAACTTTTTGTATACAAATTTAATTTGAAAAGATACATTTAAAAAGTAATCCTTATAAAGACCTATAAGGACAACAAAAACTTTCAGGAAGTTCATGACAGAAGCATCCCAAATAACTCAGAAAGAGGGATCCTTTGTCAGTAAGGGCTATATTAGCACAAGGTGACACATAATGTACATATAGCGCTTTAGCAAAATATTGTTGTCTTAACTTATAAATCAGATATTCCGAAGAAATTAGCTGTACTTGTGTTTTAAGTATTCAGTTACACATATGGTTTGGATTATATGAAAACATATAAACACAATGATATCTAGAGGGTTATTCACAGAGATTTGTGAAATGATTTTAGTACATTATTACAATCCCAACTCGTGAGAATTTCATTAGCAATCCCGGAAAATTTAAATATGTAATTTAATGTATTTTTTAAAATCAAAAAATGTTCTATAACCGAGTTAAAAGTTAAATTTTCTTATAATATTGTGGGTTTATTTGAAAAATTTTGTATTATTTATTTGACTTCACGTTTTATTTTTAATTTACAAAAGAATTGATGCTATTTAAGCTTGTTTTTATTAATATACTAGTAAGCTAGGCCCGTCCATGACAGTCATATAAAATAATTTAAATTTTTAGTAATAATTTTCCTGCTTAACCTTCAATGACATATGAGATGTTTTAATTGAATTTTCAGTAAAACCCTGTTATATATAGATTCCTTATAAAAACTGCCGTTATTGCAATTATGTTATTAATATTATAATCTACACTGTAATTTTTTTCCCAGGTAACGCAAACTATTTTCATTTATTAAATCATTTATTAATTTTAATTAACCTATTATCTTTAACAAAATTTGAAGTAAATTAATTATATTAATATATACTACTTATTTATGTAAGTAGTATATATATAAATATAATTATTAAGGCCTTATATATACTCTAATTATTAGAGTTTAATATATTCCTATTGCTTTTTATATAATGTAAATGAATGAATTGAAAAAAATTTAATAAATATTTCTTGCACGAAGTAACATTTTGCAGTCACAAATTTTGCTGTAAAATCCTTCCATAAATATCAAAGTCATAATAATTTCCGAGATTTTAACAATGTTTTGTCATTGAATTGACATCTTCACCACAAAAGTTTTTAAATCTCATTTTCGATTAGGAACCATTTTTCCTCCTGCCACATAATTACGCCTGTGCCATCACCTTTAGCGTTGCAATCTATGTTAAATATTTTTAATCAGCTAAATCGAAGTTTTAAACTTACGGTAATTAAATTTTTAACGAATAAAATATTTAGAGACAATAAAAAGTTAGCATATTGACCAAAACGTTTAAACGTATATTATTTTATAAAAAATTCAAATTAATAGCAATACATACTTCAATGATTTTCCAACAATCTTCTTTATCACCAGATTCACCTTGGAACTGTTGAAGAATATTTTGAATTTCAGTTAAAGGGATAATTCTTTTCTCCGATTTCTCGAAACCAGAACAATTATTCACAATACTGGCCACAGCTACGGCAGCAGTGACATGTCTCTGTTTCGATGTTAATTTCGTTGTGCTTGGGTAATTTCTTGTTAGATAGACTATTTTAGATTAATAACATTGTCGTAATTTTTAAATTACAAAAATTACAATTTAATTATACAAAATTTGTTAATCGAGATGAGCTTTGAAGGTATATCTTGTTTATTTCTAGCATTAAACTTATTTAAATAAAAATTAAAACAAAAATAAAACAAAAGATCATAGGACATTTCAATTTGAATCGGAAATTCTCCAGAAGTATGATTAATTTCCGGTTAATCATCCCTTGATATTGATACAATAAATTATATATAAACCATTTGCAAATTCAATCTGCTATAAATCGAAAAATGTGTACACTAACAGATGCATGTAAATGACATACAGTCATATTCATGGAATAATTCCATTCTGAACTATTTGACAACATCAAAATTCTAAGTAAAATACCACAGCATTAAATTATTTGATGTTGGCATATTGTCAATCCATATAAAAACACAAAAATAGCACGTAAGGTTGAAGCATAAATTATCCGCTTATAACAGATTCAATTTTGAACTGGTGTAACTATATTAAATGTGACAAAACATTTATTTTAATCCTAAGCATTTACTTTTTTATTCAAATTTTTATTTTAATTTGTCAAATGGTTAGTGATTAACTTGAGACTTCTTCTGTTCATTAAGCCTTATTGGTAATTAAATAACCATAACTCAGTACTGTCCTACCTTTTTGACACAATGGGTCACTCAAATAATTTTCAAGGCGTCAAGAGCCGCATATGGGTGGAGGTTTGACAATAACTGGTAAGTAAGTAAGGGTGGGGGTAAGTAAGTAAATTAGTTAGCTAATTACACTTTGAAAGTTATAAATTTATAAAACAGGCCTCCTATTAGTTAAGTAGTCAGTTTAATTTTAATATATTAAAAATGTTAAATTTGAAGATTAGTTAAGTAGTCAGTTTAATTTTAATATATTAAAAATGTTGAATTTAGTATAGTCGAAAAAATGCAGTGGGGTTAGATATAAGGTGGATTAGTTTGCTTAAAATTGCAGCTAACATTTTGTACAAGAGAATGAAAAATTAAACATGTTTTGAACAAAAGAGCAAGCAATCTGGTGGGCCACTTAAGATCATGCAGTGGGTCACATGTGTCCCGCGAGCCGCAGGTTGGACGGCACTGCCCTAACCCATTCATTAGTTCCGTTTCAAAAAATGAGATTAAAATTCACTAATAAACTTTTAGAATTTTATTATTCTAAAATATGTTAAGTACTGAAAGATGTGAAAGTTAAAAACCAAAACTCATCTTACATTGTTCATTTTCATAATTGAAATCTTTCTGAAATATTTTCCCAATATTAGAGCTATTTTTCGTATCTGACTCAGATATTTTTGTAGAAAGGTGGTCAAATATTTGCTTAATATCTAACCGACTGTAAATGATAAAACTTCGAAATAAATGACAGAAATCTATGAAATTCAAATAGCTCTTCTGAGTAATGTCTTCAGTTGTGTTAATATTGTGTAGTTCATGGTAATTGACCCGTTTGTTAATGGAATCTTTCACAGATAGAGCCAGTGGAGACATTTCAAGGTAGTCATAGTCAGCAGATAACATTCTTGTTGATTGACGGCGATTAGAATTAGCCATAGCATAAGAATAAAAAGTCGAATGTCTCAAATAGGAAGGAGTGTTAATCATCGAAATACCATTATGACTTGAAGATGATGTTAAAATCTGTTCTTGGCTTCTTGATCTGATTGGAGGTGAAATTGGAACTTGACTGGAATTCTGTGAATCACTGAACTTTGATGCACTCTGTAATAATTAATATTTAAATAAAATAATATTTTCAATAAATTTTAAAAACACAAAAGATGACGTCAATAATTCATTTAATTGAAAAGTGTCCATATTATTTGTATTACTGGAAATTTATGTTTAGCAACATTGACCCTTTGAGGAAAGATTTTATAATTTAAAGAGTTATCAAATTCTATTTAATTTCCCGGAAATGCGCAAGAAATTACTTTTTACCTCTCCCACATCCCGGTTATTCAAAAAAGTAGGGAAGCAAACCGTATAATTATTACGACAAAGAAGAGCTCCTTACTTTGTTAAATAAATTAAATATTTGTTGTTGTTCCGATTTCTTCGATTTATTATTAGTTTTAGGTCTAGTTTTAGACGTAAATGTTGATGCGTATGTGGAAGTGCTACAACTTTGATCAGATACTACTCCCGAACTATTTGAAACCGACCAACGGCGACCACCAAATGCCTAAAAATCAAAATTAGACATATTTAATAGTAAGTGCAAATTGTCATCTACCTGAAATTTGGAAATATAAGATTAACATACAATTTTGTTTAACAACCAATGTTGGGTTAATAATTAGTTCTCGGTGAAATGTGCAATTAACAATTATTGATCTAACTCCAAGACATGTTAATAATAAAAACGAATTACGGACAATATAAACTTTTATTGATTAATACAATTTATTATCAATTTACAGCGATACTAAGAATTATATGTTAGAACAACAAATTGAGTGCTTATTACAACCATTCGAGTGAAATAGTACGTTTACAATACACTTTGTGAATTTACGATCACTTTACTACCGTTTCTGGTTTCAATAATCCGTAAATTTGATCTAGTTGCTCTCTTAGTTATGATTTAAATTTATTCGATAACTTGAGTTTCATTTTATTTCTCTTTCTTATTTTCTTTACAATTTCTGCTTCCAATCAAATTTTTCTTACAATTTTCTCCTTACAACTTTTCTCCTTTACAACTTGTCCTCTGAAACCATATTCCTAGAATGCCATTATAGTGACCTTATTTTATTAAGGGTTATTACAGAGTCAGTGACCCGTTTGCGTTGCAGCTATCGATGTAAGAGGGTTTATAAATATTATATGATCTTATAATATCACAATAATTACTTTATTATAATAATTGTCAATAATATATTAATATATATCAAAAATACATAATTATGAAATAAATATGAAGTGTTTGATGTTTATTTGCTCAGGATATCGTATGCGTAAAGTAATAGTCTTTGTTTAAATATTAAGTATAATAAATTTTGACAAGTTGTTTTCAATTTATGGATACAATCAATACTAGAGCCAACAATTATCATAACATTTTAACCTATTACAGAAAAGATAAATTACCAATATATATATATTATAAATTAGAGGTAAAAAATAAAAATGACCTTACTTTTGTAATTTCTGCAAGAGTTAAAGCTTGTCCCAAATCTTTTGAGTAGAAAAGTCTCAAATAATCATTTTTTAGCCACAACATTTTTTGATCAACATTATTCCGAATAAGCTTGGCAGCAGCAACAAGTTTAGTTAAACCAATCAACCAATATTTTGCATTAATTGTAGGAAAAACAATGTTAATAATTTTATTTTCTGAGGCAGAACATCCATATATAATACTGATACAGCAATGGTCAGGAAGCGGATAATTTTCTTTGTAACCAAATCGACGCATTATACTAGATATGTTTGCCAGTTGTCTTCCGTTGCCGTAATATATTTGTTTAATGGTAAAGATGTCAATAAATCCACTTTGACCATCCATCAAAATATACCCGGTTTGATTAGCACTGCCCATAGTAGTAGAATCTGTACAATAGTAATTTCCAGGAATCGTATATCTAGTTTGCTGTATAAGATGAAACGGAGATTTAGAGTCAGGAGCATCCAAGAAAGAAAACAGAGGACCTTTCGTTGAATTGTTGGTACTTGAGGTTTTTGTTGAAGTAAACTATAAAGAATATTTTAATTTTGACAATTTAATAAACAATAAATAAATAAAATATTCCATGAATAATAATAATAATAAATTTTAATATTTGAAGAAATTTGGGTGTCGAAGAGAAGCATCTTTATAATACATGGAACATGAAAAGAGAATGATTGCATATGTTTATAAGATGAAAAATTAATTGCTTCTATTTAATTTTTAATATTTCAGCACATGAACCTTGTACCAAAAAAAATCTTCAAAGAAAAATCTATGGAAAGATTGAGGAAAAACGAAAATTTGAGTCCAATCTTTCTGTAAAATCGAAAGAGAAAATTTTAGCTTTCATATACAAATAATAATTTTCCATTGATAACCTTAAAATATTTTTTTCATTTTATATATTAATAGATAAGATACACTAAAAATTATAGTGTATTTTAAATAATACGTATTTTTAATTATTTCTGCTTACACAATTAAAAATTCTTTTTCCTGTTCTGCCATTGACCATAATATTATACTGAGCTTATATAAAACTTTAAGTTTCAAAAATATTACCGGTAATCAAAAGGTAAACCGTTTTTACAAAATCTCGATAATTTTGCATGCCCTGCCTAATATATCCCCCATGTCACAAAACGTTAGACCACCTCAAATATGACGTTATAAATCTTTAATGCGCTTCCCTAACAATGAACATGTTTCAAATCACTTTATTGACATTTAGGTATGTATTTAGTGTATTAGTGCACATTAATATCGTTTGAGAAAACATCTATTAAAAAGGAGGCCCTGAAAAGCTGAAATTAGTATAAAATTCTGTTGCAAAAATACAAAATTTAAGATGTGACGTCATAGTTCTTAAACACCCCTCCTCCTAGGCACAAATGTGTGACCACCTCCCCCTATGTGCGTGACGTAATTTGTGGACGGCCCTTTATTTTTATTTAAAGTTTATTTTTTTTTAAGTATTTAAAAAAATTTATATTTAGAAATAATTTATAGTTTGATCTATTGTCATTGAAATATTTGTTACCATTGTTATTTCCTATTTAAAATAATAATTTATATAAATAGCTATGTAAGCCAATTTAACAAGTCTTTCTCTCTCTGCTTCTTTTCTTGTTAAATTATTTATTACCACAAAAAATTTAATTTTAAAGTTTATCTACTTCTATTTAATTGTTAGATTAAAGCATCTTTATTAAAGGTAAAAAAACAACCCACTGGTAGATTTTCAAAATAGTAAAATAAAGACGAAAAAGCGAAATGTTTAAAATGATTGAATAAATTAATTCGTAAAGGATTGTTAACCAGGAGTTTATTAAAACATTTGCAACATGTTTACAAAATTAACATATTAAAAAGAAATAAAAATGACGATCAAGTCGCAGGTTCAAGAAACGTAGTGAAAGTATCAATAAAACCTACAAATCAAACTCTAATATCTTTTTAAGAAAAACCAATCTATGATAGAAATAGTGGCAAAACGTGCAGTTGTTGATGGATTTTCAATTCATGAAATATCTAAAAATTTATTTATTCAACGGACTTTAATTGATAGGGAATATAATTTACTAAGAGGTTTTATACCGTGTCAAAATGTGACGTGGTAACAAAAATTAAATTTTATAAAGATACATGCGGAAATTCAATTCCACAATAAATGGAATTAAGATTACTTAATCGTTTCACAACGTGCTTATTTCCTATTAAATATGCCTATAACACGGACAGTTTTGTTGTAATCACAAATACTAATTTAATAAATCTATAAACTTCAATATTTATCAAGTATGCAAACGTTCGTACATGACAAATAAAATAACAGACAACTTTAAACTTGCCTATAAACGCAAATAAATACATCTAACACATAAAACCGAAGCCTCCGGCATTCGTCGCTAAAATATAATGAAATCGGATAAATACGATATTCGATTATTTGTCACAATTTTTTTCAAGGAAGTCGTATAGCTGATAAAACAATTGAATTCGTTAATTCATAGTTCTCGGTTTTTGTTATAAATTTGTCAGATTTAATCACATTAAAACACGATGAACCCGAGGTCATAATAAACTCTGGAAGATTATCTGGATTTACCCATCAATTATGTTACAACCATTACATACATTTAGCTGTGATGCTGACTATTTTTTTAACGAATGAAATATTCTAAAAGTAATTTTTTTAAATTAAATTTCTTAAAAGATATAAAAGCCTTTAAAAAACTAATGATTTGTATGAATATATAAACTAAAATCCATATTATTTTATTGGTTGGTTTTTAACCCGATGATGATGACAGTGAATTTGCTGAAATATATCATAAAACGTATGTTTGAATAGCGCTTTCTTTAAATTAAATCATTGACATGTTTTTTTTATGATTTGAATAAAAATATTTTTTTTTTGATTTCAATAGCAAAAGTTTTGACATAAAGAAATCTATTAAGTTTTCATGTTTTTCTTGTATTATTTTACATTTTTCATATTCAAAATACTTGAAAAAAGAACAGAAATTGCTTCCAAACTAATTAACCTTCCTTAATTACAAACATTTAAAAGTAAACTAAATGCTATACCTGTGAAGTTCTAGCGGTAGGTTTTGTCCACATTATCAGTGAATTTGTCAAAGAGAGTTTTAGAAATACTGGAACACATTTTTGTAAGTCTTTATCCTGTTTAACCACAGTTGTTCCCATATGCATAATTTGAAGACAGTGAGGATCGACCTTTGCCAAGCGCGGTTGAATAACTACGACATTGGAAATATTAATCATGTCGACAATTGGCCGGCAAGAGGGTTTAAAGAACTCTTCAAAAAATGGACTGAAATGTAAATAGTTTATAACAATGGCAATAAAACAAATTTTACTAACTCATTTGTAGATTTATTCTTCATTGGATAATCCATGTCGTCGTCAATTTTATCAATTTTAGACGATTCACTATTGTGCATTTGGAACATTGATATATCATTTAAAATTGTGAGAACCTCTTTAACTTTATTCATATTGATGAGTCCACCGACGCCGATTCTGGAAATAAATTTGTCTTCTCCGTTAAAATCCGAAACACACTAAAATTCATGAAACAATTAGAAATTCTTTTTTCTAAAATAATTGATTTGGTTTTCAATAATCATTATTTATTGACAATTCACAAATTTATTTCGTTCCGTTTCAATAAAAATCGATTTAGTCTTTATTAAATTAAATTTTTTTCCTATCACTCTCATTCTCAAATCATTTTCCATGGATACAAAACAAACTCGTCCAAAAACTGTTTTTTTTGTTTTAATCTAAGAGGAATTTTTGAATTTTATGATTGGAAAATTTTTGGTCATGAAAGAATATTAAAATTTATCAAAAATTTTACGAAAATATATGTTAAACAAATAACTATTTGAAAAACGTGATAAAATTTTCAATTTTATTAAAAAATATTGAAAACAAATTAAAAACTAACATTTTATTTATATATTTATATTACTTTCAAAATTTCTCTAAACGTTCAGTAGTAATTTATTGACTTGACAAATTTGTTAATTTGATAAAAAAAGATAAAATAAATTTATTTAAAATTGTTTTAAAACTAGGGTTGCCAGATTTTTACCGTGACGAACCGGGGCATTGACTTGAAAACCTGGCAACCCTATTTTGCCGATTTTGTTTTAATTGTTCCATTTTCCAGTCACCCCATTTGTAAAAAGTATTTTCCACTATGATCATTGATAAAAGGATTAAAAATTATTTTAAAAATTCTGAAATTAATAATAACAATTTATTTTTCAATACTATTATTATAAAAATTATTAATTTTCTAACCGTATCTTTGACTTCGGACTTGTTCAACATAAAACCAATGAAATGTTTACGGTAATGCGATATTGTGTATTTCATAAAAAAGTTTTTTGATTAAAAATGAGAAAATATTAATAAAAATATATTAGTTAATGGAGAATAGCATTAAAAAATATTCTATGATTTCAAACTTTTTTTTAAAAAAAAGTATATAGAACAATAAAGTGAATTCTACAAGCATCACAAATACCATACACAAGATATATTATTAATAAAAATGCTATGATTTAGAAAGAAAATGTAAATGAATACTTCATGAGTTACATTGAAATACATTGTAATAAAAATCACTAGTCTCCTTACCTACGTTTAGTTGATCACACCGAGTCTTGTTTACGAGAACCATCGTAGTGATAATAAAATATATTGGAAGCATATTAGCACCAATGATACAATTCATAGACTAAAACATTTATGTTTTTTCCAGAAAAATGTGTCAACCGCTACAAATACTTTTCATAGGTAAGTTTTCTAATCATTCAAATTTCCTTTATTTATTTATTCAACAATATCTTGACTATTTGTTATATAGTAATTTTATAATTTATGTGTAAGCCAGTGACATTTCATGTGTGTGATGTAACTGTATTGGGATAATTGATTTCCCTGCCCCCTATATGTAAACCTTTATAATTAATGTTCATGATTGTCTGCATGTTTGATTGATTACTTTGATTGTCTGGTCGAATTGCATAATTGTTTATTATTTATTCCAACAAGGTATGTGCTGTAGATACACATGTAGCATTTATGGTCTGCCTGTCATTAATAAATTTTTCACACATTGTTATTTTAATCTTATTACAGTGTATATGGAATGTCGGATATCTTCACTCAATTTATGTGACACACGACAATCATAAGAAATAATAATAATAATTATTATTATTAAAATAATCTATATAGTTTTAAATATTTAACTTTAAAACGACCTTTACCTACTTTATTGATCTTAAAATGGCCTTGACCTACTTTTTTGGACCTCAGAATGACCTTAAAATTGAATAACTTTTTAAAAAATTGTAGCTTAATATTTTTTCTAGGAGGGGTTTGACCTATATCTGACATAAAATGCTTCAAAATTTTTACTACATCCAATTAAGTTACTGTTTACAAATAGATGGACAGTATATATAGTGTAAGTAATTATTCGTTCCAACCTCACGGCAAAGCATAACAGCAGAAAAATATTGTCAACATATCAAAAAAATACATATACAAAAGAAAGTACAGCGATTAGTACTCATAAATTGACAAGGACCTATTCTGTTACACAATAATTGAAGACCTCATACATCACAAATAAGTGTTTAGAAGCTTAATTAGCTCAATTATGATTACTTACAGCATTAACCTCAATCACCAAATATATCTCAAACCCTTGGATTAGTTTTGAAGGATAGGAAAAGTTTAAAATAAATGAAGAAAAAATTAAAACCGCAGTCAAAATATTTAATGAATAAATCAGATTTTTAAAAAACAGGATTTACGCTCATGTGAATCATCAAAAACATTTTTTTAAATGTAAACGGAAAATATTTTGATTAAATACGACTCCATTTCCATTTATATAAAATTCAAAATAAAAAATTGTAAAGATTTAGAATTTTAGAAATGGAAATTATGACAAATATTCTATGAAATGTTTTACGATATAACATGAAAATTTTCAACTATGAAACTATTATTTGGACAAAATTATTTTTAATTGTTTGTTTGTTAGCATCAAAATTCAACCTTAAATTGATCACAAATAGTTCAAAAACGCCAATTGATTATTCTATATAACATTTCACTATATATTTCCACCGTTTATCAGTCTTTTTCAGGCTATAAATCACATTAACAAAATCTAAATTAAAATAGGAAAATTTAAACAATTTAATTAATAATAATCGTATTCAACTCGTATTACAAAATTTAATTTTAATTCAAAAAATAAAAATTTAAATGAATTTAAAATCGCAAAATAAAAGTTAAATTTTCAATTTTAAAAATATTTTTACAAAACATCACATTTTCTATTATAATTGAAAATCGGCTCCCTTTGACTCCTCGTGTCCTTTTCAAATCAAATAAGTAAACCCAACACAGAATAATTTTATTTGCACTTTACCACAGTTACAACTCAATCCGATTTATTTCAACGTTTTGTAATTACAATTTGTGATTTTTTTGCACCATTCAACCACCGAATAAATTTGATTACCTTAAGGTAGGTTATCCAATGAATAATCACCTTTTCTGAGAGATAACTTTTGACTTTACTTAGGTTTAGACTCTTTTACTGACCTGACTAGACTGCTCGTTTGCTTCGACCACTGGTTATTTTGTGTTTTTCCATTTTCCTTTTATACTCCCACTCAGACTGTTTTCAGACAATTGTCAACAACATTTGCTGCCATACTAAATTATTAAAAATAATTACTTCCCACAAACCACCTTCACCGACATTTGTCAACAACGTTTGCTACATTACTAAATTACAAATTAGGAAATAATTACCTCCCCATAGATCAGTGGCACCCATTTAATATTGTTTAGGCCAATTTACCCTTTTTTATAATTATTCCGTCTACACGTCCGGTTTTCCTTATATCTCGGGTTTTCCATTGCCTCGAACTTCCTATTGACTTGGGCTTCCAATTAGTAATTAATTTTTTTAATTACTTTGTTTTTTGTCTTATATTATTTTTTAGGGACTCCTCACTAAATTTTTATTATTATTTCTGGACTCGTCTTTCAATTTGGCGTTCAACCATACCAATTTACCCAGATCAATAGTACTTTCGAATTTTTGTAAATTTTTTAATTAATGTTGCACTTTTATCATTTTGGTGTTTTATTGATTTTACCATGCTTTTTCGTAATACCCCAACACGTGTAAACTGAACATTTTGAACATTAATTATAGTATTTAAAGATTTGATCAACAACGCCTAGCAAGCTATTCTTTCCTAATAATTACTCAGATATTTTGCAATTATCTTGAAGTCAGGAATGCCTATTTTCTTACTAGTACATTTCCTAAAATGATCACTACTGTTAGTCAATCCATTCGACCGACAATGCTCAAGGACTCGAGTACAGAGATGACGGGCAGTCTCTCCAATGTATGTGGCATTACACCTATTACATGAAAATTGATAAACAAGCTCAGAATAGAAACTAACTGGAGTTGGAGACTTATTAGTGAGAATACTACTAATTTTGCAATACGTTGAAACAATCCTATATTGAGTTTTATCTACATGTTTGAGGATCTTATTCTCTGAAACCCTCGGAATAAGGCAATACTAACATACATTTTGATCGATTTTGTTAACCTTTCAAACTTGACAACTTACTAATTTCTGAGTCAATAAAAATATTGCATCCAGACAAATCAGTACAACAATTATGAGAATTTAACACACACTTATCTACAACCTCTTTTGTCATACACTTAAGAAAAGATTTAGAAAATGCATTTTTAAATAGCAATGCAACCAACAAGTCCACAATTTTTACTAAGTTAACAAACGTGGAAGATAGAGACCATGCACGAAATACGTTATTTTGGGATTTTAAATTTAATTTTTTATTTAAATTTTATTAAAAATTTAATTTAAATGATTGTTGGTTTTTACTTTTTAAATAAAAATTAAATTTTTGTAATACGAGTTGAAAACGATTATTATTAATTAAATTGGTTAAATTTTCCTATTTTAATTTAGATTTTGTTAATGTGATTTTTAGCCCGAAGAAGACTGATAAACGGTTGATTAAATATAATAGTAATAATAATAATAATTATTATTATTATTATTATTATTGGGTTTTTATTTTGCATTTTAGGATAGTCATCGTGTTTATTGATATATTTCAAGTCTTGCTTAGATATTATTCAGATCTTGGTTATAAATATTTATGTCATGGGCTTAATGTTACATACATTTAAATAACTGCCCGTCAGTTCCACTCTCGAGTTTTTGATAACTGTAGACTAAAAGGATTGATTAATATTAGTGAACACAATTTTTGTCTGAAATTTGTGTTTATTAGTGAATCTCAAGTCCTACTTAGATTGTGTTCGGATCTTGGTTAAAAAATATATATGCCATGGGTACAATGCCACATAGATTGGAATGACTGCCAGTCATTTCCGTTCTCAAGTTCTTGATCACAGTCAACTTATAGAATTGATTGATATTAGTAAACGCAATTTTGTTATGCATGATGAAAATAAATGTAAAATGTTTTTGTTTAAAAATTTAATAAAATTAATTTTTTAAAAGTTGTGATTTATAAAACAGAATTTTTAATTTTTAATATAATATATTTTTAAAATTAAAAATATCAATGAATAAATTTTATTGAATTAAGCAGCAATAATAAATTGATATAGTTTCAAGTTAGAATCTAACTGACGATGACATAATATATATGTTTAATTGGCGCTTTCTTTATTTACTTCAATGCCAATGTTGTGTGATTCTTTTAATTATTATTATTATTAAATAAATTTTATTGATATTTTAGTTTTATGAAATCTAGAAATTTAAAGGATAAAATAAATAAAAATAAATTACAATTTAAAATCAAATTTTCCAAGTGTTGTTCATCAACAAATTTTATTTATTATTGTCTAGGATTATACTAGGAGCGCATTGACGAAGGAAGTAAATTATTATATTAATCAAGAAAAAGATTAATGGGGACAAAATATTTGTAAATTTCTGACATTAAAACTTTTCTCAATTAAAAATATTATATTCACTCAAATGATTTTGAGAAAAAAAGAAAAATTCGTTAATTAGATAGACAAAACAGATGGAAAATTGTATTGCGTTGTTTATTCAAGATTAAATAATTCAAAATGAATATTTGTTTTAATATTTGTTTTCTGTTACATAAAAATAGTGTGCATATTTACTCAGGCTTAAATGAATGCGCATTTTTTCATTGAAAGAATAACAATTCAAAAAGTGAAAAAAAAGAGAAAATGTTTTACTCAGAACTTTTCTCTAACTCACATAAATTCTACACCGTTCTCTTCTTTTGCCTACGTTTTCCACTCTGTAAAATGCACAATACTGAATAATTATTTTTAATGATAAATAATTAAATATAAAATTTGTTTGAAAACTCGTTTATTCCTATTAAAAACAAACGTTGATGTATTTTTCTTTCATTTTTCCTAAGCTGCTGAAAGTTTATATATAGAAACCTAACTGTAAAATAAACAAATTCCTTGCAAATAAATAAACATGTTTTCTTTATTGTATTAGCATTTTTTTGTTTTGTTTTATTTTACTATTGTATGAATGATCTCACTATTTTCAGATCAAAGCTTGACAAAAGTTGATTAAAATCTTTGTTCCTTAGCAAAACTTCTAAACTTAATTAAAATGAATGCAAATACTGCAATTTTCCTATAAAAACAGGAATTTTCTTTGAATTTTGGAAAAACTCATTTATTGATGAATTTCTCCACAACATAATTTTCGAATAAACACTTCCTTTCCTTCTTAAAGTTTTTGTCGACGCAAATTGTTTCACTAAAATGGGTTAGATCTTTGGTTTGAAGATTTTAATGAAAAAATACATTTAACCACGATAAGCCTACTAGTACTGTCTTTTTATTTAAAAGTATAAATATGCAAACTAATTAAAAAGTTGAAAAACTACATATATATAAACATTCATTAAGATACATGGGGAAATATTTTTAATTTTCTAAATAATAGCAATTTACAAGATGCAGGATATAATTTTATTACGCATTCGTTTATTTTTTATTAAATGATTTGTCTAAATTTCGTTTTTATATCCAATGAATATTGAATCAGCATTTATCAAGTCAACCTATCACTTGGTTCTATTCAGACTGCAAGGAGCTGTAAAACTCCTATCTAACAATGCTGTAGTTTAAATATTATAAGTTTTTAAACTATTTGTGTTAAATTTATATATAAAAGTCTATTTTATTTTATATCATATTAAATTATATTAAAGTATCTTAGATTAAAGTAATCAATTATGACTAGTTAATATTAATAATTATCAGACCTTAGTTGTTTTAATATTCTAGATAAACAAGTTAATTTTAAATTGTAATTTGATAAATAAATTTTGTTGGAAGAAGATTTGGTTTATATTGCGTTTAACACAGAATATGTGCATTCTTTAAGGCTTTAAAACCTCAATATATTAAATATTGATTTAGCAGTTAGTTTACGAACGCATCTGCATAACTAAAAGGAATAATATAAATAGATAATATCCCTGATTTTTAAATAGAAAATATGATTTAATTAACTATTGCCACTTAACGCATCAACCAAATAAAAAGGATTATGACATATTCTAATCTCTCAAAATAATCAAGTATTTAGGAAAGAAATTTACACTCACCGAAACACCAGCAGCATCATTAGAAGGCAATATGAGAATTGTTGGGGTTTTATTAACAATCATTTTTAATTGGCTCAAAAACAACCCAAAAAATGGAATCACGTCAGTATTGGAGATCTTCAATGCTCTGTTTACCACGGAACGATATGATTCTGTCGGTTCCTTGCTGAGCAACTGCTCGGACAAAAGATCTATAATACTCAACTCATTCCTGCAAGTATCACTGATTGTAAGCCAAAACGGTTTCAATTTTTCTGACCTAAAATGAAACACAAAATTTTATATTTTATTTAATTACTAAATTAGTAAATTCCTTTTTTATTTTAAAATTCTTTTTCATGGAATCTGAAATATTATTTCAAAACACAGACTTAATAAATAAATTAAAGTAAAAAAACCATTATTTTCTAAAATTACAATTTTTCTTTATAAAAAAATCTCTTAGATTTATTATTTACACACTGAAAAAATCGGTACCTCTTTGAAAGGTAAATCCATATATTTTTTACAGTCATATTTTATACTAGAAAAAGCTCTTAAAGGTACATTAGGCGCATCATTACGTACCCTATTCAGTTACTTATTTTGGTTTTCACCTCATTTCTTTTCATCTTCCAAAAAATTTTTTTGACTAATAGTCAGTAATGATATCAATGTTATATTGATATTTACGAATTTTCGGCATAGCATTTTTCAAGTGATTATGATCTATTGATTTCATATAATAGTTTAAAAATTTATTAGTTTTATATTTTAATTTGCCAATTTTTATTGATCAATTTAATTTTAATTTTAATATTAATATTGAGTTTTAAATTATTTAGTTTGAATTTTAGAATTTTTTTAATGTTTGTGCTTTTTTATGAAAAACAATTCGGCGGCTAATTTTTGTAGTGTTTTTGAGTTCGTCTTGTAGTGTTTGGTATTTTGTTTCGTGTAAGAGTGGTGATGATTTGTGCACTTTTCCCCAGTGTTATTGATAATTACTATTTTTGTTTTTGATGCTTTCATTGAGTCGAGTTCAGAATGTTCTATGTATTTTCCCTATATACGTCGCGTCGTATCTTGTGAAAGTGATTTGATAAAAAATATTTTTCGAATAGCAAAAACATTTGTTGGAAGAGCGGTACAGACAATCTCGTTGAAAAAGGTTCAATATTAGAGAATTTTGAGATTTACGGAGTTGTGGTTTATATATGTGATGTGTGTAGGACATTCTAATGAAAATTGCAAGCATATTTGTCAAAAATTCAATTAACTTTTTAAAACCTGCATAAATAAGCGCAGTTATTATAATCACTACAGTATTTATTGTTTTATCATATCATCAGGTTATATTTTGTTGCGTCTTGTTTTAATTGCAAATTTGATCATTGTAAACATTGTTTTTATTTTGTATAAATACTACCTAAACTCCATGTGCATTTGTATAGGTATTTTTTAATTTCATTTGCATATTAACACTTCTGCGCTTTGTGTACGAATAATATATTCCAAAAGTGTAAGGCTCAAAATTTGAATCACCATAGACAACCTTCTTGGGATATTCAAACAAATGCGCTATTTTGGTTTCCCAAACATTGAAACTTCTCTATTGCTTAGACTGACAATCAGTGAAATATATTCAGTCGTTGAAAAATTCAACTTATCGTCAAGTGGCAATATAGCCGAATTACTATACAATGAAATTTCTCCCATACAATCAAAATCTATGAATAAGGTATCCGCTTCCTTGACTCACCACAATTAATAACAATAATATTGCATTTATTAGGTCAAACCTTAACAGTAAAACCTTAGATTTAAATTATATTTTCTCAAAAATATAAATCAACTTTTATATTCCAATCTAATAAGAAAAAAAAGTTCTGAATCATAATCAGGTATGTCATTTTATCATTAAATTTTTAATTATTGGAATAGCACGTATTAAATATATGAATATATTTTAATAAAAAAGTACTTTAAACCGGCCAGGATCTCGACAACCGCATTGAAATTACCAATTCCATAACTAATTATCACCAATCTCACAATACAAGAAAAAATATTTTTTCGTTCTTCGTGAGTAGGTTGGGTGATAATCAAATGCGTAATCCAAGAACTAACCTAAAAATAAAAACGATGATTAAATTTCATTTCATAAATTAAATTTATATGAAAAGGAATTATATATATTCATACATATATACATATACACACATATATATATGTTACGGTAAATTTAAACATTTACCGTTATATCTACTTACCGTAACATATATATACATATTATTATTATTATAATTATTATTATTAAATAAAAGTTTAATTTAAATGGTTGGTAAAAATAAATTAATTTTTAAATTTTATATTAATATTGTAAAATATTTTATAATTTACATTTAAATTTTAAAATAAATTTAGAAAATTTAAAGTTTTTTTAATCAAAAAATTTAATAATCTAACAAAATCCAAATACTAACTCCCACTTATTTCTCTGAGATGGCAAAGTATCACAAAATTAAAACAACAATGAAGTGGTACAAGTTTTTTAATAAAGAATAATAATAATAATAATAATAATAATAATAATAATAATAATAATAATAATAATAATAAATTCTCCGAATCTTTATAAATATAATGATCCTGTATATATATATATATATATATATATATATATATATATATATATATATATGTGTGTGTGTGTGTGTGTGTTACGGTAAATGTGCACATTTACCAAGAGTGTACACTTACCGTAACATAAAAACATAATTCTCTTTTTACGCGATTTGATTTGATTTTAACGCGATTCCAAAAAACAAATATGTATGTATTTTAAATGACATTATATTTTCCACAAAATTTGACTATGAATACCATAAATAAATCTGATTCATAGTCAAATTTTGCAGAAAATATAATGTCTTTTATTAATAAAAAGAAATCAGAGGTGAAAATCAATAAAATTCTAGTATTTTAAATATTTTTTTATATTAGTTTAGTACTAATTTTCTAAATTTGTAGTTTAATTCTGAGCTGAGAAAATCAAAATATTTACAATTATCCTCACTATTCTAATTTTTTGCATATTTTTAAGAGATTCGAAAAAATAGACATAATCGTTGTATTGGTTTAGAAAACCAATCGCAATTTCGTATCAATTGCGTGTGAAGTAATTTAACAAGTAACTTATTATTTTTTCCCAATTCAAAAAAGGGTAATTGATAAATTAAATTCATTCATTTATTAAGTCCAAAAAAATTAATTGTATAGAGGACCTAATTTTACAATTAACAATGATAGCTGAAAAGCAAGCGAAGAGAAAAGCTATTACTTGGAAGATAAATCAGAATTTTGGATAGATTATCCTCACTGTAGAAGGCGTCAGTTCTGTAGGAAAAGATTTTAGTTTGAAAGAATCTACCGTAAGAACCATAAAAAAGTGAAGAAGATATTAGAAAATCCGTTATTGGTGGAATAAGTTTACGTGTTTATACATCATCATACACAAGAGACATAGTAAAAGAGAAAATGGAGAAAGCTCTGGTAATATAGATGGAGGATTGCTCACAAAAACAAATACCAGTTGAAGAAAATATCCAGAACCACATGCATCAGGTCAGAAAGATAAAAAATTTGAATTTGCTGCAAGCACAGGATGGATGACAAGGTTTTTGCAAAGGCATGCGCTGCATAACATAAAAATTAGATTAGAAATGGCATCTGCAAATGAATAGGCAGCCAAAGTATTTCTTTCAAAATTGACAAAAATAATTAAAGATAATGGCTACACTGCGGATCGGGTATGGCATGCTGATGAAACCGGCCTTTTCTGGAAACAAATGCCGAGCAAAACATACGAAACCAAGTCCCAGAAAGTTGCTAATGTGTTTAAAGTAGCCAAGGATCGTGTGATATTTTTATTTTGTTTTAACACTTCAGGTGATAGGATTCTGAAACCTTTACTTGTAAATCGAGCTTTAAAACCACGATCAATGAAAGGTGTAAATGTTGACACATTACCGGTCCACAGCCAGCTAATAGAAAAGCCTGGGCGCCAATTGAAACTTTTAAGGAATGGTTCTTAAAAAAATTTGTCCCAAAAGTTCGGCACTATATGAGCGATAAAAGTCCTCAATTTAAAGTTTTGCTCATTATAAACAACGCATCCCATTATTGAGCACCCAAATGTCGAATTTTGTATTTTGCCTCCCTTTGGCTGGAATGTGTCAAAAATTAAGATCCGATATTATCTAATACAGTTGATTATTCCAATATAATAGCATTAGTTCATGAAGTAGGTGGCGAAGGTTTTGATGATATGTCGTCTACAAACATTGAAGAATTGTTAGTGGATAGCAAAAGATGAAATCATTGGTTTTGCACTTGAGACACCCGATACCCAAGAAATTATTGATGATGACGAAGAGGTTTCTACACTTACCGCCGACTTAATTAAAAAAGGTCTCCAATTCGCTGCTAAATTGAGTAATCGTTTTGGCAAGCGTGATTCTATTGAGAAATGAGCTAGGAAATTTTAACGAGACTTAAAGTTATGGGTAATTATTGAAAGTTACATAGCAGTCTTATCAAAACAGGAACACAGGGATCGCTAATGGATTTTTTTACTAAAACCAATGAAACGCCAGTAACAATTTTTGTGACTGAGAATGTAGTGGAAAATATTTCTGGTGACGAAAGTGGCGTTCCAGTATATATGCATATTGAATCAGTGATAGCAATTGAAAATTATATTTTATGTTATTTTTCACCATTTTTGTTTCATTAAAATGATTTTTTAGTTATGTTTTGTTAAATTTGTATTTTTATGTATGCTTTTTTTATTTTCCTAAAATTATCTAATAGGCATTTAAATAAAAAATTTATAAAGCATATAAAAACCTTGAGTTTATATATCTAATCACATTATTTTAGTTGATTTTTGAAATGTAGAACTTATCATCTACTTTTAGATGGAAACCGTAATTAAATTATAATTGCCCAATGGAGGTTTAATAAACTTTGATTAGTTCATCAACAAGTTTTCAATTAGAAGAAATGCCGTGACGATAATGAAAATACAGATAACAGTGGCAATCACCGTTAAAGAAGTAAAAGAGATATTCGATTAAAAAAATGATGAGTTTACCAATGTTAAAGGAAAATAAGAATTGTAGTATCAAATGGATTAATTACAATTTTATTTAAGAAGAAAGTGACTAGTACGAGAAATTCAACATCGAAGTGCGATTTCACGATGATTTTTAATGGGATTAGTAACGATAAACAGATAACTAAAGAGATGGTGATTGAAGTTGAAAAGCAATGGTAATATATATACACTGATCTAAAATGTCGGCAAAATTATTTTCTGGTTTTAAACAATATTTTTCATGATCATATATCAACTCGATTATATTAATAATAATGTACAATATCAATAATGTTTTTGTAGTAATTTTTCTCTAATCGTGGCATTATTTTATTTTGTTTATTAAAACAATTTAATGTTTCCTAAAACATTCTACTTCATGGTTTAAATTCAGAAATATAATTTACCATAATTTTGAATTTCTTTTCTTTAATTTTTTTCTTAAACTTCAGGGTATTTTTTTAACACTAAAACTACCGAGCCCGTCAAAATGACGGTTTTTTATATGGTAGAACTAGGTATATCAAATTTGCTGGTAAATCTAGGGTTAATACTGTTTTTGTTTATTTTCTGGGGGTTTTAATAGGGAGAGGTTATTATAGTTTTATTTAAATTCTTATGGTCTCCTGGTTTGTGATTAAAATAATGAAGGTCTATTTTGAACTTTAGGTCTAGAAATTTTCAATTTGAATTTTAACTTATATAAATAGTGCAAATATGACAAAAAAACAGTTGTCAAAGTATATATATCATCAATGTTGGGTTTATTTAATTATAAATAGGTTTTGTCTATGACTCCTTGTGTTCAAATTTTGCCAAGAAAATTAACAGAACCCAGCAAGAGAAACTTTTAGTCGTATTTATCACAATAAACAGAATCGTCGATACGATATATCTATATTTTCATCTTTGCGATAGGATTAAGTCCACCCACGGTAGATCACCTTTTCTGGTAATTATGGAAATAAAATTGGATTATATTAGTTTTCACTGGCTTTCAGTATCACCTCTGTAAGTCAAATATAAATTTACTTTTTCCTGTTTCAAATATCCCGTACACTTAAACTATCTGCTTAATTTTCCCCTCCGGGTCAACTTTTACTTACCCTTTATATACATGTTTTAGTCGAAATAATTATATTAAGTATTAATCCAATAATTATTTTGTTTTGTTGCCCTAATTTGTTGGGAAATTTCTCACATCTCTAATAACCCTGAAAACTAATTTTGATTATTGATTTTATGAGAAAATTGATAAAATTATCTCTTCGGGTGTCCACATGCCTAGGATTTCTCACATAGCTCAAGTTTTCTACATGCTAATAAATTATTCATTAATTTTAAATTAATTTTTATTTATTGAATATCTTTTTCTGGTGGTACTCATTTATTTTATATTAGCATATTTGTATTTGTCTCTTCATTTACTAGGCCGTATATAGATGTTTTACTCGCAATATGTAAATTTTGATTTTTTTTATCAATTTTTAATTAATTTTTCTATTTTAAATATTACTCATTTTATCGACCCCAACATTTAGCTAATTCACCTTTGTTCATGTTCAATAATATAAATTGTAATAATCTTCATCCAATTAAAAATATAAAATTATTAAGAGTATTTTATATATAATTTTTATAAAGTTCAATATTGAATACAAATTAAATTACAAGAAAATATTAATAAACATAAATTCAACCTACAAATTATCAAATACAATAGGACTTTATTGGAAAGAAGAAAATTGAATTTATATATTGTTTAATTAATATAATTTAACATAACAAATTTAAAAGGAACACAGAAAACGTTTAAGTTTCCATAAAATAATCTGTCAACAATTTCTTGTACCAGAAAAGATGTTTCTAGGTCGCATAGAGTCTTACAACCTACTTTGAAAAATAATTAATTTTTTTCTTCTAATATTCACCGAGTTTAATAAATTTTAAAATATTAATATATTTTCTCGTGTGAAATTTCAATAAAAGTTATTCACAAATAATTATAGAAAACAAATGAATTATTAACTAATCCACTTTTTCTCTCACGTGGGACTTATTCGAAGAGTCTATTCTTTTATTAAAATTGATTAATAAAAAAGAAAAAAGTAAAATATTGAAATTAAAAAGTTTTTAATGAAAGTTTATTGATTTTATTATTTATTACTTAGAAATATAATTTAGTTTTTTATTTTTCGTTATTTTTATATATAGCCTGTTTAAAATTTTAAAAATCAAAGTAAAATAACTTCTTTAAGTCGGGTAATTAAATTCCAAACTCCTTTATCAACCTGAGGCACTGAAGATAAGTCTAAACTGACATATCTTACATAGGATTGAGGTTGTAATGCTTGAAATAATTTCGATTCTGTCTGAGCTAACATTAACGCTACTTCTTCCGGAAACTGTATTAATCCCATTAATTCTTCTAATTCAGCAGCGTACACCATTCCGTTTTCCATATCGGGTCTTAAGGTGATTTGCTTATTTTGAAGATCTAAATGTATAGTAATATAACTTGATATATATAATTTATGCTGCTACCAAGAAATCAGCGTTTTATACTGATAATAATAATAATAATAATAATAATAATAATAATAATAATAATAATAATAATAATAATAAAATGACTAATTTTTACTATTGTTGCATTGTTAAAAAAAATTACCAAATTCTAAGCTACTACGCCTGAAAGCCGGTTTAGCTGACTTTGATCCATCGCAGTCAAGTACTTCCCATAACGAAGATGTCAAAGAGCGCATGCTACTTTCTGATGTGCAATTTAACACCCATGGTTTACTTGCACGGAATTCTAGTTCAAATGCTGAAGAATTTCTACTTAAATGCCAATTTTTAAAATCTTGAACAGTTTGACTTCGGATGAGAATTTTTGATTTGTAATCGATTAAAGTAATGTTCGAAGGACTGACACCGAGGATTCTTAGCACCTTTGAAAATAAGAGTCAAATTCTTGGAAAAATATTTGATGAAAGCACTTAATAACTAACCTGTTAGTAAAATATCTACGTGATTAATTGCTAAAAATACTTGGAAAATGTTACAATTAACAAATTGATACAAATAAAAAAAACTTAAAATAGTTTCAGTTTTTACTACTTGTATCAGTTTTTAAATTAAAAAAAATTTTTAAACATTAGATTTAATGGATATTTATTATAACCACTAAAATTTTAAATACAAATGAAATATTGATGAAAATATTGCAATATTTAAATTATTTTTTTTAGCAATTTCTATTATTTTTATTTTGTTTATAAATATAGATAAATGTTTTTTATTTAATAAGAATTTCGGCACTGCTTATTTTCAAAGGCTGAACACTTTTTTGAGTTTTGGATGGAAGTCTATTCAATAATAATGATTGATTTCCATTTACCCTCGTATTATAAACTATTAATCGGAAAATTCTATAATTTCTTAGTTTATTATCATTATCACAATTATTAAAACGTATAAAACGGTGATTACTTGGTAGCAGCATAGATTAAGATATCAGATAAGTGAATAATAAAATAAGCACTTGCTGTAAAGTAATAATTATATTGAAAAAAGTATTAAATAGTCCTCTTCAGTATCTTCCGGAAAAAAGAAACTGAAAAGGATTATAAAATTTTATAAATTAAAATAAAAACTTTTAAATATTTTTAAAAAATAAAAGCTATTCATTCAATTCCAAAGAATGCTATAAATCTATCAAATTAGAATAAAAACTTTTAAATTTTTTAAAAATATAATGTATTCATTCAATTCCAACAAATGTTATAAGTCTTTTTTATCATTATTAAATTTCTAATTAGATTATTTAAGACGTAAATTATATACTTCTCTATTTGTTATTTTCCTCTCAATTCACTATTCAAATGTTTTCTCAAGTTTTCACAAAACATTGAGAATAGATTTTCTTGTTTGTCATTGTCGTCAGAATTCTTTTGTCATATAATAGTTTTCTTATTTATTGTTAACTTGTACATACAATGTTGTACACCGTTCCAACAACGCCACTTCTCTGTATGTCGTCGATTAGGAAACTCACAATAAATATGTCTTTTTACCACTATCTTAGAACATACTCAAAATTGAGGTAATGCCAGCTTTAATGCTAGAGCCAGTTTATCGGGCTCAAATGGTTAAGACTAGACAACCAAATATAAATAATTTAAAAAAATAATTAAATAAATAATTAAAGGGTAATTAAAAATTAAAAAATTTAATAAAATAACAACATTTAGTTTTATAATATTTTCTACAAAATTTGACAATGAATCAGATTTATAATTTATTTAAATATTTTTTATTTAGTAAGTACTACGAGAGGGGGCACTCAATTCACTACTAACATTGATGGCGATTCATATTAATTTTAAAATTGAAAATTAATCCTCAGTCAACTGATCCAACAGGCATCCCAATGTCTGTTGTATTGCCATTTCAAAATGAACGTGATATTATGCTACTTTCTATTGTAATAAATGCTCATAAATTGCTTTCGCTTATGTTGTAGAGCAAATGGAATAATAAACATGGAATAATAATAATAATAATTTATGCATGTTCAACAATTCTAATAACAAATTTGAAGTAAGTCACATCAAAAAATAAAAGTTGTTATTATGTTTATTTAATCTACCTCTATTAATGTAACAAAAGCATTCTTCTATACTTTTTAGGATAATAAATATTTACAAGTTTTAAAAATATTCACAAAAAATATTTCTTACATTTTGATGAATATTGCCTCTTAGGATTTCTTGGACTTGAAATAAACGACAACCATAGGCTGGGAGATTCTTACAAAGCTTCATATACAATTGCTTTAATTTGATTTCACTCTCGTAGAAAGGTGTATGCCACAGTTTTTTATATTTTTCCTGAAGCAAAATACGAATGATAATAAATTTCATAACAAAAATATTACAACAATTCATAATCATAAAATAATTTCAGTTGTATACACCAAGCGAAGTTCAGATAAATTTCGCAATAATGCAAGTTGAAACATAAATCAACTTATTGGAATTTATTTTTTGTGAAAATTTAATGGATTTCAGCCATTTCTGAAATGGTTGCAAAGTAAGTTATTTTTATAGTTATAAGCTTAAGTTATAAAGTTTTAAGAGTTGAATTATGATTTTACAAGGAAATTAAATCATTATTCAAACTTATAATTATAACTTTTGATCTATAAGCTTATGTATATTATTATTAATAATGATTATAAATATTCAGGAAATGATTTATTTTATGATAACTTATTTTTAGGAAATTATTCAAAAAAAGTGAGTTAAATTATTTTTGAAGTTATAAAAATTATTAATTGCATTAAATAATTATATTTTTTATACATCTTTTGAAAAAAATCTTCTAATATGTACACAAAATAGTTTGGTTTATGATTATTTTTTAAAACTTACTAATATTATTTACAATTTATGCTTTTTTTCGAATTTCAGGTTGTTTTTTTCGACAGAAATGTCTGAAATATTAAATTAATTTTAGTTTTAATGGTAAATCTTATGAAGATACATCCTCGTTTACTCGAAACCTCAAAATTTAAATTAAAAATTTTTTCCGCCATTTTTTTTCTAAAAATATCTGAAAAATGTCTATAAATTAATTTAGGAAAGGTGTTTTTTCAACTTTTGATGGCTACATGTTAAAAGTTTACATGCATGTTTTTTTATGGGTTGTGTTAATGTACATTATTTTATTTCTCTCTATCTTTTTGATTTTCTATAGTGTAGGGTTTGTCTCAGTGACTATTTTACAAACAACCTCATGGTGAGTTGGTGTGTTTAAATGCTATAAATTTATTGATTTTTGTTTTATATTATAGGTGATTTGTCTCAACGTGGCTTGGTGTACAGTGAGCGCAATGATTTACATATCCAATCTCCCTTCAAAGTCATTTCAAGGTCACGATCATTTGATGATCATAATACGTAACAGGCCAAGGTCAATGAGGAAAAAGTAAATATAAAAGAATATTATAACTTCGTTTGAAATTGTAAACGGATGCCACCCAATTCCAGTATATTGAAAAAATAAATGCTACCATTAATTTAGCACTGTCTTGACGAATTTATTTTATTTTCATAATCCGGCTTTACGATTAAAGAATTAACTCAATTAAACATGATTATTTATCTGTTACGGTAGTGCTCCCAAACCTTTTCATCGCCGCGGATCAATCAAAGTTTGATAATTTTACTGCAGCCACTGAAAGTGGACAATATTGTTTATATTTTACGTTGTTTTGATCAAATAATTTTGATTTGATTGTATTTAAAGGTGCTATCAAAGTAAAATACAATAACACTAAAACATAAATGTAAAGTGAGTTAAAAATTTAATTCATTATTACGCTAAATTAATGAGAACCCTGAGATTGTTTCTTTGTGACGAGACAATGTCACCCGAAACGTGTTGCATATGTTCATTTTTTCCGTTGTTTTGTTTTGGTTGCTGTCACCACAAAAACTCAACCTCACACAAATATGTTGTTGGAAATGGCAATAAGGATTGAAATGCTGTGATTATAATCTCAGGATATTCCGCCATAACTTTAATCCATAACACTAGCAGAGTAGTTGTCTCTAACGTAGATTTAATGTTGCCGTCATTTGCAAAAGCCAGCAACTGATCTTCTTGCACAGACATGCTAGATTCGCCTTTTTTGTTGACAAATGGGTCACCGATTCCTTACCAGTTCATAGGTTTTTTATTGTTGGGAAGTAGCGCTCAAACATTTTTAAAAACAAAGACAAGTGACAATGCACCAACTGGGAAAATGAATTTATAGGCTTATTCTCGCCTAAATTCACCGCAAATCTATAAAAAATCTCCAAATTATCACATTTTACGTTTACAGAATTGTTTTTGTTTTATTTTTGATGCATTCCAGTTATTTGAAATTTTTAATATTTGATAATGTTGATGTTATTATAATTTTGATATATAAATGACGTTATGTTTATTTATTTTTCAATATAAAACTAATTTTTTCTTTCAAGAAAGCGCATTTATTTTCAGTTTTATGACTGAGATCTTGAAATGTTAGATAAACAAATAAACTAATTAAATAGTTACAAGATTTCTACGGTTACAAAGGTATAAATTAGCACAATCCCGAGAGAAATACACCATGATAAATAAAATGGAAATAATTTAATATTCCTTTGGCACCCCAAGAGTTGTGGACTACTGTGTTACGGGGATAATTGTGTTGAGGGTAGCAGAGCAAGTTGAAACCTAATGGGGTAATTTTTAAAAAAAAAAATGAGTTATGAGTGTGTAATTGACTAGCTATGTTCACCGGTTGCTTCATGTTCGATTAAGGATGTTGTAACAGGAAATAAAACCAGAGTGGATAATCATTTACTTGGAAATTATCGTACACTAGAACCTCTTTTTGTGCAATTTTGAAGTTATGCGGTTTTTTTAAATTCAACTTTAAAAAAATAATTACGTATAAACATGCACTATTTTCATATTTTAACGTACAAAGATTAGATTTTAGCTTGTTCATTTGAAAATGACCTATAAAAACATTCACAAACATGAGTCACACACATGTGCGTAACAGGAGGGTCCAAGTGGTTTTGTTTTATTAAAAAACGGGCCATTGTTAATAGAATGCGGCCGGCGCTATTCGATATTGAACATCCATGTAAATGTTATCTCCCACTCTCTTCTATAATACAAGTGCATTGTTCATTATGCCCTTGGCAAATTACAAGTTACGACGTATCACTTCATCTTCCTTGTTTTTCAAGTGAGTTTCTATGTTAGTTTATTATTTGTGCATTAATATTTTTATTTTATAATCTTAATAGATTTTTCTTTAATTTACCCTAGTATGGAGAAAAAAATACCAACGAAAAGCGATTTCTTTAGAAAGAGAAATTGAAATTTTAGGTTCTTTGCAAAAAGGAGAAAGAATATTCGAGATTAGTAAACATTTCAACTTATGAGAATAAACTGTAAGAACAATCAAGAAGAATGAAATTACAATAAGAAAATCGATCATTGATGGCACGAAGTTAAGTTCAAAATTATCATCCTACACAAGGAATAACATATTAGAAAAAACAGAACAAGCGCTCAAAATATTCATTGAAGATTTAACAAAAAAAGAATTCATATAAGCGGTTAAATACTTCAAGAAAAAGCGCACAAATTTTATGAAGAAATTGAAAAATCAGAATCATCTACTTTTTCAAGTTCCAAAGAAAATAGAAAATTTATCGCTAGTAACGAATGGTTAAGTAGATTCTTGAAAAGGAATGCATTTCATAATTTGAAGATTCGTGGTGATATCGCATCCGTAAATCAAGAAGAAGCCAAAAAGTTTCCAGGGAAATTGATTAAAATTATTGAAGACCTCGTGCTTTAAAATCCAAGGATCTAAAACAGCTACCGGTAAATTGGATGTCTAACAGTAAGACCTGGGTGACTACAGCTCTATTTACTGAATGGTTTAAAAATTTCTTTTTACCAGAAGTGTAAATATATTTGAGACAAAAAGGTCTTGATTTTAAAGTTTTATTAATCCTCGACAATGAACCTGGTCATGTAAATATAGAACATAACAATGTCCAGATACTTTTTATTCCACCAAATACGACAAGACTCATTCAGCCATTGGATCGAGGAATAATTGCAACTTTTAAAAAATGTTACATCAAAAGTACGTATGAAAGTATTTTGAATAAAATTGAAAATGAAACATTACCATTAAGCGAGATTTGGAAAAAATTTACAATTCTTGATTGTATTAATCATGTTGCAAACGCTATAAATCAGATAAGGCCGATGACTTTAAATTTATGTTGGAAAGCAATATGGCCTGAATGCGTCACAGGTAATGGAACTATTGCTGAAATATCAGATGAAATCATAGCTTTAGCGCATTCATTTGGCGGGGAAGGGTTTGATACTTTCAACCAAAATGATATAGAAGAATTGCTAACAGATAATGCATTAAATGATGATGAAGTTATTGCTTTAACTATGGATGCTGACGATGAACTAGAAAATAATGACAATGTGGAAGAAGAAAATCCTGTTCCATTTACGGAAAAAATAATTCGAGAAAGTCTACAACTCTGCAATAACCTAGAAAACTTTTTATTCTTCATGATACAAATTATGAACGAGCTTTGAAGTTTCAACGCGACCTGAACAATTGTATTTCTGGATATAAAAAACTGCATAAACAATTAGTTACTGAATCAAGAAAATCCAAACAAACTTTGATCACTGATTTTGCTGTACATAAAAGCGTGTCAAAGCAGAAACGTGGTGAAATTGATGCTGATTTTAATGAAACAGAATCGCTGGGGAGTTCTTCTGAAAACGAAAGTGATTTCGAACCACGTTTCAGAAAATTGGCGCGAAGATTATCATTCAGCGACGACAGTTGTAATTAAAATAGATTTTACTTTAATGTATATATATGTGAATGATAGCGAAACTCCTATTTTTTTTAATAAAATAATTAAAAAGTAATTATGTAGATATGTGTATCTTTTTTCACTTTCCAAACTTTTTTTATGCGATTTGAGCATATATATAAATATTGACAGTTTCGAAGTTATGCGGTTTTTAAAATTCTTTAAACGATTTTTTTTGTGCGACCTTCCGCAGAACGCATCTACCACACAAAAAGAGGTTTAAGTGTATTTAAATATCAATTTTCAAAGAAGTCAATTTGGTTGGATTGAATCCTGAAATATTTAAGCTAGATACTATACCACCAGTGGACACTAACCCATTTAGCAAATTGATGCTATATTTTTCTTGATTAAGCAAAGTATTTATATAAATTATATCTATAAAGACGTTGTGTATGATTAATAAATTAAGTAGAACATGACAGTTTTAGAAACATAATATTTTTTACCACCAAATTAGCAAATATTTATATATATATATATATATATATATATTTATGTGTGTGTGTGTGTGTAAATGTGAATGTTAAACTACCATGTGTCAAGTTGAGACCTGCACTGGCTCGGGCTAGGCCTGGTTCAAATAACGGGACGGATCGATATGTTGTTATTTCATTCGGGTTTGGGTCGGACCCGGGCTTAATTTTATAAAATAATAAACTTTTTAATGAATTTCCATGAAAATAATGAATTAATAATGAATTTTAATGAAAATCCATGTCATAATTATATGTAGTTTGTTAACAAAACGGTCGGCCCTCCAGTCAAGTAAAAATTATTTTCACTTACAGATGGATATCTCTTCAAGCAATGTGTAGCGCGTGGCGAAGAGTAATTCCTTTAGAGTTCATGTTTAGATGTTTTATCGATATACTTCTCTTTCAACGCATATTAGATAGCTTATCCTAACCTGTCCAAGATATCTAGACGAAACTAAATAATCTGACTCCGCATTTCAAACAATTGAACAAACTAACTAGATGAAATAATCCAATTGCAAATAGCTACTCTTTCCGTCAAACTGAATGATAAAATCATCCGTTATTTAACTATTCCTTCAAATGTAATAGTGTCTTTTGTAAAGACCTACACAATCGCCTATCATCATATGTTTCATACGAGTGGATTAGAAATTACTATTTTTAATTTTCATGATGTTTAGTTTAGTTACCCCTTCAACCATATAATTTGAATGGATTCCGCTTAACTAGAGAAAATTTGGAGTTATATTCTCTATTTCTTTACATAACTTTTTAAATGAAATGAATCACAAAATTTATATTACTCAGTATTTCATTTTAAACCCATTTACCAAGCCACATTTGGTAAAAATCATTTGCTTCCTATAAATCTATTAAATAAAATGAAAGAACTGAGAATAGATTCCGTATTTCCAAATATTTGCATTGCATTGAGAATAATTTGCACAATACCAGTTACTGTGGCTCAAGCGGAACGTTCATTCTGTACATTGGTGAGAGTAACAAACTTATTAAGATCAACTGTGTCAAAATCGGTTAAATAGCTTGGGTACTTTAGCTATTACAACCGCTTTACAAAGGGAACTAGATTTCGAAAATGTGATAAAGTATTTTGCAAATAAAAAAGTGCGAAAATATTTTTTACACTGATTTATAATTCATAATTAAGTTAAATTAAATAAATAATATAAAATATATTTTATTTACTTTTTTAAACTCAAATTTTTTAGGTTTTTCCGTTGACCCGGTGTTGTTTCTTGACGACCCTGCCTCTAGGATGGTATTTCATAATATGAATTTGATCGAAATATTTATACCACCCTAATTATGGATCCCCTTATAATAAAATTAAACCCCAATTTAGCTATTGGTACCAATTATGGTTTTGGAATTTTCCATTAAAATTAGAAAATAAACATTCCATGTAAAATCTTAACAAGAATAAAAATTCTAAATCAAATCTTAATTAAATTTATAAATCAAAATTATTAAACTAAATTTAAATTATAATTAAATTCTAAAACTTTATCTAAATTTAAATTATAAAACCTGTTTTAAATTATAAACTTATTATCAATAGAAATTCTAAAACTAAATCTAAATTTTAAATTAAATTATAAAATTAGACTAAATTTGCAAACCTAAATTATAACTTAAATTTATTAAATTTAACCATCTAACTTTGTGTTTTAATAATGTTATTCTACATATTTTTTAAATAATAATTTTAAATAATACTATCATTTTAGATTAATGTCAGAAGATTGAAAATGGATTTAATTTCGATTAAAACATTTCCTGGTGGATAACCAAATCAAGTTTCATAAATGATAAAGAATATGATTAAAAATTTGTATCACTAAATCAACTGATAGTAATGCATATTATTGTTGGGTTTATTTAAGATTACATCGTTTTGCTACCTGACTCTTCGTGTTCAAATTTTGCTAAGAAAATTAACGGAACCAAACACGAGAAACCTTTAGTTTTATTTGCCACAATAAACACAATAGTCAATAAAATATCTTTATAACCACACCTTTGAGTTAGGATTATGCCAGCATACAACAGATCACCCATTTTAGTACACACTCGCTTTCAGACTCACCTCTGTAATTTAATATTTTGAACTCAATCTTTCTGCTCAATTTCCTATTTCTTCATCAACTTCAAAACATCCTTTTTATACCGGTTTTTTTATTTTCTAATTAAACAACTATTTTGCTTTTGGCTACCTTAATTTAGTAGACAACTTCTCGTTTCTTTGCTAATCTGGAAAAACTAATTTCGGTTTATTGATTTTATGAGAGAACTGATTAAATTTTTTACATGCTTAATAAATTATTCATTAATTTTTAGCTTTAGAATATCTTTTCTGTGTATCCATATTGATTTTATATTAGCATATTTGTACTCTGCTCATTTGCTATCTTTACATTCCTATTTCACCTGCAATATATCAATTTTAATTTTTTTATATGTGGTTCTATGAGGTTAATTTATACTACTAATTTAAAATCGGAATTCATAAAAATTTCAATAAACCACTTGTAAAAACTAGTGTAAATTAGACAGTTTATGGGAATAAAATAAAAAACATGACTAAATCTTAACATAGCTGATAATATGTCCATAAATATAATTCCTGGCTTGAAGAGTTATGGAGAAAATGAAGGATATCCTTCATATTATACTCTACTGAGGGAAAAGGCTTCCTCTACTGAAAAAAGAACAAGGAAAAAACAAATTTAATGAAACTAGGAACATTTAGGTATATTTAAAAACTAAAAAAAAATACCATTTATTTAAAAAATTATTTTTGATAACCAAGGGAAACTTTGTTACCAGGATGTATTATCTATTCAATATTGTATAGTGAATAATATAGATTGAATGATATAGTCAAACTAAAGAAATTATTTTTTAATAAAAATCCTTTCAAAATGTATGCAAATATTACATTAGATTTTCATGGGTCACCTAAATTCATCATCCAGAGAATAAAATTTTTTAAAAATATTTTATAAACTTTTTTAATAAATTTTTTATGAAATCCCAATGTTGTTATACCTTTATAAGTTCATGAGTTTTTTTGGAATCGTGATATTCTGGTGGAATGTATTTTGCTAGCATTCTCTTAATTTCTCGTTTTTTCCTTTCATTTTCCTTGTCAGAAACACAAGAAAATTGATGCATCATTCGAAAGGGCTTTCGTGATCTCATTCTACTGCTTGTCAATCTGGAGTGAGCCATCTATAAAGCATAAAAACTGTTACATTCATGGAGATTCAGAAAAATGAAAAATTAAACGAAAATAATCTCCTCTTTCTTTAATTCATTAATTTGTCATAATAGTGAAGAAAAGTTTAATTACTAGCAATTTTTTGATAGAAACATACTGCTACTTTTAAAGAGTATTTTTATCAACACATCACTGACCAGTAGTAGGTACTTATGAACCCACTGAAGTACATTCATTTAAACCAGGAAGAAATTTTAGTAAAAAATTATTTTAGAAATCAATTTTTTTGTTGTGGCATATTTTTTGTCAATGACTTTGGTTGTTATGGGTTTTTAGTGGACTAATTTGTCAAACCCTTTGTAGTCATAAATTTTGTCATCAGAGATTCGATCTCTGTAGATAAAAAAATGTGGAGAAAAAAATAATGAAAAAGGACTTCTTATTATATGTGAGGATGAATGTTGATGTAAGGATAGTGCTTTTAAATAAATGAAATTTCGAAGGAAACTGCTAAACCATTTTTATAACATTTAGTATTTTGTTTTGTCCATGACTGTTTACAATACTTGTCACATCATCTTATTAAAATTAATTTTTTATCTTGATTATTTAAAATAATTTATTATTTATAATTAAAGTTTTCAAATGTCCACGGTGGTTTTCAACACTGAAAATGCCCATTTAAGCATCCGGACCAAATACACTGCCAATGAAATACTTAAATGCGTAAAGCAGGGGTCTCCAAATATTACATTCTAAGAGTCAGAATAACTATCAAACATCAGTTCAGGGGCCGATTGCATAAAGAAGTACAAAAAAAGAATCAAAAGATAGATATTATTTTTAACTATTTTTTTAATATTATTTTCTTCAGCTATTATTTAATAACATAATGAAACACAACTCATGAACACATGTACTAGTGCGAATGGTGCAATTATTTCCTGGGTGCCAAAATAGGAGAAATTTCTGTGTTTAGATTTAATGTCACTAACATCAACAGTGACCTTAGATTATCATCGGACAAGTTCGTTCTCAAACGGTTCTTCGTGTATGTTCACAAAGGTATGTTGTTTTAAAGATTGAAAGGTAACTTGATGCAAACGTTTTGACATAAAAAAGTCTTCCTTGGAAAGAAACTGGTAAAATCCAACCAGTCCCATTTTCAATTTGTCCCTTTAGAGGTTATTTGCTTGCAATTCAATGACTTCCAGCTGCAATTCGTTTAGACAACTGGTCGCGTCTGCTTCAAATAAATCTTGAAACAGTCTCATTTCTTCTGTCTGTCAATTCAAGTCGGGAAATCACTCTTGAAACTGTAGCTGGAGGTTTTGATGATGTGGAGAACTCAGTTGTTGTTTTTGCCAGGAAGCTTTGCACTGCTGAAAGTGCGTCAAATTATATGCACTATATTTGTTCCAAAAACAAGACAAGTTTGGATCTGAAAACCTTGAAGTGGGAGTATAGTTCAGAAATTAGATTTTTCTCTCCTTGTAATTTTAGGTTCTAAACAGTTAAATGACTAGTTATGTCTGTAGTAAAGACCAATTTCCATACCCACTGTTCATCAAACAGTAATGGTTGAAGCTTGACTTTACTTTCCAGGAAGTCACTTATTTTCATTCTTAGCTTAAATACTCTGTTCAGAACTTTCTCACAACTTAGCCATCTTACTGCAGTATAATATGGTAAATCTTGAAATTCTGTGCATGTCTTGCAACATGTCTCTAAACTGTATGTGTTGAATTTCATCGTTTGACATGTGATATCCAATAGCATTAGTTTCGAAAAATGTAACATCTCCATCACAATCACAGGTACAGATTCCTTTGGAACTACCAAATTTTATGGGACAAGATTTTCGTATAATTCTATTTCTTTAGTGAAATATTTGGTAATTATTTGAGGACGCTGAGTTTAATGTGATAATCGACGTATTGTCTGACTGTATAACAGGCATTTTGATCTAAAGCTCCAACATTGACTTGAACTGGATTTATGAGTCAAAACGATTCGTTGAGCACAAAAAGGCACTTGTCATGACGGTTTGTCTTTGTCTTCAAACTGATTAGATTAAATTGACCACTTGTATTTCAAAACACATCAAGAATTCGATCAGCTTGATCAAGAACTAAGTAACTGAGATATTCCAAATTCAATACGACTTTGCTCATTGCGAATCAAATTCCGAAAATTGTATTGATCAAAATATCCAAAAATGTCATACAAGCAAATTAATTCAAAAACAGCAATAATATTTAACTAAATTCAGCTTTCTGGTGAATAATACAGTGCAGGAACATCGGTTATGGAATGAGTTTTTTATTACACACCTGCTTCACTTGTCGAACCAACCTTATTCTTTTTACACTCAAGGAGAAAAAGGAAGTAGGGAATAAAGTTTTGCAATGTAGTGATTAGTTGAAAAATATAACATCCACATAAGCGGAGGCTAATCTTGGAAGGATATAAGTAAATTTCCATAATTCTTTCGTAGATACAAAGCTTTCTGCGGTCCGATTGATAGTTCTTTCGGAAAAATAAGTAATTTACTCAGATATAACTTATACCACAATACGACTTATAACCAGGAAACTACCGTATATTTCTTTTTTATATATCTTGGAATATCATCAGATAAAAATTAAAAATTTTTGTGGAAATTAATTTATTTAAGTGTTTTGTGACTTTTGCAACATGGAGTTCTGCGTTATTGTGAGCCAAGATGAATCTTCATTCACAATTACTACTCAATAGCTGCCATTTGCAGCTATTTAGTGGTAAACTTGAATAAAATAGATAGTAATAATATTTGCGACTTTGTTTTGTCTTTTGTTTTAGATTTCTATTATTATTATTGTAAAGTACGCAATAACAGATATCAGTTTCTAGGGGCTTCATGTTTGATTAATAAAATAAATTAACAATTTGTGACTCATAAACAATTTACTCAAGAAAAACGTGGGTTTGATTGTGGGTATGAAATAAATTAAGAGTACATAGATAAAATTATTTATATTTGCAAAAATTAAACTTTAATCCCAAACATTTATGACCAGAAAATTAAAATAAATGATTAATAATAAATAATAAAAAAATAAACGAATTAAAATTAAAATTAGCCAATCATATTTTAATTAAATATAATAAAAAAATTAAATTTGCAATGAGGAAATTTATTATTTAATAAAATAAAAGATGAATTCTAAATTTACATTATTATTAAAATCTCCGGGCGAAGAAACTCAAGCATGTCATGATTTTTTGAAAAGTAATGAAAATCTGCTGTTTTCAATGTGTTTGTTAGATAGAGAAACGCTAGCATTGTTTAAAGTACAGAAAATTACTAATATAAAAGAGAAACAATTGAATAAAAATAAACAAATTTCAATAAATGATAAGCTCAAAATAAAAAATTCAAATAAAGAAGCTCCTAAAAAAGTGCTAGAAAAATATAAAATGTTAGATGTCAAACGACAGCAAGATAGAATTCATAAAAAATTATCATTTAAAACAACAATCCAAACTTCTAAAAAAATTGAATTGTCTGACGAAAAATCTGGTTTGCCTGGAAATATAAATTTAGAAAATCCAAATAATAATTCCAAACAAAAATATACTGCAGAAATCCACAAATTATTTGTAGAAAAATTCTACAAATTCATGGATTCTATTGAATCAAATGAGAAACTAAAGCCTTTATCTTTTCCAAAAGATATCTCGTACAATTCAGAGTTTCATACAGAAAAAAGAATGTTAATGTTCAAAAATATGACTGAACAATATAATCAAAATGTCAAAAATGCAGAAATACTGAAACAAAATAACGAAAGAAATTCAGCAATTATTCAAAATAATGAAAGAAATTCAGAAATTATTCAAAATAACGAAAGAAATTCAGAAATTATTCAGAATAATGAAAGAAATTCAGAAATTATTCAAAATAACGAAAGAAATTCAGCAAATATTCAAAATAACAAAAGAAATTCAGAAATTATTCAAAATAACGAAAGAAATTCAGAAATTATTCAAAATAACGAAAGAAATTCAGAAATTATTCAAAATAATGAAAGAAATTCAGAAATTATTCAAAATAACGAAAGAAATTCAGAAATTATTCAGAATAATGAAAGAAATTCAGAAATTATTCAAAATAACGAAAGAAATTCAGAAATTATTCAAAATAACGAAAGAAATTCAGAAATTATTCAAAATAACGAAAGAAATTCAGAAATTATTCAAAATAACGAAAGAAATTCAGAAATTATTCAAAATAACAAAAGAAATTCAGAAATTATTCAAAATAACGAAAGAAATTCAGAAATTATTCAAAATAACGAAAGAAATTCAGAAATTATTCAAAATAACGAAAGAAATTCAGAAATTATTCAAAATAATGAAAGAAATTCAGAAATTATTCAAAATAATGAAAGAAATTCAGAAATTATTCAAAATAATGAAAGAAATTCAGAAATTATTCAGAATAACGAAAGAAATTCAGAAATTATTAAAAATAACGAAGAAAAAGCCACGGAATCTTCACCAAATTCAGATATTACTCAGATTCCTCTAACACAAAATTTATTTTTGAGTCAACTTTCTAAAAGTTTAAAGCAAGAATCTGAGAAGAGAAAGACAATACAAGATGAAGTTATCAATATAACTAATATTGAAAACAAAGTATCAATATCAAACGAGCACAAAAAAGAAAAAAGAAAATATTCCAAACGTAAAAAAGTTGAATCGGAAAAAAGTAAGCTTAAAGAAAAACAAACAGAAGTCACAAAAACAAACACAAAACCGAATATTTTCTATGAATTAAAAGAATTTAACAAATCTCAAAGAGAAATAATAAAACGTGAAGAAAGAAAAAATCAAAATCTCAAAATGAAAACCGAAAAATTAAAACCAGAAAGCGACATTGAAAACCAACAAATTGAAATCCAAAAATTAAAGAAAATTCCAAATATTTTAATTGAATTAAAAGAATTAATTAAAAATCACAAACAAATGGAACACGAAGAAAACCTTTTAAAAGTAATGAACCTAAATAAAACAAAAGAAGTGTACAACCAAACAATAAATGTTAAAACCAAAAAACAAATAAAAACAGAAAAATCGAAAAACTCAATAAAAATTCTAACAAGTTTCCTTGAAACGGCATCAAACAAAAATCTTTTAAATAAAAAAATAAATATTCCAATTAAAAGAAAAGCTAATGATGATACTGATACAAGAATTAGCAAGTTAAGGAAATTATATTAAGTTTTTTTTTATTTTATAATTTTATTTTATAATTTTTTATAATATATTTCTCATTGTTGTTTTGTTGTTAATTTTATGATGACTTTTATTATATTTTAATAATTTTATTATTTAAACTTTTCAAAAAAATTTATGTTTATTGTGAATATAATAATTTAAAATAATTTTTTCAATCAAATTTAGAAATAATAAATTTGAATTGAAGGTTATTGTCGCTGCTGTTAGTTTGCAACTTTAATTATTTGATAATTAAAATTATTTTTAAAATCAGTAAAAAAAAGCCACCATCATATTATTTGTATTAAATAATATGTCAGCTACACCTATATTTTTTGATTATATATTTTAAAAGATTTTTATAAACATAATTTAATTTACAAAACCCACTAGAATTAGAACAATAAAAAAAATTTTTTACAACTAAATCGCGTGTAAAATTATTTAAAATATTATTTCTGATAAGTGAATATTTTGTTTTATCATTCAGTGATCAATTAAATTAGTTGTAAATATTAATTACTGAGTGTAGATTGATGTTAGGAAATAATCTATATCAGACGTGCTCAAAAATACTAAAACCAATCAATTTAAATTAAAAAAAAGTTAAGTTATTATTAAATTAATAATTTAAATTTTAATATTCCTAAAAAGTTGCCAAATAAAATTCCAGGGATTCACTTCCCAATATTTATTTCAGGATAAAAAATTTATTTCTATTTATTGAAATAAAACAATTAAATTTTTACTACATTATTAATTCTATTCCAAGATAATAAAAATTGATTATTTTTTTATTTTGATTAGATCTTTTTTAATCAAAAAATATGTAACAAGAATTTTCTTTAAAAGTAAAAACTTAAAATTCTAATTAAGTTCCTCTAATCGCAGAAATGTAATATTGTTAATATTTTTATAATTATGTTCTACTTACTAAATTGTCAATAACTGATAAACCGTCTTACTTATAAAATAATCGTTGACTTGTTTAAAGTTTTCATACAAGTAAAATTTCTTGAAATAAATTAAAGTATGTCATTTAGTAACTAGTCTTAAATCATGTTCAGAATCGGGCTTACAAGGAGTATCTATTCTTCTACCGGGAAAATTTTTTTTACAGTTTCCTATTTATTTCACAAAAATTTTACAAGCGATTCAAATCATCATGACATAAAACTAGATCAGACACAAAATGAAAAAATTCTGACGGAAAAATAATAAAAGTCAAAGAAGATAAAACATTGTCACCAAAGAACTTCTGAAATGTTGCACTGATAAATTGGAAATCAAAATATAGGCTTTATTGAAAAGATTGCTAATAATTGGCTCCGAGTGAAGATATGCTATAGAAAAATAAGAAAAAGAAGGTTAGAATATGCTTATCTGAATGTTTTGTACTTCTAAAAGTTTGATAAGTAAATATAACATTTCACTTATTTTTTCGGATATTTTTGGTTCTGAAGGTACGAAATAACGAATTACATCTTAAACCGGGATAAATATAAAAAGGTTGTGGATATGTCGGTCTTTTATATTCCCATATTTAAAAAATATATTCTCAAAAAATGATGATGAATTTATTTAACAAACTAGTAAAAATTTCAATTTAAGCTTATTCAAATTTAAAATTTCTGGATCCATCTTGATCTTAAATATTTAATTTGAAACTGTCAAGAAAATTAAAAATAAATCCAATTCTATTTCGCTTGAATTTTCACCACAGCCATATTAGTATGAGTTTTCATTAAAATTCTGTATATTAATCTGACATAGAAAAGTCAAACATGAAATTTTCAACAAATCTTAACATTGAGAGTTTGTTCTAATTAAAACGACTCAGAATTAATTCAACATTCTTGACATAAATTACAAAAAAATATACAAAATATATTTTTTTTTAGAAAAATATACTTTAGTAAAATTTATCAAATCACCATACTTTATATGATAAATAATTATAATAAAAACTTATACGCATATTAATTACTCAATGATCACTATGGGACAATTGAAAAGAAAGGCATGTCTCAAATCGACTTCCAATTATAATATGTCTTGCAGATTCCATTATTCATTCTTGAATTCTTTCAGAATGTAATATTATTTAATTTTTGTTGACTGTTTGCTTATTTTTTTTGCTTAACTTGTGACGCAAGAAATCTGGTATATGTTACGTTTTTTTGCATTATTTTTATTTTTTATTATTATTAGTTATTATTAAAATTAGAAAAATCAATAATTATGGAGAATTGACAGAAATAAAAAGCAATAACAAATAAAATAGAAGATTATAAATAACACAAATTTTCCTAATCATTTTTATTAAGTTTGGGTTCTTCGAAGATCATCTATAACTGGTTATAATTATTAAATTAATTAAAGTTTTTGTATTAGAAATTATTGCTTCGTTATTATTAATAAGATTTATTAATTTTAATTGAAATTTTTAATTACATTCATTTAACATGCAAACACTCCCAGCTGTCACTGAGCATCTTTTATAGGAGCTCGACTGAGCTCAGCAAACTCTTGATTTCCATACTTACATATTAAAAAATAAGTATAAAAATTGTAACAGTACATATTCAAAAAATATATTTTAATTTCTTTCGTTGCTTTTCACTTTTCTTGCAACTCAGATATGCTTGTAATATTTCGAACTTCTTAATCTTAAATAGCTTTTTTAAGTTAACCTCTTATAGAAGGAGTGCCCATAAGGTCAATCGCGTTCTACCAGTAGATCTCGGAGGATTTTTTAGTAGATCTTCATAAAAACATTATTTTTATATAAAATTTAGATTTTATATAACATTTCGGTTTTCTGTCTAAATCTTTTGCCAAATTTTTTGTTTTGTGTTCCATTTTCATGGTAAAAATTTGACATAATTTTGAACTATTTAAATTCTAATGGCACACTAAATTAATTTTTTAATTTTGATTTCATCACTTCACTAAATTTCTTAACTTTTTAAATTTATATCCATTTTTTTATAACAAATAGTTATTACTTAAATTTTGCATGTTTTGATATATATATATATAGGAAAATTAAAAATGATTTAATTGAGGCCAATTTAAAGGGTTCTAAAAGTGACAAATTTTGTTAGAAATAAAATAACACATTTCAGGTTGAACTTGTTTCACAATTTCCTTTGAAGTATTCCAATTTAATTAGAAACATTTCTGTCATTATATATAGAAGCGCAAATTTACAGATATAAGTTGAGCTTCACTTTATTTTCTGATATTATCAACTGTATGTAATTAACATTTTGTTACTCATATTTAATCAACTCACTGCTACTTAACATATATTTCTATGATTTTCATAAATTAAACATTCACTTTTTAAACCATTTTTTTTAAAAAAATTTAACTAACCGTATCTAGTTTTTTGAAGTAAAATAAATTTTAAAAATATATATTCAATATGGTTATTATTATAAGAAATTATGAAATTTGGTTTTCTTTTGTCAAGTCAAATTTAATTGACTCTTTATTTAGAAACTTTATAATTTAACGATATTGTGTAAAGGACACGCCTGCTGTTGTTTGTAAGCGAATTATAAGTAAATAAAAGATTAATGAGTGAAAAAGTCATAGCAAATGAGCTACATGTGCCGCAATCAGCTGTCGCTCGTACAATAAAATAAAATAATAAGACTGATGAGTTGAAAGCCCAAAGTCAAGGCATATGTAGCCGTTAAAGAAAATGATCCACTCTAGATCAACCTCAAGGGAGTTTCAAGCTTCTGTTGGTAGTGAGATCGCTTGAGTTAGCCTATCTAATTTAAACTCTCTCTAGCTCGGTCAGGAATTGTGAGTCACAGGCCTGTGAAATCATCATCAAGGACCAGATATACATATTCGTCTTTAATTAGAGTGTTCATCGATGGAAAAAAGTATTTCTCAATATTGATAATGTATATTGCATATGTGCTTGAACGTAACCTTTTCATGAATCTTAGTGGGAAGTTTTATCCGATGAAACGGCCATTGATAATTCACAATCTGTAGCTGTAAAAAACTATATATTTACAATTTTGCAACCCTTATATTTTTATTTGATTTAATTCTAACATATTTGTCAAAACTTTTGTTCGTTGATTACAAAGTGACATCTATAATTGATGATATTTTATTAAAGAGGAATATCCTACAAAATATGGCGCCTTGAGCGAAGTAATTAATATTTTTAAGTTGTTCCTAACTGTTCAACAGTCATCAAAAATTAATTAATATTCATGAATTTACGAGTATTAAATAAAGAAGATATTTTAATATTAATATTCGTTTGGAACTGGTCATTAAAAGCTTGAACGAATATTCTTTGTCATTGGAGAAATATTGTTTCTATGGACAGTTATGCTTAAATGTGAATATAAATAACCCGAAGGGTTTGAAAGTTTTGAATTTAATGATGGGTTTCAAAGGAAACTTTACTTAAAACTGAAGAATTGAGCAATATGTTAAATTAAGTCAGATTAATTGTAAAACTGTTCAATAATTCTCCATAGTAAGAAATGAAATACTTCAAAAATATGCTACAGAAGATAGAAAACTTACTTTATTATTGAACGAAGAAGATTAGTGAAAATGATTAGAAGATTAGTTTTGCTAAAATTTGTATTGAAAATGCATTATGTAATTTAAACAAAAAATAATTCTAGGATCCTGAATTGATAAATAATTTAAACGATTTGCTTCAAGTGTTGGAACCAATATGAGTAATTGTTGAAAAACTAACCGGAAGCCAAGCGAATTCGCTCACTTTCAGAGGTTCGTTGCAATTGTTTTTCAGGAAACTATTGAATTTAAATAGTGAACTGTGAAAAATTTTGTTAAATTTCTCAACGAAAATCATAAGAAATTGTTACTACGAAATTATGAAATCCTCAAAACAATTGTAAAGAATAATTTTTTGGAATGTGTGATAAATCATTGTGCAATATTTGACGAAATTCAAAGAATCGTAGAAATAGACAACGAATTTCAAAGTTATGTTTTAAACGACTGTTTAAATTTACATCAAGAATTGGAAAAAGAAACTAGCCAAATGTCAAGAATCTCCGACGTCTCATTTTAATGAGATTACCAAAATTTGGCGAGAATCAAAAATATTTTATCTAACAAAGATTTTGACTTAAAATCTAAAACGTATGTTCTGTGCATTAAAAACAATGAAATCCAATTCAACTAAATCTGAACGAGCATTTTCAAATGCGCTAAAAGTGTTAACGAAGTGTAGGTCTTCTAGCAGTGATGATTCTGTAAAATCTCTATACTTTAACCTTTATGGGGTCTTGTGGTCATTGTTGATCATTAACATGATTTGGCAATGACTAATTATCTTTGTTATATCTGCTGGGTGACTCTTCGTATCACTTACTGATTCATTCCGTCAATTGATGATTTTTTGAATGAGTCATGTATTTATCCAGCCAATTAAAATCACTTAGGCTAGATGAATTAATTTTTTCAACAGTAATGAGGAACAAATGAGGGTTTAAGATATGTTCCCAAAAATGAAGAAATTATTGATGCTCCACAAATAAATTGAGACTAAAATTTCAAATTACAACAATTTTTATTCAATAAATAAAAGTTTGATTGCTTGTTTTAGTAATAAATAAATATTTTCATTACAAAAACACGGAATCCCAAAAATTACCTCTACTTACGTGGTTTGTCTAATAAGTACTTAGACTTGACAAAAAAATAAGCAACCGATTTTATACAAATTTTCTGTAAAAACAAGCAATATGAAGGTTTTTTCTCGTTTTAAACTCTGCAAACTTACACGCATTTTCGCCATTGTGACACCAAGTCCAAAATATATAGGCTCAGAGGTGTCTCATCTTGTTGATTATTTGCTTAAGAAAGGCATCCCCGGTTTCTCAAGATTTCAACTTTTTTCTAACGCTCAAATTGTGTTATGTTAGTTACCTTAACCAAATATTTGGTTCACCCCTCATCGCCAGTTCAGCTTACTAAAAATGGCCCACTAAACATCAATGAAGAAAGACACGCTTCCCTTAAGAAATCACTGTTCAAATTTTGAGCACAGTTTCCTGATGTCAATTTCATTCAGCAAGTTATGCAACATACCGTTGGAGATCTTTAGACATTGTGTCAGTTTTCTTGTTGCAATGAGACAGTCTGTCATGATTTTTCCAGCATTTCTTCTAATTTTTAACTTCCATAGATCTGCTATGCTTCTTCAAATCAGGAGTCCAAATGTAAAATGTTGCTTTACAGTGGCACTTTCTCTTATAGTTGTGCAATAATTTCTTGGCAGCTAGTTTTCTTCAAAAGCAAAAATGTTATAACTATTTGAAATTTAACATCTGACCTTTTTTGAAGCAGTAATGAAATAGCCCATTTTTTCCAAACAAAAACAGCTTATAATAAACAAAATTACTTTTCATTACCTATACATATTTAAGTATAATTGTCTCAATATCTATTTTATGAAGTAATTATTTGGTAATTGGGCACATTAAGTTTGCAGACTTTAAAATTTACATATAAATACAAAATATTTATGAATAACTTAATTTAATTCCTAATATAATTTATTTGAAATAAACTGCCTTCTATATTCTTTAAAAATTTTTCATTTGCGTTTTAGAGAGATTTAGGGACTTTCATTTTTGAAAAACTTAATAAAGTCACATTTTACTAATTTCTTATTTTTTCTAAAAATATTAATTTTTAAAATTATTTAAATTATTAATTAGCAATGTTAGATTTTAGTTAGTCAGTTAAATTACATTAAAATTTGCTTTGATTGAAGACGACTTATCAACAATATTTGTCTCACAAACTTTATTTATATTACATACTTCACTTTGGTCGTCATATATGACGATTTGACGATGAATAATTAATTAGATTTAAACTTTTATTTTCATTTATATCGTTTTAAATTTTTGTTATTACGATTGTTATATAATAATAATAATAATAATAATTATTATTATTATTATTATTATTATTATTATTATTATTATTATTATTTAAACTCTAAAATTATTTATTGATAAAGGAATTTTTTATAAAAACATTTCAAAGAGATAAATAGGCTATTTCTGCTATGTTTATTAAATCAAATCTTTTGACCTAAAATATGTTCTGTTTACCTTCATTATCTCTCTTTTTTCCATCTTTTTTTTGTAGTTTTTTTTAACTTGATATGTCTCAGAAAGTATAAAAACCAAAACAAAATTTAAATATTACAAAATCAATAAAAATAAATTTATTTTAAAAAATATAAATTTTATTTTTAATTCAAAATAAAAAAAATATATTAAAAAAAATATTTTTTATTAAATTTAATAATTTTTAACATTTTTAAATAGCATAGTTTTACATTCACTTCATTTTGCGCATTAGTTTTAAATGCGGCATTATAATCATAAAAATATTCTTTGCCCAAACTCTTTAATCATTTATTGTATTTAGTAATATTAACCAATCCCTCCAGTAGACAGTAATCACAAACTTCAGTGCGGTATTCATCCCTATGTATGCAGAAATGCAGTCATGAACAAGATCTGAACACGATCTAAGAATAATTTAAAATTTACTAATAAACACAAAGTATAAATTCGTGAAGAATCTTTTAATAAAGAATACACAAGCGCTTACTAAAAACCTTCCACGCCAAATACGACCAATCAAATACGAACTCACAATTATGTTCACTAATATTAATCAATTGTTTCAGTTGACAATGATCATGAACTTGAATAAGATGTGTAGCTGATATTATTTTACTGGTCAGTGTCTGCAGTAGTCGTTTATAATTTATCACTTATTTTCACAAATAATAATTTGAATATTTTTGTAACAACAAATTAAAATTTATTTCATGTTATATAGAGCAGGATAAAATTAATTTACCAACGTAACAAATTTCGTGTTTTATGTTGAATTTTCATTCACTTTTTAGATGAGCATAAACTATTACTTGAAAGTATATATAAATATAGCAGAGATGACTTTAAAGACAAAATTGAATAACACATTTGGTTATATTCCGGTTTCACGTCAAAAAACTTAAAATAAAAATGTATAACTCTAATATTTCCTTTTAATACATCCTTTATAAGTATCTATCAAAATTAGACGAGAATATCATTTATGATGCTATTTTACCAAACTTAGAATTTACAGTTAATACATCAAAATCAACTGCATTAAAGTGATAAAATTTCAATATTTTTTATTTCTTTGATATTGGATGCTTAATTTAAACGAAACAATATTTCATCATAGCAACGACATCAAGAGTAAAAAAAATAACGACTAACATGCTATCCAACCGCCTTCCAACTTAAATCTTATTAAGGTGATCTTACGTTTTATTTGTAACGAGACGACTGTATATTTATACTTAACCAGTTAAGACACTTTTTAACCGTGAGAAGGTCATTAAAGAATGTTGGTCAACTATAACTGTATCTGAATTTTGAAAACTAGTCAATCCGTCAAGTTATTACATTGAAAAGAAACAACACAGTATTTTTTTTCAATGTTTTAAATTTTGCGTAACTATACAGGGAATTGCTCAAATAAGTCTTAATATATTATAGTATTAATATATAATAAAATTTTGAAAACAAAAATCGAGTACTAAATGTATATTTGCAATAGATTTTGGTTGACAAACACCGAAAACACAATAACAAAATGAATTTACTCATTAATAAGGAATATTGAGAACATCACCAACTTTAATGAGCATTCAAAGTGAATATACAGTAATCATAGCGCTCTCAGATTTCTTTCAAGATGAACCGGGACATAAAGAAAAACAACAAAATTTTAAAAAAATATTTTTTTTGTTTCTTACATTTATAAGTATTTATTACTAGATTTAGCCGCTTTTAGTAATTCTTTTTTACATAATATATAGTCATACATTTCACTACAGTTTAGATCGAAGTTAGTTATGCATTGTAATATAGCTTCAACTGTGCTACTAGATAGTGAATTTCTTTTATCCGTCCATTGAATTCCCATTAGCGAAAAAATACGCTCAACATTTGCGTTGTGTGCCAAAATAGCAAAAACGTATTAAAAAATTTTTAATATATTGTCCAGGAAAGTTTTTGTCCATTTTTTGTAAAACACAAACCCACTTTTCCGAAGCTATTTTAAATTTCCAATCAAGATTTTCCTTTGATTCGGAGTCAACTATTGCGCGCACTATTTGGATTTGATTGAATAAAAGTGTATCATTTATTTCAATTTCCTTTTCTTTAAAATAATCCAATACTAATTCAACATCTTTCCATTCAGGTTTTTCCTTCAGCAGCATCCAGGAAAATATTTCAAAATGTTCTAATGGTTTAACCCACTTCTTTAAATAATCAAGTTTTTTTAATAAAGATAGAACACTCGTTGGTATAAAACATTGAATTAATTTTTCTTCAAAAATAGAGACAGTTGCTTTTAATACAAACAAGGCTTCAACAACTGACTGATTTTTTCCTTCAATTTTTAAAATTATAAAACTGACTGAACTAGCTTGGCTATGAATAAACCAAAAATATACGTCGCTTAATGGATTATTAAAAAAAATCGAGAAGAACCTTTGGAGCTTTATCTTCTGCCAAAAAATAAAATTTAAGTCCATCAAATATTTTCAAAACTCTTTCTATTGATGGTAGGAGAGAGAGCCATCTAGTTTTTGTGTAAGATAATAGTTTTTTGAATTCAAAAGAAACAAAAGCACAAGTCTTTTAATCGTTCTGTTCTTACCATATAGATAGAAAAATAATTAAAAAGTTTGAAAACAATCATACCAGCATCACATGGTAATTGATCACATGCTGTCTCCAAAGTGTTGTATACAACATGTGCAGGACATCCAATTCCTTCAATTTGGCCACCTATGGCTCCCTTCAACTTTGTATAAATGTTATTCGTACCTGCTCTCATATAGCCACCGAAATTAACATTTGCGTTATCTCCACTAAATGCAACACAATTTTTCATTTCTAAATTTAAATCTTTTAGGGACTGGATACAAAAATTAGCCACGAGATCTGCAGTTTCTCCTTTTAAATTTCCGAGCTTTAGAAGTTTAACTTTAGTTCCTAATAATGTAAAGTATTGAACTACTAATGGAAAAATTTTTTCTGATAGATGATTGCTTGCGCCTGTACTCAAACAATAAAAAAAGCTAGAATTAATTTCATTAACAGCTACTGAAACTGAGTGTGGTGCCAGAACTTTTGTGATCATGCATGTAGATTTTGTGGCGCCAGAGGCATATTTTTTTGAAATTTTTGAATCAGAAAATATTTTTGGAAACAACTTATTTGTGCAACTTGCAGATACGAATGATTGATGAGGTTTAATAATGTGATACGAAAAGGATAATTCAGCTGCAATAACTTGATCTGCTTCGGTTGTATTCGGTTTGACAAAGAAACTGATAATTTTTATACACGATGCTGATGAATTTACTGTACAGACGTGTTTTGTAGTCATTACATGTGCTTTTATATCGGATATACCACCATGAGTTTCTGTTCTACCTTTTTTCATAAAAGGATACTCTTCAGCATATTTATCTATAAATTTACAGGATCTCTTTTGTTTTAACATTTTATGGGTATTATTTCACCTAAATAATTATTTTACAATATTAAATGAACATCAATTTAGCCAAAATTAATAAAATACCTGAATAACTTTTATAAATTCAAACAAAATTTCAAAATGATAAATATCAACTTTACTTTACCAATAAATAAAAATGATTTGACTTACAAATTTTAAAAGTTAATTAATTAATTTTAATTTTTCAAAACCGGGACAATCCCGGTTTTCCGGGACGTCTGAGAGCCCTAAGTAATCATTTTATCCGAATAAAACAAATGAGATTTAGTAACATATAACAAATTAAATAAATGTATCCAACCTTTTTAGTTAAATAGGATAAAGATTTATTGCTATCAGGGAATAAAGAATTCATTTGATTTGATGGTCCAGCATCTGTTTCAGGCCATGAATTATCTATATGCATGTGCACTGCTGCCAATGTGGCCGCATCGTCTTTGGTGCATGGAAGGTCTCCAGATGTTACGAGTTGTTTCAACTAAATTGCATATTTTAATAATATAAATAATGCCAGAATTAGCAATAAAAATCTTTGTTAATTAATTTTAGAGAAATTTCAGATGTTTAATTTTACCAACGAAAATAATTATTTGATTATCCATAATTTCCTAATTTCATTAATTGTGAAATTGTAAATGAAAACAGATCAAAGGTGAGAAAAATAAATGCTGTTACTGATCGATTAAATTATTGATATCCACTGCAAATACTCGGATTGATTTTTTTAATAGAAATTTGATAGAAGAAATATTTGTATAAAACTTTTATTAAAACCTTAAAGATTTATAGTTTTTTAAGAATATTATTGAAATTGCAATTGTAATTGTAAATATTTAAACAATTTTAATGATTTTTATCGATTATTGAAAGTTTTTAATTTTTGTTACACTCCAGGCGAGTATTAGATGTTTCAGCTAAATGCATTCAAGTATGTGAAACAGATATTGTCAAAATAACATTTTACTTTGAGACAATACATCATTGAAAACTTTGTACTTAAAACTTTTTTTAGATTAAATCAAAGTTGTTATTTAGATTTAATAAAAATCTTTGATGTTTTTACGTTCAAGTTAAATGTCAATGGAATCCTTCAACGTGATTTTGGCATTCTAAAAAAGTATTCCATATAATGATGTCGCACAGATTTACGTTGGTTAGGGAAAAGGCCTTAAAGTAAAATTGTTAGTCGTATAAACCAATTTCCACAGTGATTGTAAATCTTATTAGAAATTGAAAACATTTTTGGGTAGAAAAGGTCAATCAGAGAAGAAGAATGCGAAAGACCTGCTAATTTTTGTTTTGGAGTGATTATGATCTAGTTTAGATTGAAATATACCACATTACATTTTGTTGGGGTTGTTAAATTAAAAATTATTTTAAAAAAATTATAATTTCCATATAATTAGAATTGAATAGCGTTGAATGCGAAACCGTAGAAAACCAATAAATCACCAAATTTTAATTTGAAAAATGAGTCAGATATAGATGAGATAAAATGAGATATAGATTAATGAAAAGCCGAGTTGTGTAAACAAAAGGAAAAGCAAACAAAATTGGTTTTGACATTATGATTAATGGGGACCAGTAGAAAAAGATTATTTTATGGAGGTTGCATGGTGGGGCAATTAAATATTTCTTTCTACGACGAAAAGATGAAAAAAGCCGCGAGACAAAGGTTGTCAAACGGAAGCTTTTTTTTGGATGGCTATTAATTAAAGTCATTGTTTCTACTAAAAAAAGGAACTCAAACTCAGAAGAAATCGGCATTTTGCCTCAGATAGGGACGAAGAAACTGGGAGTAGGATTGAGGAATTAGATTAATTATCAGAGGATTTAAATTAGTTATTAGAAGTAAAGTAGTAGAAGCATTAAAGGAACTCAGTAGGTCAAATATGAATCAAATTGTGGATCAAATTGGTCGAAGGTTATTATTATTATAAAGTGTCTAGAGCAAAATAACCACAGCAGGATCTACAGGATAGTCAGAATAAGGAACCTAATTACGATGTTTGAAGTTTTGTGATTGATAGATTGTGTATCAAAGCTTTGAATACACATATAAGTAGGGTAGTGTTTGTTTAATTTTTTCTTATAGAACAAGTGGAGTCAGTGACACCTACTATTATTATTTAATTTATTAAAACCCAACAATTTTATGACTAAGCACTGCGGAATAGGGCTTACATAATTATTTATCAAAATTATATTTTTGTAAATAATTCACCTATCGACAAAATAATAATAATAATAATAATAATAATAATAATAATAATAATAATAATAATAATAATAATAATAATAATAATAATAATAACGATAATAATAATAATAATAATAATAATAATAATAATAATAATAATAACAACAACAATAATAATAATAATAATAATAATAATAATAATAATAATATAAACTGAGTAAAAGTTTTTATTAGTTCTCATTAAAATATTTTACAAAACATTTATTTGCTCATTGTAAACAAAATGAAATGAACTCAATACACATTAATAGACTATATTTTAAATCCACAGTCAACTAATTTAGATTATTTCATAAAATGTTTTATATCATTAATTTCAATAGATTTTATTCCCATTTAGTAATTTATTTCTTTTCCTCTCATTAAAAGCTGTCACTGTGATCAGTTTATCAGTTAATCATCAATTTATATGCATAGATAAATTGGTTAATAAAATTTTTTTAATTTTAAATAATCGTTTGATTTTTCAGTCATAATTTATTTTTATAAATGAAATTAATTGTTTTTAAATTTTCTATGTAATTTACGTTGTAGAATTAATTTTTTTTATAATAGGCAAATTTAAAATATAAACAATCAGTCACAATGTGATTTCCAAAGTCGAGTATAATACGGTATATTCATTAAAACTGATATTGTTTTTTATTATCAGTAAAGTTTTTTTTTATTTCTTTGTTCATCTTTGATCTGTTTTCTTATTTTTATGATATTTCATTTATTTACATTCTTCTCGAAAATCGATTCTATTAAACAAAAATTTTCGCATTTGCCATTTTTTAATTATTTTTCATGATTTGTCAAAATTTTAACTAAATACCATTTTTTTGTTTTAATAATTATCTTAAAATATTTATCCGCTCATTTTCAATTTATTTGGAGAGTTAAAATATTTTCTTTCAAAGTAATACAAAAAAAGTCAAAAGTTTTCTTTAAAAGATTTAACTCTTCTGTTGTAAAAAAATGGCTTAATCGACCAAAGAAAAATTAAAAACTAACAATAATTTAAATGTTTTTTGAAGCACAGACCAAAATCTTATTCATATATTATGTGATTATTGCTTAATAAGGAATTGTAAAGAAATATTTATATAACTAATAAAATGTAGGGTTCATCTAGATAAAATTTTCCTAATTATTGATAATTAAAAAAAAATTAGATAATGTTTAAATGAAATTTGAATTCTTTGATTTGGAGGATTTTAAAAAATAAATATAAAAGTGAAATTTTGCTTCATTATCACATATTTGATAAAATCACTAAAATTTCTAAACCAAAAAACTAATTGCGCAAATGTATGTCTGGAAAATTTACAAAAGGGTGTTGAAAAAAGACGTGATAAAAATAAAGTCACTAATTAATTAACAAAAAAGTAAAGTTCACATTAATTAGCCGAAATTGAGCAAGATTGAGAAGTTTCAGAAAAGTTTCATAATAATTGCATAATGAACGACAATTATTTATTTTATTTATTTAACAACAAACTAATAGATTAATAAATAAAAATTTCGGAATTGAAAATTTATTAACTTTAATTCAACAATAAATAAGATGGTCATCACTTTATAATGGAGTGGGGTAAATCGTAATATTCGAGTTTTCATTAAAAAGGGAATGTATAAATAAACCGAATATTTCTAAGGTTTTTAAAAATAAAAGATTTGTGTGAAGTGAAGAAGATAAAAGTTACAGTTATATTATGTAGTCAGTCCATTTTGTAGTTAAAGCTGATAGTTAATTGGTACAGGTGGAAAACGTGTATTGAATTAGTATACCATTAATGAATCTTTGAATTATTTTACACTGAAATATTAAAAAAAGATTAATTATTATATTTATAAACCGATGTAATTATGAAAATCCAAAATTTTCTAGAAGTCGAACTTAATGCATAAAGTTTTCATTTAAAACATGTAACATTTATTTAAAAAATATTTAAATGAAAGTTGTTTTTAAAATCAGCACTAGAAATATTATTTGAAAAATAATTCCCCATAATTAAATAAAAAAATAAGGTATTAGAATGGCGTACGCAAGGGAGAATAAACCCCCCCCCCGAAATTTTAAAAGGAACTAAAATTAAAAACTAGTTTTTGTGTTGGGTGAAAATTGTATTAAATAAAACTTAAACATAATAAAAACTATAACTTTATTTCACTCTATGAAGGTTAGTTTTGGTAACTTACCAGTAATTTTAATTTGGTTAATTTAATTCAATTTGTTTAAATAATTTTTGGTAAATAAAAAATTTAAATTCGTGTTTATTCTTGGGTTTGATTTATTATATATATTTTATTTGATTTATACATTTTATATTTGAGTACTAAATATGAAGAGAATTAGTGATTACTTTTTGAATTTGGATACCACCAAAAAATCAAAAAAAATACTTTAGAAACATCTTTGAATGCTATTAACGAGATTCCAATCGCTTCAGTTTCTGAAAATCCAACAGTGATCGATATGGTAGAAGATAAACAAGCAGACACAAAAGAAAAAAAAAACTAGTTACTTTAAATTCATGCTTCGATATTGAAGCTTTTGAATACAAACACAACACTACTAATCTGGAGAAGTACGCGTTGTTGAAGAATTGTTGGGTACCGGGTGTTAATTACCAAGTCCCAGGGTGCTATCGTAACCTTAAATTTAAATATAAGTGGCTAGAAGAATTCAAAGCGCAGACTTACTATCAAGCTCATAAAGAAGCATATTATAAGTTTTGTAAGGTTTTTTCAACTTTTTTGCAGTTTTTGAAAAAATATTTTAGAAAATAAGCGCCCATTTTTCTATGGGAAAGAAGATCCTACACAATTTAATGCAAAAGCATTTAATTTTTTATTGATGTATGTAAAGTGTTTTGTTAGTTAAAAGTTGATTTATTTCAAGAAAGTTGAATTTGATAATTGTGAGTTTTAGTTTTTAAAGAAGTTGTGAATAAAATTGGGTTACCTTTGATACCAGTAAGATCATGAACTATAGTTCTATTATTAAGAGAATCCCGTTAAACATTAAAGAAAAAAAAGAAAATAATCAGATTCTGACGTTTACGCATTTTAAAATGGTTAAAAATTTACTGTAATTTAAATGTTTTCATTGTATAATAAATATTGCATGTTTATATGTAGCAGAATATTGTGAATGAAAATTAATAAATAAGCATCATAAGCTTTTAAATCAAGTTTAATTATCATAATAATAATAGTTCTCATAATAATAAAACTATTAACTAAATCCTGCACTACCTATTTACTATATTGTTTGCTTTGTATTCGTGATGCCGATTTCATGATCTATCAATTACTGGAACAATAAAGCTTTGAAAGGCGCATAGTTTTATATAGACTGGACCACTGGTCCACAATTATTTTAGGTATATTTTTTATAATTAAAAAATAATAGCGTGATAATGTGCAATGTTGTGTAAAAATTAGAATGAAATAATGTTCAGAATATTTTGTCAAAATTGATTATTATAAAAATATAAATAAAAATGTAGTTAAAAATTGTTTTAAATAAATATTATAAACTTTAAAGTTTTATTATTTAATAGTAAAAATATTTACATTTTACAATTTTAATTTTTTCATATCATGTCAATAAAAATAGGTAAATAGTTTTATTGAGATTATATGAAAAAATTGAAAAAAATTAGCAAAAAATACAACGAATTTAAAGAAAAAACTAAGATAAAAATTAAAAATTCATCCAATTTTTTAAAGATTCAAAAAGGTTGAAGATTGTATCAATTATGAAACTAATATTCAAAATATCGTCGAAGACGTTTATCTTATAGCCATTTCCAAATGTGTCAAATGTTTTCAAGTAAATGATATTAAGACTTTGTTTAAAACACACGCAAACTCTTAACTAATGAAAAGCCACCATACTATGTCCCAAGAAAATGTCGTTTCAAAACCTGTTCCATGTGAAAGTAAAGCGTCAAAAATATAAGGGTTATCTCTTCACAAACAAGCGAATTAGTGCTGTAAATAATTATTTCAGTTTTCGGTAAAATTTACATAATTAACGTATAAATTCATTTTTGAATTGAGAACAAAATTGAATGAATTATGTTATGTATTACATATTTTGTTATAAACCTCCTAAAGTCCAGTCCCAATTCAAAATCGAGCAACTTGAATTTTCGTAAGCAAAAACATTATGTACCCAAATTGAACCCGGTGATGTATAATAATTTAAAATTTAAGAAAAAAGTATTATTTATGACAACTGATTTATTATAATTTATTATCGATAAATTTCCTATAACAACTTAATTATAGATAAATAATAATTATAAGAATCACTAAACAATGGCATTAAATTAAATAAAGGAAAGCGCAAATCCAACATATATATTAAACTACAATATATTTAGACAAACTCACTGGGAGCTAGAACAAAATGGCACAGACAAAATGTCATGAAGACAAAAAAGTATGATGGAAAAACAGATGAAAAAAGCGAATAATCTTTTTGATTGAAATTTAATCTAAATGTAGTTTATGATAATAATTATATCTAGTAAAAATTAATTTTCCAAACAACATTAATGTTCAAAACAAGTGCAATGTCTTCTAAATGCGTGATTGGATCTCGGTTGTTGTAGTTGACGCGGATGTATGTTTTCTTTTTCTTTCCAGCCGTTGTTCACAGTTCCAATTGATGAGAAAGAAGTCGTATGCTATTTTGTTCCTGCTGTAGTTTCCGTGCAAGTTTTGTTGTAGTTGGATGTGCAAGACCAACGAAAGTGTTGAACGCATTGTGCGAACCCTCGATTGAACGATGACATTTTGTCCGGTCACCACTCACTCTCACCATCATGTAGAATCAACAGTGATTAATGAATAAAGCAATTTAAATCGATAGTTTCAAGCTCGATTCTCCCCGATGATGTCGACGAGTCTGTATAAATATATTGTAGTTTGTTGGATTGGCGTTTTTTATATTATAATAAATTATTTAGTGAAAAAACATTTGGGTTAATGGGTTAATAATATTTATTCCATTAAATTTATTTGAATTGTATTATATATTTTGTAATGATATGACTACTTGTTATAATTTTGTATTGATACATTTTTCATACTGTCCATTAATGTAGGTAATTTAAGAATATTAAGGAAATGATGAAAAAAGTCACGAAGAAGAATTTTAGGATAAAAATATTTTGACTAATTCACGGACCTAGATTATAAATTTCTTTAAATAGCACCACCACGAAGCGCCTACACATCGCATGGCTTGTACAGCTTTATAAACATAAAAGGCTGAAGAATTTTTACAAACTCAATTTTTCCAAAAGAAATATAATCTGTGAAACAAAATTTATCTCAAATCCCTCACAATAAACTTGATAAAAAATCTTACAGTGATCAATGAAATAATTTTTACGATTTTATTATTTAATCTTCATTTTAAGTTAAACATAATTTGAAAAATTAGTTTACAAAAATTCAAATGAAATTAATTAAATCCTAAAAAAATGATGTTAGTTACATTAATTGAAAATTTTACAAAATCAAAAACCAAATGACATTAAATACTCACTCCAAATTGACTATTTCCATTAATCATAATTAAAATTTAATTGAAATAAAATTTCGACGCCTACTAATAAATATTGAACATTGATAATTAAAAAAAACAACTCATGCATCAATAAAGTTTTAAAAATTAACAAACAATCATAACCAGCTTACTTTAACATCATTTTTGTTTTCATTCATAGTTGAAATTCAATTTTCTGATCTCAGTTTTTTTCTCAATGACAATTTCAATTGATTACATAACCATTAATTCCAATGAATGTAATAATAAAATAAAATAACAACATATAACGTGAAAAATAAACATGTAACTCGGTATCATCAAAATCATTACAACTACAAAACAAAACGAAAAGAAAGAGTACACGCGTATCGGTGAAACGAACAGAACGACAAACTAATTCTGCACACATTCATTTTTCGGGCGTCCGTGTGTGTGTGCGCACGCTGGTGTGTGCGTGTGTGATCAATACGGCAATCCAGTACAAATCCAGTAGTCGGAGATATGTTATATATATATATATAGCAATTACCAGTACTGTACTTTTCATTTAAGAATGCGTTCAATATTAAATTATGTAAATTTTTAACAGATGAAACTCAGAGCTGTTTAAATCAAACTGGTAACTTGGCATGTTTTGTCTTAGATCTACTTGATAACAGTTTAATGTCATTCAGTTTCTCTGAGTCATTCTAACAAATAAAACGCAAAGTATTTAAATTACTTAATTTTCTATGTCCAATTTACGGGCACTTATGGGATTTGATGCGTTTCCCTATGCAAAAAACCTTTAACAAAACCAACCAATCGAAGTAAATGGGAAAATATTTATTAAAAAAATAATGCATTATACTCTAAAAGGACAAATCGAATGCCAAAAGCAAAAGGTATCGTTGTTCCTTTTAATTCTTCCATGGAACAAAATCTTATGAATATAAAAAACAAGTGGGGGAACTTTAAAATTTGAATCTCCATCGCAGAAGAAATATGTTTTTACCAATAATTTTTTTTCATTTAAAAAAATTTACACAGACCCATAATTATTAGGGCTATTTTTGATGCGAGATAAGTCCTAATATTGGGCCCTCTATAGCTGGTGGGTTCCGTCTGCAACGCAGGGTTCTGCGTTGATTTTTCCGTCACTGATACAAACTAGCGATACTTTTCACATTTTTATGAAATTTAATTTTTTGAATGACAATAAAAGGCGAATGAAAATTTTGATCAAATTTCCAAAGCTTTTTAAACGGTTCGTTTTTTTGTGAAAAAAAGAAAATATAATAAGATTAATTTTATATTTTCATAGCATTTCATATATTGCAGGACCTTTAAAGTCCGCCATTATTGATTTTCAGAAAAAAAGAAGAAAATCCGTCAGTTTTTTGTTTATTTTAATATTAAAAAAATGTCATATTCTGATGGAAATTATATTTCTTGACCAAGTCAAACTCATCATTGCCATGGAAAATGGTAAGAATAACTCGAAGTTTGAAATATATAATAATTTCCTCCTCAAAAAAATTCTTTTAAACCTTATTATTTTGTTAAGCCTAAACATATAAACGTTATGTGGATGATGTTTTTTAGTATCTTCTAGTTCAGATGATGTTATTGGTCCTTTTTATATATATATATATATATATATATATATATATATAGTATGGAACAAAATAAATGTAATTTTTTAAAAAATGCCCAAAGTACAAACAAAATGGGTGAGAAGTTTTTTAGTTTTAAAATTACACTCCTAGTATAGTTTTATAAAATTATTAAATTAAATACACTTTATAACTTACAGTGTTGGAAACATTTTTTAATATTCAAAAAACTGGATTGTAATTTTTTTAATTAATAGTAAAATATGATCCTGCCATTTTTGAAAATAATTTATATATATTTAAAATTATAAACTAAGGCTTATGACGGCCAGAAAGTAACTTTCTAATAACGAAAGAGCTTCAATTTTCATATGAAAAAAAGAAGGAATGAAACAAAAGAAAATGGCTGAATTACTACAGGTAACTCCTAGATGTATAAGTTATGTATTGAAAACATATACTGAACAAGATTTTAAATCAAAACGGAATAATTCTGGTAGGAAAAAGCCTCTTTCTGATAAAAAATTAATTAAATTAAAAAAAAAACTGATGTAGATAGATTTATATCCGGACCTAAACTTGCAAATAAAATAGAAAAAAATTCAAAAAGGTTATCTCATCAAAAACGATCAAGAGATTTGCTAAGTTTTCAGGGTTTAAGGCTATGAGACCTAAAAATGTACCTTTTATATCTAAAAAGAATAAAATAACTAGATTAGAATTTTCCAAAAAATTATTGTGATGCCTAAAAGCTATTGAAGAAAGATAACCTGGTTTGATGAATCAAAAATAAACTTGTTTAATAGTGATTGGATTACTTATGTATGGCGTAGAGCTGGAGAAAGATTGAAAAATCAATGTACTAGAAAAACTGTTAAACACAATGGTGGAAGTATTATGATTTGAGGCTTTATAGGTGAAAATGAAGTTGAAAATTTATGGAAAAATGGATTCACTTAAATATATTAAAATTTTACAAGAAAATCTTTTACCTTCTGTGGAGAAATTGAACTTTAGTGATTTTGTTATTATTAAAAATAAAAAAATGTTTTTGAAATAATACATGTGTATATAATATTCTATTTGCATTATTTGGTAATTTTGTTTTCTTTTTTGTTACAGAAACAAAGATAAAAATTCAAATTCAAAATATTAAATTTATTTTGTCATATAGTTCAATGTAGGTAATGCTATTAAAATAAATGATTAACACAATTCCAATAAAACAAATTTAACAAATTTATGAAGTCAACTCATACAAATATTTAGACTATCAATTTATTTGTAGACAATAAAATTAATAATTAATTAAATTTGTATTTTATCCAGATTAATTTACTTTAAAAAGAAATTGAATATGGCACGACAGCTACTAAATTTAGTAATAATTATCACGATAATATAATATAATTTACAATTTTGTTTATCTTCCTACTTTCAGACTTTAGATAATTGTGTTCGTTATAGGAAATTGTAAATGGAAATGTAATGAAAGTGGATAATTAAAAAGAATTTAAAAATATTTTTCCAAATAATTATTAGATCTCTTGTAATATATTACACAAATAGGCAAAAATAAATATAAACTCATGAATGTGCTCTTCAGATAATAGACCCTAAAAAAATATTTATAAAATAAATTTGAAAATTTTATTAAATATAACTTTGGTTTTATATGCAATTAAAATAGTTATAGGACTTTTAGAAAGTAGTAGTAATTATTTATTAAAATACAAAATTGCGGACATTTGTACTATAATTAGTAATTAAAAATATATAAATAGAAATTAATATTTAATGATTATATATAATTTGGTTTTTCCAAAACTGACGTAATTACTAAAAATAGTAATTACTTAAATTACTAAGTTGAAATAGTAATTAAAATTCAATTTGGAAAAACCAAAAATCCATAAATTCTGATTGGTCAATCGGCCTAGAAATTTAGTATTTAAACAGCGTTGAAATTCATGATTTTTGACACTAGTTGTCTTATCAAACTAGATAAAAACAAATTGATTGGAAAGTTCCTATGGAACTGAATAAAAGGTAGTTTGAAAAATCTCTCGTATATACCAAGCATTTTCAAAAAGGATCTTAACCAGGTGAGACGCTGCCTAAAAACTCTCCACTAGCTCATCATTTTGTGAATTCTAGTGCGATAAGGAAATTTTTTTAATTAGCACTCTTCTCGCTCCTCTATTTTTCTCAGTTGATTAAGAAACGTAGATCTAATCGACTTTTCAAATTTAGGGTGATATAATATCGACTCTTTATCTTGTTTCATTAGTGATCCCCAAACTCAATAATTTTTGTTCAATTGTATTTATTGTATAATTTTTAATTGTTATTCAGTTCAATAAATATTTCAAACAGATTTCGTTCTCCTAGTGATTTATTTTATCGTATTTATATTAACTAATTAAACGCGAAATACACGGATAGGATTGTAGTCTATCCACCCAATCAGAAGAGTGCACATTATTATTATTATTATTATTATTGTCACATTTTTGATATTTTTTTAATTTAAATTGCCTTTCGATTGACTTAAACCAAATAAAATTATTTATTATATTAAAACTAACTCGTTTATACTCAATGTTTGTGGATTCGTAAGTTTCTTGCCCGTCAGGCTTTGAGACTTTGTTAGTGCTGATCTAAAAATTATAGAAACAATAATAAATTAATCATAACAATTGTTGGGCTTAGAGCCACCATTTAAACAAAATAAAAATTAAAATCTAAGGTTAAAGAGCGAGATTAATGAAAAGAATCACGGAACATAAACATGCACCGCACCAAGATATTAAAAATCAATAAATAACAGAATAATCAAACAAAATAAAAACACAACAAGAATTAAATAAAACAAATAATTAATTAAAATCCGAAAATGCCTACAGAAGCAGAAAAGAAAACATAAAGAAATAAAATAAACTGCCAAAACCTTGCAAAATAAGGTTTAGAAAAAACATAGGCAGAAGAGGCGACCAGAAAACAAATATTAGGGCTTAAAAACAATATTGTAAGAAAATAATAATAAAAATAAAATATAACCATAAATATTAATAAACAAAAAAATAAAGAAAAATATATAAAAAATTAGAAAAATATTTTAAAATAAATAAAATAATTAAAAAGCCCTAAAAATGGCGAAAAATCGCCCATTGGTCGCACACAAGCACAAAAACACTATAAATATAGTGATGATTTTCATTAAAATCAATCTTATGCTTTACTGATAATTTGTGTTTGAAGCTTGAACAACTCTGAATCGATAATAGTAAGGAATTTTGATTGATTGTTTGTACCTTTATGATAATTATAATGTTTTATGTTCATGTTTCATCTCACTTTTAATAATACATATATTTTATTTACAACGTTCGGACCCTCAAAATATTATATTTATGTATTGGAATAGATCTGGTTCATGGGACCGACCGTGTGCCGGCTAGTGGGTGAAAACCCTTAGTTGTGCTCGTGGGTCATGCCTCGTGAACCCCTTGGCAGTTCGCAGTCGGTTCCGGCTTTGTGCACGGGACCGCTACGCAGGGCGCCATTGTACATTCGGGGCGGCTGCTGAAAATGTGGCCGGAGCGAATAGCAAAAATTTTTGGGAAGAGCGGAAAGACTGAGTTAGAGGGAAGTTAGGCCAAACCGTACATCGGTCAGAAATGATTTTTGACGTTCCGAACGGGAAGTAACAGACAAGTTGGGCAGCACGGATAAGTGGGAAGACGAAAGTGACGAAATGAAAGTTTTATTTAAAGAACGGGTAAATCGAACGTTTTAAGACAACTTAAAATAAATAAATAAATAAACTAACGTATCAACGAATACTTCATGGGAGGGTATCACGGTTGGTCACTCCAAATCTGTCCTGTCAATAAATCGTCTAGGAAATATCAGTGAATCCAGGATCACCCAGAACAAGATTGACACCCTCGTAATACCATGAGAGAGCCCACTAGATGCATAATGAATAGGTAAACAGACGACCTGAGAAATCCGGTACCAGTACGAATGAATAGAAATTGTCCATAAACCACCAAAAGAAAATCGATCGTCTAGTACTAGCATTAATAAGTCACGGCTAATAGACTGCGTTGATCAAAGATTTTACGATAAATTCACTAAACCATGACACTCAACCGTGGGCCGAATAGAAATTGGCAAAATCAATATAGTAGGCTTGACAGAATTTAAAATACGCTTATCGACTCAGAATTGATTCATCTGCCACTAATAAGATCGAAATGGAATATGTGGATCGTTGAGTGAGAATTAAATGCTACTGGTCGAAATTTCTAACCCGTAACGCTGGTACTATGATGTAAACTTAGGGATTGATTGTTTTTAAAATGAAAAATTAGTAACTTTCAAGAAGGCTTTGTGAACTTAAATTGCGATTAATTAAAAATCTAAACGTGGAATTTGGAGGAGGTTTTTTATGGACCCAACTACGGCCAACGCCAGGCGTAAAACCCGGAAAATCTATGATTATGTTGTAAATGCAAGGGTCGACCCCATCAATGTAGGGCTCGTGGTATTCATGATTATATGATAGACTTATTAATTAACTCCTTTACAGCGATTTCATAAAACTTATGATCACCCTGGCGGACTCGAAGTAACCCACTCTAAATAAATTTCCTCGCCAACTTGTGATTTTAAAATGAACCTAACAGTACCCCATCGATTTCAATTTTCGTACTAAAACCCCTAATTTTAACTCGGAGCGCTATCACGGGCCGGAACCACTCCAATTGCCATCGATATTCCGGTTTCCGGTTATGTTTTGTTTTCAATTTTTTCAGTTTTCTCGTTGTCTCATTTTGATCTGTGTTAACTTCAGCAAATTTTCTTCTTCTTTTTTTCAGAATGACAGGAAATGAAACTACTAACGTTTCGACGAGAATCCCTCGATTGCCGCCGTCGATCGTGGCCCTCCGCCACAAATACGAAGACCTGAAGATCCAACACCGGGATCTTCAGGCGAAGCATGACCGAATCAAGGGAACATGGGCCCCACCGGAAGTCGTCCGGGGGCTCCGACAGAAAATCATTCGCCTAACACAGGCCCGCGACGAAATAATCGCCGAATCGCGCGCCCAGCGTCTTCTGATTAGAGAGCAGTCCGTGGCACTGCACCGGGCATATTCGGATGCGGAACTCCGAATCCAAGTTCCCGGCAACATCCGTGCGGAACAGATCGACGTTGTTCCCGCCCACCATCTTCCAACCATCGAAGACCAGTACCAGTCAATCGCAACCGCACCCTCGGCAAACGTAAATCTCGTTTGCCCGCCACCTTCCAGGGCTGCAGGGAACCTAGAGAATCCACCTGTCTCTACGGTCCGGCGCCGGCCGAATCGAAATAAACGGCGTAGAGACCGTCGACGACAAGAAGAGGCCCGTCTGCGGGGCACTCAACCAACCGAAAGGAGAGACCCATTGGAGGATCTACCACCCCCCTATCGGGAATTCGACCTCTCCGAGTTCGACCCGGAGATACACTACGCTCCGAGGGTCGTATTCTCCTCTCCTCCGGCCTCTATCCACATAAACCTGGTGGAGGAGGAAAACGAACCATCCACGCCGATCCGAATACTGAGTGATCTCGATCTGGATTTCGAGGAAATTGCTATACTCACCGGGGAGATCCCTAACGTCGGGCCCCGAGGCGAGATCGCCGGTCCCTCTTCTCGAATAGATGAGGACCCACGAGGTGACCCTCCACCATACCGGCCACCCAAGAGAAGACGTTTTTCAACGGATATCGACGCGGAGGAAGATTGAGCACCGGAATCATCCACATCGTTCAGAGCCTACAGACTTATCTGACTCTTGCTGACATCTTAATGATTTCGCAATTTGTTGTAATTTAGTGTTCATTGTTTTCATTATGGCTATTAAATTTTTTTGTTGATTCAACTCTCTCTAAGTAATACTGCTAAACCACCTCCATTTTCTTGTCTCTCGTAGACCGGAGTATCAAGGGTAAAAGGAAGTCGGGATGCGCATAAACACCTGGACGGAAATTTCCCCTATGAATTTTTTTTTCTCACGTCAGAATCAAAGATAATCACCGAGATAAGAGGTTTTTTTGGGAGTATGAGCGTAAGCCCTTCTATCGGCAGCTGAAACCTGGGAGAAAGGCGAAGGTCATTCGAGGAGTAGTGCCAGCACTGGCGCTCACCTGCTCGAACGGCATTCGGCTGTTATGCACAATTCCAACGTGATCTAAATCACGGGTGTATAATGGTAACTAAAATTGTGTGGCGTAAGGAGGAGTTACCCCTAGGGATCAATAGCGCAGGAAGTGAAGGTACCCTCGAGATTTTCGTGATTAACGCTCCCCTACGACCAACATGATTTTTGGGGGCTCAGCCGGGATTATATTTTAATTAAGACCACTCGCAATGGGAAAAATAAAATTCGGGGAAATTGAAATAAAGAAAGTATAAATAAGACCTTAACCGAGATTAGAATAAAAACCAAACTAATAAAAGAAATGAGGATAATGTAAATCGGAGAGAAAATCACGGAAATTGTTGAAATAAACCAGCTAAATACAAATATGACAACCTGAAATCGGATAAATAAAAATATATAATAAAATAATATAAATTACTATAAAATAGGAATAATGAAATAAATTAATAAAATAATAAAGCATTAATAATTTACATAGAGAATAATAGAAATTGGAAAATAAATAGTGGAAAATAACAACCCATTTATTAAGGAAGGAAAATAATAAAATAATTGATGAAATAAATATTAAATCTGAAATAATAAAACCAATAATTAAAAATTGAATTTTTATAGAAAAAATGAATCACTATAACGAGAAATTGAACCAACTACAAACCTTCTTGAATATCGAGACCGACTCAGTAGAACAACTAACCGAAAAAATGAAGAGAATAAACGTAGCTAGACAGAGCAATCCACAAACAATAAGCCGCGAAATCACCCGAACGACACTAGGACTAATGCAAACGACAGAAACAGAGAACCAATACGACTGGTACCGAGAAAGAATAAATAACCCGGAGTTGAATATAAAATATCACCTAATAGAAAAACAAGTAGAAATGATACCTGACGCCCTACAAAGCATAATACGCCGAGAAGTAGCACCATTACACCAATGCTACATTTGTCAAACGGAACGGATAAAAGTACTGATACTCCCCTGTGGACATTTTTGCTACTGCCAAAGATGTGCAGATTTGTTAACAATTTGTATGTTATGTAAAAATGACATCGAGGAGAAAGTGATTGTCTATTACGAATAAAGTTGTCTTAAAATAAACGATTAGTTAATTACCCTCTTTCCTTACCCATATAGCTATATATATATATAAAACATATAAACAATTATATACTTAAAAGTAAAAAACTAAAAATATAAAGAGTGAGATGAAACGTTACGAACATTGAAAAGTAAAGCATAAGGGAAAATACCGTGAGCTACCTTCGAGTAGTGCGACCTAAAGCCAAATCGGGAGGGGATAACCGATCACCCAGAAGAGAGATATAGGACGAACTGTCGACAAGTTGTGCCCAGTTGAAAAGCTACTGTGGTAAGATTGATCACCTTACCGTTGCAGTAGTGGATCAACAAAGCCGTGTTGTATTTTAAATCTGGGGGGTAGGCGAAGAACTCTTAAAGAGGCAGAAAGAGAAACGCGCGTAATAGACAAAAGAATAAGTCGAAGAAATGGAAGTGATAATAAAGAGAAAATAATTAACTAACTCAAATAGAGAATAAATAAAAGATAAAAACAGGAACGATTATGAAGCCGACAAGAAAACGCAATATCAATTAGTACGGAAAAGATGAAGCAGCAGCATAATAAGAGCCAAATCATATAAGGGACATGTATTAACGGAACATGAACCCCATGAGATGTGTAATAACGGAACACAGTCTCAACTCGGAGACAGGTATTAACGGAACCTGATCTCATATAAGGGACATGTATTAACGGAACATGAACCCCATGAGATGTGTAATAACGGAACACAGTCTCAACTCGGAGACAGGTATTAACGGAACCTGATCTCATATAAGGGACATGTATTAACGGAACATGAACCCAATGAGATGTGTAATAACGGAACACAGTCTCAACTCGGAGACAGGTATTAACGGAACCTGATCTCATATAAGGGACATGTATTAACGGAACATGAACCCCATGAGATGTGTAATAACGGAACACAGTCTCAACTCGGAGACAGGTATTAACGGAACCTGATCTCATATAAGGGACATGTATTAACGGAACATGAACCCCATGAGATGTGTAATAACGGAACACAGTCTCAACTCGGAGACAGGTATTAACGAAACCTGATCTCATATAAGGGACATGTATTAACGGAACATGAACCTCATGAGATGTGTAATAACGGAACACAGTCTCAACTCGGAGGCAGGTATTAACGGAACCTGATCTCAATCGTAGAAAATAAAAGATATAAATTGGATATGATATAATTCGGAAAAATTAAAAGAGATGTGTAAGAATAAAACACCATCTCAATATGGAGTAAAAGAATTGTGCATTAACGGAGTATAATCTCAATGGAAATTAGAAAGGACATGCGATAAAAAGACATGATCCATGATTATAATAAAAAAGATAAAAATTAAGTAATCGAAAACGATAGAAAAAAAAAATAACGAGAAATAAGACAAAAGGAATCAATAAAATAAATAATACCCGTGCACGGAGGAGAGAATATGCTGTATAAAAACGGTAATAGATAACGATATTGAAGTAGACAAACAAAGAAAACGGAAGATAAACAAAAGATATAAACAAAAGACAATAAGAATAAGGAAGATAGATTAAGAAAACGAAAGGGAAAAATTAAAAAGAAGAAACCGAATGGGACAAGATGGGAATAGAAGTAGAAGGAAGAAAATGGCTAAAGATAAGAAAGAAAAGGGGAAATAAAATTATATAAGTATAAATAAAAGGGAATGCGAAACGCATAGTAAATAAAATAAAATAAGGGGGGCAATAGAATCTGGGAAACGGCAAAGCCGAACGATTTATAATAAATAGATAATTATTACGACCATATAGATAATTGTTACTACCCACATAGATAATTAAAAATCGACGTAAAATAAGTCAAAAAGGAAAACAAAACGTATGGGAATTATAATAAACAGGATAACACCGGGGAAGTATGAATTATTATAATTATGGGTACTATAATCAAATCAATATGGCGATCAAGCTAAGAAAAGGAATGCGGAATAAAACAGTAGCATAGCGATAAAATAATAACAATGAGGAAAGATAGGCAAACAAAAAGAGATAACAAAATAAAATAATAAATAAACCCGTGTGTTTATTTGAGGCGGTTCGAAAGATTGAAAGCGTGTAAGCGGATTAGGCTACACGGTTCATTTTTTCGTTCTAGAACTCAATCAAAACAATCAAAGCAACCAAAGCAACCAGAGCAATCAAAGCAGTCAACGTAGACAAATTCACAACCAATACAAGCAAATCAACAAAATACCCACAAATATAAATAAAACAAGATATTCAATCAAGTACAGGTATCGAAGCGACAAATACTCGACGATAACAAGGATTCGACAACAAATCAAAACTCAGTGAAATATTCGCAACCAAAGGAACCGACTACGGACAAAGATACAGACGAGACGACAGACAACAGGCCCCGACGCAACAAATCCACCAAAGCAAAGGAAACCACCCAAACCGAAGATATCGAGGAAAGGACAACGTTACGATCGCGTAATAGCTACCTACTCTCAGGAAAAAGTGCCAAGAAATCAAGATCAACCTCAATCGCGAGAAAATTACACAGAGCTAATTCACTCGAAGACATCGATTCCAACAGTCAGGGATCAGACGACAAAGAGAATCAAGAATTAACAAAGACTACGAGTCAAACAAACATCACGAACGAGAACGAGAATAACAACCAGCAAGAAACAAACATAGAGACCCAACAACAAACCGCACCAAATAAGTCAGGGAACCAATTGAATAATCCAGAAACAACAAACGAAAACAATATGGCCGAAAATAACGGAAATCAAAATAAAAACGACGGGAAAGAAACAAACAAACCGCTAACAACGAACGAAACAATTAGAGAATATCGGGAAAAATTCCGAGGAGAACCGTTCAACGGGAACGCCAATAAACTAAATACATTCTTAAGGAATTTTGGGGTGTATGTAGAAGTTTGTGGATGGACAAACGATATGGTAAAAACCAGAATGCCATTATACCTATGCGATAGCGCACTAGACATCTTCCTGGAAGCAAAGGAAAGAGGAAAACCGTTGAATAACTGGAAGGAAATCCAAGAATTCCTAAAACTAACATTTGGAGTGGCAAAACTGACAAATCAAGGAATACAAGAATTATTCAACAGAAAACAGAGACACGGAGAGTCGAACACAATGTTCGCTAGTGAAATTAGAAGATTGGCAAAAACGGCAACCGATGGAAAATTTGATGAAGTCCACTTGATTGGCATATTTGTAGATGGATTAAGACGACCAGAACTGAGATCTGCAGTAGGAATGCAGATGTTAACGACATTAGACGAAGCGGTAGCTAGGGCAAACCAAGCAGAAATACATCTACCATCACAAATCGCCCTTATGCAGGATGAATCAATGATAGCAACAATGGCAGTAAAAACGGAAGAAAGCGAACAAAACGGTGCAAAAATGAATCAATTTATACCAGGAGCTCATCAAATATTTAAACCTCCGGTGCAAAGAACAAATAACACCCGTCCAAACAATAACTATAATAATAACCAAAGAACCAACTACAACGGCGGAAATAATCCAACGCAAGGTAAACAATGTAGAACGTGTGGAAAAATTGGACATTGGGAAAACGAATGCTACCAAAATGTACCATGTGGTAGATGTGGGAAAAAAGGACATAATATCAATCGATGCGAAACCAGAACCTGCTTCAATTGCGGAAAACAAGGTCACGTAGCTAATAATTGTAGAGGGAGTACCAATCAAAACCAAGGACCACCAAGAAACAACAATTATGTGCAATCGGCACCTAGACAACCAAACGTTGAACAGACAAAACAAGTGAATGTGATGCAGGAAATATCACATCTGAAAGATATAATGGCAAAAATGATGCGAACAAACCAATCACAACAACAACAATCAAATATCCATATAATGCAAAGAGTTGAAAATATAAGAAATAGAGAAACGGAAATGACACAACAACAACACGCCCAGGATTGGCAGCAGTTACAAATGGAAGAGGAACGAGTGAGACAAGAAAGATTCAAACAACGACAAGACAATCCGCCGAGAATAAATATGATGAGAATGATCAAAGATGTCAAAGAACAATATTGCTACAATATATATAAAAAATTACCAAAAGATAAACTCGCGAAACCAGAATTAGAAAAACTAGGAAAAAACCAAACCGAACCAGAAGAAACATTTAGACCAACTAAAGCAGATAAACGGAGAACACAAAAAATACTACTCGGAAAAATCAAAGAAAGAATAACACGCGAGAACGAACGACCAAACGAAAATAGAACACCAATAACAACCAAACAGACAAATGAAAACCCCGAATTAAGACGGGATATAATAGAAAAATCGATCAGCAACATGGAAAAAGAATTCGAAACACCACCAAGAGGATTAGCAAAAGTAAAAACAAAAAGAAATTTACAAATAAATATGCTGCGGAACATCAGAGATTCATCACCGGAGGATGGAGAAATAAGTGAAACCAGCAGCTTAATGGGAGAAGCACTACAAGTATCCGAGAACGAAGAACAGAATAAACAGATTATACGACCAATGAATCGATGGATCTCAGATCGACCACTATCACCAACAGAAGGGGAACTAAAATTAATAGAAGAACTAAGTGAAACCATACCCGAAACACTAATAAACGAGGAATTCATCAACAACGAAGTATTCAGGAGATACATGAGGTACATCTTACAACTCAAGGGAGCGAAAGGAGACGTGATACCCGAACAGGAGAAACCACGGGTAAAGGCATATCTGGAAAAACAGAAGCTAGAAGATATAACGAAGTTTCAAATACTCATGCAAACGCCGGACTTCATAGAACGTATCTGGATTAAACAGCCAAACACCGACGAAATATTCGATTGGATAAAAGAAAGAATGGGAAGCTCCAAGAAAAACGATAACCTATATCATAACGGATGGTTAATAAAATCAGACCTACATCTAGTAGATGCGCTAATTTGGCCAGGTAAACCAACATACGTGACTCTGGAAAAGGAAAAAACCGTACCAGATTTCGGGTTATGGGCGGAATACGCGAAAAATGAATTCGAAATATATATCAAAAAGAACTTACAAGGAGCAACCAAGAGAATATTTTGTAAAAACAGGGAAAAATTAATCACACAAATAATAGATCAAATCCACCAGAACTGGGAAATACTAATGTACCTTAAACCAGTAGAAATGAAAGTATGCATAGAAAACCTACGCGATACGGTAATCCTCAGACACGCCAATTATAAGAATACGACATTAATTGGGAGATACGGAACTCGCCGAATAGGAAAAGAAAAAGCAAAAGGATTGAAGATAAAAGTAAAATTACCAAACGAGGAACAAGTAACGTTGAAAATAAATAACAAAACGCGAGTAGACGAATTAATAAAAATCATCAACGAGATGATCATGGAACAAACAAAAAATCAAAGTGAGGACGGAATGATAGAAGATGTAGCCGTAAAATACCTTCATCATTATCTGCACGAAGAAGATGAAACATATCTATATGAGTTGGGGATATGGGATGACGACCAAGAGATCAGAATAGTACCAATGGAAGAAGCTCGATGGGGAACCGATACCACGTGGAAAGAGATGGACGAAGTAGAAAAGGAAGGCCACGAAAAATCAAAGAGAATTATAGAAATCTATCGGCAATGGCGGAAGGATCACCGTCTTAAAGAGAAGCTCAGCGAACTAGATACCAGTGAATGCAAACCAACTCCATGGAGGAAACAATGGAATGAACAAGGAAAAAGATGGGAAATAAAACCCGGAGTAATAGAAGAAGAACCATTAGAGGAGAAAAAGACTAACAATCATGACGAAGAAAACCCGAAAAGCAGGATGAAAGGAGCCGAAAATAAAGCAATGCCCGAAAATGAATATAGAAAAATAAACGTAATGAGGAAACAAAGATCCCAACCAGTAGATATCGACGAAGCACAAATAAAACTAGAAAACGATCATTGCGAAAAACTAATAGAAATATTACAGCAAGGTGCAAGGAGCCAGAGACGAGCAGCAACGACGCATGCGAAATATATGGCAGAAAATGGCGAAAACCTCGAGAATTTGAGAGAATTAGTAAAAGAGATCGAAGAATATAGAAGGAAAAACGAATGGTGTCCGGAAGTATTCGACCAAGTAATACGCAAATGGAAACACCGAGAATGGGCACAAGAACCGCAAGGAAAATATAAAATAAAAGTATTCTACCCCGATCAAACATCAGAAGAACTAGAAGTCCACCCAACAGCAAAAATAAAAGAGGTAAAAAGGAAACTAGCATATGAAACTCCTTTCCATTTACAATTCCACGGACGATCACTAGATAATATGTTGGAAGTAGGAGTAACGCCAATGGTGATGGGAGAAATAAACCCCCTTGAAAATGGCGGAAACATTGGGAATACCGCTGAAAAGAAAAGAGATAAAACCAAAACCTATCAAAGCAAGTATGAGCACGCCCAGTATGGGAGGAGACAAAAATGAAACCCCAAAAATGTTCGAAGGAGATGAGATAATGATTTTGAATGAGAATACAGACGAGGAAGAAGAGCTGTCACCACTAGTAATAAAAACACCCCATAAAAATACCAGAAACCCGAGAGGAGCAACCGTCAACCAGCTATCATCAAATCGATGAGCAACAAGGAGATGAAATAGAGGAGATGATAATTGAAATGGATATAGAAGACAAAGATTTCACGCCAATGAAAAAATGTATAACACAAACTCACGAAGCAAAGGACGATATATACCTAACGCAAGACTGGGATGAATGGCTCAGAAAACAAAACGAAGAAAGCCAAAAAATAACCCTAACGAACACCACAGAGAAGGAGACAACCAAAGAAACAGGCACGTCCATGGAGAAACGTCCAAGAGGTAGACCAAAATTGACAACCGAAAACGGAGAACCGAAAATCAGAGACCAATCCAAACAACAGCAATGGATGACAAGGCTAGATAAACTGGAAAAAATAGCATACGAGATGAGAAAAACTCACCCTAGAGAGGAAAGCGGAACGGAATGGATAAGAGAATTACTAGCGGATATGCTAATAATCACCAGCCAGCCATTGAGGAGACTATGGCAACGAAATCGAGCAAGCGAGGACGCCAAACAATTATGGTGTACCGTATCCAGTATAATCCCAAAACTGATCAAAGAGAAAACTAAAACGATGAAATTGGAATGGGAAGAGATGAGACAAATAGTCGCCCAATTGCTCACCAACACAGATGATGATGAATATAGATTGGTGGCACTCTCCTACCTCGTGTATAACCTAATGAGTTTATCAACAAATAAAATTCCGAACAAACAGTTCATGAATAACGTAGAGTTAACCGCAATGATCATACAGCAAGAAATCGAACCAGGTATACTACAGAATGGTGGATGGAAGCAATTTATAAACAAACCAAGAAAAAACGAACAAGTCAAGCCAATGCACGTAAGACTGAAGACACTATTAAACGACTTCGAACATGAATTACCCATAAAAGATATAGCAATGAGAAATACAAGCATACACTCACTAATGATGACAATGATGGTGTGGCTAATATGCACAGGTGCAACAAAAGGATTCTTAATATTTGACTGCGATAAAGCAGTACTGGGAGACAAGTATTCGCTGAAAGACATCGAGGAATGTAGGATGGCAATACCAAATAACCTGACCACTATAGAAAAAGCGATAACGTATCACATCTACCAAGAATCTGATTTCATCAGAACAAAAGCCAAGGAGTGTGCAATCACACGGAAAACATTAGCATACCATTGCGGAGCACACTCCCACGTATCAATCATAAATCCGGGAACAGAAAGAGAAATACTACAAGTATCGGGAGAACAATGCAAGGATCTATTCAGCGGGAGGAGAAATGAGATTAAAAGAAGGAGTCGTACTAAAAGGAAAAAGTGGAATGATCCAAGTACAAAGCATATTCGTCGCAGGAGTAATCAACTCAGCAACTGGAGACTGCCAGGGAGGAAAATATACTATAAAGGGAGAACTAGTAACAGGAGTGGTCGTAATAGAAACCTATACAGTCGAATTAAAAGAATACGAAGCACAATTTGATGGAGCAACCCAAGTAATGAAATCAAACCAAATGTGCCAAGCAACAGACACCGTTTGTAAAACCGGAACATCAACGATAATATACCAAGCAAACATCCACAAATGTAGAATGCAATTCTTAAAAACAGCGTTATTCGACGAAGTAAGAGGAGAAGTATTCGAGGAAGACGCAGAAGAACTACAAATAAACGACGTAAACAAAATAATAACGAGAGCCGGAAAAATCAAAGCCAGAACCAGATCACAACCACTGAGAACAAAACAAACTCCAGCAGCATTAATAACCACGGAAGCAGAAATGGGGAATGAGATTCATCAAAGGAAAAATAACGCAAAAATGTGGAAAGATGGTATACGCCACCAATTACCCAGGACTATATGCATCAAGACAAATGCTAGAGCAAGGAATAGCCGCGGTAGCCAAAGATGAAGTGAAATTATATTTATACATGAATAACAAGATGGATTTCCTCTACCATAAAGGACAAGAGTCAATGCAAAAAGTATACCACGACTTGATACGCAACGATTGTCAGTTAAATAAAGAAATATTAAAAACGAAATTAGCCGTAGCAATAACCAACCCAGATAGCGCAATGCCACTATTACCATTACAAGAAGGACATTTTGGAAGAATAGCCGGAGAAGTGATGTATATATTCAAGTGTGAAAAAACATTTGCTATGGTACCAGAAAAATCAACAGCACCACCCGGAAAATGCACAAACGAACTAGAAGTGGTATATAAAAAGCAGATTCGATACGTGCAACCAGTAACGCGAATGATGAAATTGCTAACAGATAAACCAAATTATTACGATTGCAATAACGCTTTCGGACCATTGTTTCAACAAACAGACGGAAAATGGGTAATGTTCCCAATGAGAATCCCAGTTGCCGAACCAAAAAGATTTGGATCGACGGAACTAACTACAGAACAAGAATTTCGACCACTGGACGTGGTAAACAGTGGAATATATTCACAAGAAAGCCTGGAAGCAGCAAGACAAAATCTATTGTTCCCCGCAAGAAGAGAATCGATACTATCAAATATAGTAACTATAACGGGTGGTACAAATTTTGAGCAAAAACCAAATTATGAACTACTATTATCGCCAGACCATTTCCAACAAGCAACATCCAATATGATGAAAGCAATGTGGGGGTAGATTCCTAGTGTTCGGTCAAATGATGGCTGGAATATTGGGCATAATATTAATAATCCAAATAGTCAGAGTAATATTAACGCAAATGCTGGCCTGTTTCGACATCTACAAACGCGAAAAGAAAGTAAATTGGAAACTAGTAGTTGGAGTACTACCTTTCTTAGCAAAAACAATGGTATTACATGGGCATTCAAAGGATATACACAAAATCAAACGACTATTACGAGTCTTAACAACAATGAAAGGGACAGACGAAGAGATGGGTAGACGATTTAGGAAAGCACTATATGACGAAAGAGCGAGAGACGAACTAAAAAGAAGTAGAAAGAGTATGTGGGGAAAGAATCAAGGAATATAGAAGAACCGGTAGCGATGACGACTCCGACGATGAGGAGAATAACGGAAAAGGAAACGCACCAAAAATGATCCAAGCACCAGTGTACTGGGACGAAAAGAAGACATGTGCGTGGATAAGCGAACCAATGTCAAGAATGCCATATGAGGAACCAAGCAAATTACCACGAACAAAAGCAACTACAATGGGAACAAAAATGATACCAACTGCGAATATCTACCCATCACTCTATAACCCTGATTGGGAAGCAATGAACCCAATAAATACAAGACGATCAAGAAGTGTAGATCAAGACGGGAAGTTAGAACAATAGCAGCACTATACACATCAACGGGACCAGAAATTACCCTAATAATCGAAATAAATGGAAAGGAAACGGAGGCAATGATAGATACAGGAGCGAATATCTCAGCAGTACATTTAAGCGAAATACCTCGACATTATTGGAAGGACATCGAACCAACAGGAGTTCATGTAATCGCATGCAGTAAAGAAACGGTAAACGTAATGGGGCGATGGTGGACAACATTAAAACATCAGAACAACGAGGTAGAGACATACCTAGCAGTAATACCACAACTAAGCGTACCCTGTATAATTGGAACTGATTTAATGCCAGAATTATTCAAAGAAATTGTTATCGACCTAGGAACCTTATGTTTGAAAGATAAAGGAGGCAGAATCTGTGCCATGAATACAATAGTAAGGTGTTCAGAGAAAATTGTGGTGCCAGCTAAATCCCAAATGATCTGTTATATCAAAGTAGATGAGGGTATTACGGGAGAAATGATATTCGAACCAAGTAGAAAGTTTGAAAAACGGCGAGAATTACCTTTAGCAAGAGAGATAATCGAGATAAACGAAAACGGTGAACTACCAATCAACATCACGAATTTCGACGAAGAAGATAAAATAATATACGAAAACGAGAGACTGGGAAAGCTAACGCCCATGATAGACATCGAGTTATTAAACGCGAAAGAGGAAGGAGAAGAGGACAAACCGTTATGGACAATAGACAGCGAACTCCTAAATGAAGGCGAAAAAGCTCAATTACAACAGCTGCTGATGGAATATAAAGATATTTTCGCGGTATCAGATTTAGACCTGGGAACGTGCGATGTAACACTACACGCAATACCACTATCAGACGAGACACCAATTGCGCTAAGACCATACAAACTAGCAGAAGCTCAGAAAACCGTAGCAGAACAGGAGGTGCAGAAAATGCTCGATGCAAAGGTAATCGAACCAAGCTGCTCGCCATGGCAATTCCCAGTTGTTATGGTGAAAAAGAAAGACGGAACGCAAAGATTTTGTATCGATTATAGAAAGTTAAATGCGGTAACCAAAAGAGATACGTATCCATTACCAGACATTAACGAAATGTTATTGACGTTACAAGGAGCAGCCTATTTCACTTCACTAGATTTAAAAAGTGGATACTGGCAAATAAAAATGAAGGAAGAAGACAAAGAAAAAACCGCATTCACCATCGGGAGAGACCTATATCAGTTTAAGAAAATGCCATTCGGATTAACCAATGCACCGGCATCTTTCCAAAGATGCATGAACTTCGTTACCCACGGGATAAAACAATGCATGGTGTATATAGACGATCTGCTGATCTACTCAAGTACATTCGAACAACATTTAGAAGATATACGAAAAGTATTTATCCGACTAAGACAGTGGAAATTGAAGTTGAAACCATCCAAGTGCGATTGGGCTAAAGAGAAGGTGACGTTCTTGGGTCACATAGTATCAGCAAAAGGAAAAGAACCAGATCCCAGGAATATCGAGAAAATCAAAAATTGTCCAGCACCAAAAACAGTAACCCAAATACAGGAATTCCTAGGATTATGCGGATACTACAGAAAATTCATCAAAAACTACGCGGGTATAGCCAAACCGATACAAGATTTAGTCAAAAAAAATACATCATTCGTGTGGGGAAACGAACAACAATCGGCATTTGAAACATTACGAGACAAATTAATTGAAGCACCAATCCTTGTTCACCCCGACTTCAAAAAACCGTTTTTACTGGCAACCGACGCAAGCGGATACGCATCTGGTGCAATATTGGGACAATTAGACGATGAAGGAAAGGAACGGGTAATCGGATATTATAGTAAAACATTCAAGAAGCACGAGAAAAATTATTCAGTTACCGAAAGAGAAGCATTAGCAATTATACAGGCAATTAAACATTTCAAATACCTACTATGGGGTCACGAAATATGCATTACAACGGATCACCAGCCACTAGTATGGCTTGGCCAACATAAAGAAGCATCAAGCCGGCTAATGAGATGGGCGATGCAACTACAAGAATACTCTCCGTTTATAAAATTCAAAGCGGGTCGAGCAAATGCAAATGCTGACTGTATGTCGAGATTCACCTTCCCAGATCTGATGGACGAGGAGGTCAGACGGATATGTATGATAATTGCAGAAGATATTGACTTCGCTCAATTGATGATTGACCAACAAGAAGACCCAGAATTGAAATTGATAATTGAATACGTGAAAACGGGTAAACCGGAAGTCTACGAAAATGATCCGCAATTAAAGGAACACATGGATAAACATCGACACCGGTACGTAATTGAAAAGAAGTGGTTACTAATAGCAGACGGCGAACAAAGGTTAATGGTAATACCCGAAAACAGACGAAAGGAACTATTAACCCAATACCACGATGGGAAATTAGGTGGACATATGTCAGTAAAGAAAACGCTCGCGAGAATGAAACAGAAATACTTCTGGCCAAATATGTCCGAATCCGTAAAAGATTGGATAAAAAAATTGTCTCATTTGCGCAACAAGGAAAAATACGGGAGCGAAATGGAAAGCACCATTGAAACCAATGCCAGTACCAGCCGAGCCCATGACAATGATATCGATGGACATATTAGGACCGTTACCAGAAACACTAAACGGAAACATATACATTCTAGTAGTCACGGATTACCTGACAAAATTCCCAGAAGCATTTGCGATGAAAGACCAAAAAGCCAAAACAATAGCACAAAAACTTGTGGAAGAAATCTGTTGTAGATACGGAACTCCAAAACAAATACTAACAGACCAGGGAACGAATTTCATGAGTGAAATTATGAAAGAAGTAACCAACTATTTTAAAATAGCAAAATTGAGAACGTCACCGTATCATCCACAATGCAACGGGTTAACAGAGAGATTCAACGGGACACTAATACAAATGTTATCAAATTATGTAGACAGATATCAGAGAGATTGGGACGAATATATCAATTTATGTCTACTTGCCTATAGAATGTCAACACATGCCGCAACCAAGATGAGCCCATTCAAGCTAATGTATGGTAGAGAATGTAATATGCCGATGGATCTAGAGTATCAGCCGCCAATATCACAATATATGGAAGAAGACGACTACGTTACAAAGTTCAAGGAAAGAATGCAAGAAATATGGAGAACGGCAGGACTAAATATCAAATTTAACCAAGAAAGTTATAAAGATCTACACGATCAGAAGAGAAACGTTAAACCACACACTTTCAGTGTAGGAGACTGGGTAATCATCGAAACACCGGAGCTGATTCCGGGTGCGACCAAAAAATTACAAAGAAATGGAAAAAGGACCGTACGAAATCCTATATGCAAGCGAAACGAACGTGAGAGTAAAATTGGTGAATAATCCATTCACCAGACCAATATATGTGAATGTAGCAAGATGCAAAGCCATACCAAAAACAATAACAGCACAACCAGAAGAAAGACGTATAATGACACGGTCTCAAACCGCAAAGATATCGATGCTAAGATGTAATAGCCAGAATTACCATTATATGGACCCAGACGAATACGACGAAGACGAGTACCAGGAATATGATGATGGAGAATGGGAAGATCACCATACGGGAAAATTAGAACCAGAGGTAGCAGAAAATATCGTGGAAGAAGCTAAGACCCTACTACCAGAATGGACGAAAGAGAAACGAGATATTGAGATATTAGGAGGACTAATGAGAATAATTGACAACTACAAACGCGACGAACCAGATATTGAGTATATAACCACAATAATAACAAACTGGCCAATTCTATTTACTATTGGTGACAAAGAAAGCAATACCCCGCTGCATACCATTATGCAGACGAATAATTATGAAAGAATGCAAGAAATAATTAACGTATGGGAACGGTTAAAGAAGTCAATCGATCCAAGAAACGAGGACGGAGAAACCCCACTAATGATTGCAGCAAGTAGAGATATCCCAACTTGGATAATTAAAGTCCTACTAAAAGCAGGAGCAGATGTGACTGCAACAGATAAGAAAGGGGATACTGCGTTGAAACGCGTTATATTAACGAATATGCCAAAAAATCTGGGAGTAATGTTGAAATATGTAACTATAGAAAATATTGATAACTTGGAAGACCTATCCGATCTATTACGTATTACATTGGAATGCAATAAGCAAGAAATGGCAACGAGATTAATCCAATGGAAACGACCTGATAACGGTAAATGGGTAATAAATACCAACCAAGCGGATGAACAAGGCGAGAACGAGTTCATGAAATCAGCCTTATTTCAGTATAACACATTGACAGCAATATACGAGCTAATCAAGAGGGGAGACATATTGCTAACCAACTTCAGCGGAACCGAACAACAGGCAGCAAGAGAGAAACAACAACTGTTCAAACTAATAAGAGAATTCCGACATAAGGAACATTATAGGGCGTGGGAACTACATCAATGTTCCAATTTAATAAGTCAATTCAACTACATCCAAAGGTTCTATCAGAAAGTCATATACAATTTGCAAGCCAACCGGAAAATCCGCCAGACACTAGCAAGTGAGGATATAAAACGAGAAGTCTTCAACAAATCTAGAATAACTCAAAAGGATCAGCTAAATGAAATAGTGCGAACAGCAAGACAAATAATGCCCCGCAAGATTTGGATTACAAAACAGAACGCAAATACTCACGAGGTTGGGAATAATAGCACAATCATATGCCATTGGAGACGAAATCGACCCAGATACAGAACTGATAATGCGAAAACTACCGAGAGTCTTTACCCTAGCGATGCCATCAGGAATGATACCATTACATACCGCCATACATCAACGACAAGACAACCCGCAGCCTAAAAAATCATAAAATTACTGGAAAAATGCGGGAAAAATCGAATAGAAGAGGAAAAAAGGGCAAAAACAGCTCTAATGTACGCTACACTTTCCGGAGTAAAAATGACGGTAGTACAGAACTAATTAGAACCGGTTCGGAATTAACAGAGAGATCAGACGATTGGAGTAGTATACTTGAGTTGGCAACTAACGAACCCAACGTGGCAATGATAAAATTTATAACGGAAAATGCAACGAGAAGGGAAATAGAGGAATTATGTGCGGGCACTCAAAGATTATCATGGAGAACCATATATCGAAACAAAGAGGCAATAAAGATCTTGCTAAATTGGAAAATACCAGGATCTGAGGAACACGCAATAGATGTGAATGAGAGATACGAAGACGGAGAAAATGCACTACTGAAAAAACTGATGAGAAAGGAAGGAAACCCCAAAATAATAATGATAGTGTTACAACGACCAGAATTGAAATTTACTGATAACATTAAAGAACAAATGAGAATCGAAAACGGGAAAGTAGAACTCATCAACCTGGTGGAAAACTGGAAAATTACAAAAACAAGAGTCCGAAAAGAACGAACGTCGTTAGACGAAATAATCAAAACAAGAGACAAAGCAATAACGGCTGATAAAGCATTAATTAGGAAACTTAATGTCGGGCGCTCAGCGAAACCGGAGAGATACAGATAATAATGATAAAAACGACGAAGATAAGAATAACAGAGAAAACGAACAAAACGATGAAAACGGAGAAAGAAACCAAGGTAGACAAAACAAGACAAAGAAACGATTTAGACATTAAAACGGAGAAATGATAAAAAGACGAAGATAAGAATAAACAGAGAAAAGCGAACAAAGATGAAACGAGAAAGAAACCAAGAGACAAAAAAAGACAAGAAACGATAGACATAAAACCGGAAAAAAAACGACAAAATAATAGAAACGAAACAAAAATCGTAATTAGAAAACGGAACCGATGCCTACCAAAAATAGAACTAAATGGAAAAATAATCTATTAACATTTTCTATTGTCATATACAACTTTGAAACTACAGTGACCCAATACATCTGAACGATCAACGAGAGATATAAGAGAAATAAAATGGAACTAAACAGATAAAAAAACAAACAACGAAGGACAACAATTAACTCAATATGTACATACATAGCCATCGAACAAGATTGGAATAGGGAATAAATATGCGAAAGAAAAAAACAAATCTAGAGAACCCATATATATAAGAGGAATAAATAGCCTACGACGATATCGAAATGCATCTACAGAGACAAGAAAACGCACAAGATCGAATGAGAAATCGCTAGGAATCCAACAGAGCACGCACCAACGACAAAATATAATAACGAGCATAACAAAGGAAACCGTTTACAAACCGATGTACGATACAAGACAAAAAGCAAAGTAAACTCGAATGGAAATCAAATAAAATCAGAAACCACCAAGACAAAGACCGAAGTGCTAAAAATATAATACCCCAGCAAGTGAACAAATTATGTATAGCAGAAAATCGTGAGGATGAAAGGGAACAGGGCAATGCAAGAACGCAAATAAATCCAGAGACCAACTATTATTACGAGAGAAAGACCGAACTAACTACAGATTTGCATTTCAGACCAAAACAGAACATCCCAAATGTAAGGGAAAGACGAAACTAATAATGAGGAAAACCACAACAATGGGCGATGCGAACAAAGCAACGACCAGAAATCCGACTTCGGACCAACAAGGAATCATCCCGAAGGAAGAAAATTGATAGTCACGAAAACTACAGGTACTAATAAAACGACTATGCCTGAAGAAGCGACAAGCGAGAGAAATTAGATGTTACAATGTCAATTCAAACAAACTGAAAGTGAGACCCAACGAAAAGAAAACCACCTAAACCAAAAACAAATAGCAAATGGCGTATGGAGAAAGTCAAAGCATACTCAAGATCGCTCAACAAGAAAGAGAAAAAAGCACTACGGTAAAATGATCTACAGTAATCTGAATCAGGACGAAAAAGGAATACCACGGAAGAGGAAAACAGAACCAGAAATAAAGGAGGAAGAACAATATTCTCAGAAAAGCCATGGAGAAGAATAATGGAACTAATTAATCGAGGAAAAACCAAGAACCAGCCGCATAAACAATACAGAGAGAAAATATTATTGGCAAATACGGAAGAACCAATAGAGATCCCAAACTGGAATGAATAGAAGGATAACAAGCATAAATATAACGCAGTAGCAACCGGAATCACAAAAATGGGCATAACGAAAGCAATCAAAATAAAACAGCAAATAAAGATGAAATGGCCCAAAAAAATAAAAATAGAGGAACAAATGGTACGAGGATTTCGACAAATGCGAAACCCTCCATAAATGCAAAGGTATTAGGTAAAAGGACATATGAGTTATAAGAATGTAGAAATTCCACAATATAGTCAGAAAATAAAGCGGTATATATATATGAAATCCCTGTAATTAACGTAAAAAGAATTCGAGACACAAATACTGAACCTAAAAACGACATTTGAAGATAGCGAATAAGAATAACAAATAAGAGATGAACCAGAATTATCAACAAGTACGAACAACAAAACAGAATCGAAATGTTGAAAAGCGCAATATAACCGTCTCCTCTAACAAAAGTGTAAATACTTACAGAACAATGGATCGAGAACCAAATAGCGTTGAGAGAGGCCTAAAACAACAGTGTATCCGTACATAAACATAGAAGAACAACAGAGACGAATGAAAGAAAATGGAACGGAATACAAATATTGAGGAACAGAAAACAAAATGGCAGAGAACTGAGTTACCAAAGAGTAGCAGAAAACTGGAAGAGGAACCACCGTAGAAGGAGTAATGGGTTATTGAATCAAATCGAGGAGAAGAGTAGAACGACTCATCGAGTAACGTGGAGTAAAAGAAAAGATGTAAATGTAAAAAATAAAAAGTAGGAAGCAAAGAAAAACCAAAAAATGCAAAAATCATAAAAAATAAGTGTAAAATAAAGAATACGAAGTTAATAAATGAATAAACCTAAACAACCCAGACTAAGATGGTATTATAATTATAGGAAATGGAACAACAAAGAACCACAGTAGAAAGCCAACGAAGTCATAGAAATAACAAAAACACCAAATCAAAAGCAAGATACGAATGCGGAACGTGTACAACTGTTAAGGACTCTAGGCAAACAGAATGCGGATGCGATATCACCGAATGTATAATGAATTAACACTAAATGGTCGCAAAAACAATGCCCAGATTGTAATGAAACAGAGAATCCGCGTCATATAGGAGAAACGCAGGAAGATCGAGCATGCTAGTAGGGAAATAATGGAAAACATGGAATAAAGTGTCCAAACGAACCATGCAATTGGGGAGGGAAAAATCAGAGAAGCAAGCGCGTCCACCTAAATCAATTAGAACTATAAAAGAAAACATGCGGAAAATGCCCAAAGCCTCATCATTGATAAATGGAGGAAAAACAACAGAAAACGTATGCGAAGAAAGAACAAGATAATCGAATATTGTAACATCACGGAAAACTGAGAATGGAATACAACAAGAACACATAAAACTTAAGAGAAAAGATCTGCGAAAGATTCCGAGGAAAATTTCAAGACAATGGTGTCGAGAAGAAGTAGAAATCAAGAACACTGGGAAAGATGTAGTAAGAAAACGAATAGAATCTCCAATGGCAATGGAAGCCAATAAAAAATACTAAGAGAAACGATACAACATGTCAAGAAATGGCCGAGGAATCACACTAAAGGACGGATACTATGAAGATATGGACCAAATGAGAAATGCAGAATAAAAAGCGAAATCGAATCACACAAAAATATCTAATGACAGAAATATCAACACCCAGAGACATCGAATACGCACGAAAATAGAATGTCAAAATCCGGAAAAAAAAGTAGAAAAAGAAATGAAAAAGACTGAGGAACATTATCAAAAACAAGAAGCTATACACCCACGGAGAAAATCTACCCACAGCTCCGATATATGGAGAGATGAAGACTTACGGCAAAGATGCAAAGAGCAAAAGACGAATAGAGTATCATAATATCCACATCAATTTCAATTGGAAAAACGGGTATAAATAAATGAAGTATACCCAAACGGGAAGGAACGGAAAAAGATCCATAAAATCTGTTTCGTCTAGTGAAAGGAGAAGGGACGAACTGCAAGCATGGCCGTCAGTAAAACGAAATACACTAGCGAATACTATCGGCCAAGACGTACAGTAGATAAGACTCAGACCGGACGGAGCACCATGCTAGCCGAAAGCCAACAGCAGACTAGGCGGAGCAGACGGGAGCATCAAGAAGGAAGAGACAAAATAAAATGGTGGGAATACTTAGAAGGACACCGGATACTAATCGGTCGAAAGAGAAAGAACTGGACGGCGATTGGGAATAAGAGACGTGTAAATGCGAACGAGAATAATGTACATACCTGATAATATAACGTAAAAATAAACCAAAACCTAAAATATAGCCAAACTCAAAACAGTACTACGTCAATAACAAACCTAAATTGTAAATATTACTGTAGAAAAATAACAATAAAGAAACAACAAATCGAAATAATAAGAGCATCCACTATAAAAGAATGCACAATCATGGCGCCAGACAAAAAGCAATTTTAAATTAAAAATAACGAGAGAGAAATAAAAAAAAATGAGAAAGAAACGGAAAAATGTGAGAGAATGTGGCAACAATTACAGAATGGGCAACGAAAACAACTAATTAGAAACAAGTAACAATGTAGATGGAATAGATCAGAGAGATAACGAAGTAGGGGTAGAAGAGTCGAAAAGTAATGGAGAAAATAAACAAACAAAGAGGGAGAAAGGAAATACGTATCAAGAAAGATAATAGAAAAACAAGAAGCGAGATAGAGCCCCAAAAACAAGTCGGAAACAAATAACAGTGAATATGGAAAAGATGTGGGCTGTTAAACAAAACATAACAAGTAAAAGAAAGAGAACGAAAGTGAAATTAAAATTACAACAAAGAGGTCATCAACTCAACTCATCACAAAACGACGATCAGATCAATACAGGAGAAAAGAGAACTCCAACAAAACACAAGAGATTAAAGAAAGTAAACTTGGAAGGCAATGCTGGAACTAGCTAGCCTAAGAGCCAGTCGGCTGGAATGAAAATGGAAGAAGCTAGTAAATGAAAGATTAATAAAGAAAAAGGATGAACGAAAGAATGAGGCAAAATACTAAGTATTAGCAAGAGCAACGTTCAATCAAAATTGCGAACGGAAGGAGCCCGGTAGAAAAATTAAGATCGGAAGCCAAATCGAACAATAGGGAACGTAACAAGTTAGAATCCGAGAAGAGTTAGATACGTACCAACAAGGGAACAAGCTACATACAAGTTAGCCAGGACAAAGGTAACCAAAGCAAGTGAAAGAAAATATTACGGAGTTAAAAGAAACCAAGAAACTTGGAAACAGAAATAAAAGAGGCAATAATAAGGAAGCTGAAAGAACTCCCGAGTAAGTGATCCCTCGATATTCAGCAAATGTGGGAACCCTGAAGGAACAAAAGGAGAAACAGAAAGCCTACAAGCCCAATAAGACTACAGAAGAAAAGGGAGAAGGAATCCAGAAAATTGACAGACGGTGAAGGTGGAACACGTGAACAACAGACCAAAACCAAATACAAAACTAAACCGAAGAAAGGAACAAGCGATCTCAAAGTAGAAATAGAGAGGAGCAGATTGAGTGCCCGACAAGAATAAATAAATAAAGAAAATTGTGCGAGCAAAGAGACCATCGCAATCCATCGACAGAGGCACTTCAGAGGAGCGAAAAAGAAGTCTTTGGAGCAAAAGTGAAGGGGATTACAAGCGGAGTTGGAAGGAAATCAGAACCCACAAGACATCCTCTAGAAAGAGAAGATAGAGGATCTCCATCGAGAAGTAAATCCAGTCTTATCATACAATGTGGACGGGGAAAGTGAACACCTCTACAAAGGTTTACGAGAAAACGAATAATAGATGTAACCACCCCCCAGGTCGGACCCGTATACCTATGGGCCAATGCCAATAAAATACAAATTGGTGAACCACCGACAACCACAAGAAACCAGTGATAGATGAAGGGTCGTGAATTGGGGCAACATGGTAAAAAAAGGGAGAAGAGGTTGTAAAAAGTGAAATATAAATGTAAAATAAAATAAAAAAAAATTATAAAAGTAATAAAAACCCGATAAAAGAATAAAAATACAAAAAATACCATAAGAAATAAAAAGAAACCGAAATAACAAATTAATGTACAAAAAAATTGTAGAAAAATGATACCAAAGAATCAACACCAATGAAGGAGAGTCCGGCGAAGCCACTTACAACGTAAGCATCAAACTATAAAGTGAAGGGGAAAACGAGTATCACTACCAATCAAATAATGACGAGAGGTAGTGGAAGGAGAAGGAAGTGAACAGAAAGATGATATAAGGACAGCAATGGACAACAAATACAGGAAGAAGACTGTAAATAACCAATCAATGGTTCAGTCAGAAACTAAAAAAGC